>JALAZF010000002.1:600000-1200000 GCA_022829125.1 Lathyrus tuberosus
GTGAAAATTAGGGGTATGATGTCGGATTAATTATTTTAGTGGAAAATGAATGGAAATAATGTTATACAATATGTTGTAAATCCATATCTTTTGGATCGTAAATCCGATCGAGGCATAATTATAGCCGATGTAAAGCTGTGAAAATATCCTACAGGATACAAGTGAAAATTTTTTATTTCGATACCCGATTAAATGAATTGGAGGGAACCCGGAAGGGATGTTTTATGTGATGTGCTATTAAATGGTGTTGTGAGACCATGATTTAACCAAGGATGTTTGGTAGAGGATAGTAGTGGCTTGTATGCCTTAAAGATGTGTGTGAACTACTATGTGGATTATGTTTGACATGTTATGCTATCATGTGTGTTTTATGATTGATATTGTAATATGCTTGTCTAATCTTGTTGTTGAACATAATTGAGAAATGACATGCTTAAAATGAATTAGGAAGAGTGAGAAACCTTACCCCAAACAAATGGTATGACCCTAGAGATGTAACTAGGTCTTGGTAAAGGTTTGAATGACAATGCTTAGACATCGATACTAGAAGAGTGTCTTTGTTAAGTAGTTGTTAGTGGGGGATTGTAATTCCTCCGGTTTGTAGTCTATCCCTTAATAAATACCGTGACCCGTGTTGAAGAGCCCCTTGTGCGGGATGGCCGGGAAGAAGATTCCTTAACTAGTTTTCGTTTTGTAGATAACCGTGACCTGTGTTGAAGTGCTCCGTGTGTGGGCTGGCCGGGGAGAAGTTATCTACGTTAAGGATCTGTGACCTGTATTGTAGTGCCTTGTATAGGCTGGCCGGGGAGAAGATTTCTTAACTAGTGTGTCGTTTTGTGAATTGTACGATTGTTTCTCTAGTCAGAAATGTTTGAACTCAAGGTCTAGTTCCCTTCCCCTTGACCTGAGTTAGGCTAAGATTGAACCCTATAAAGCCGAGAAAATCCATAAGATAGGGAACTCACTGAGATTTGATGTATCTCACCCCACTATTCTTGCTATATTACAGGTGTGGTTTGCAGGTTTGATTTACAAGTAGAGCTATGCTTGGATGTTTCAAGAGAAGCGTGGCTTTAGTTTTTTCGCTGTGTATTTGTTGTATACAATTGAGGATATTGTATATTGATCTTAGTTTTTATTGTTTTGGCTAATTTCCATGCCTTGTACCATAGTTTGTATTATGTTTTTAAAATGGTCAAGTATGTGAATTATGCCAATATGCACTTATGATGGTGTCAGTACCAAATAAAACACTTGTATGGCATTATTCTAGATAAATATTATACAGGGCGTTACATAAGTTGTCTAAGCATGGAAGGCGTTTGTTATCTATAAGCTTGCTAGGGGAAAGATAGATGAATACTTGAGGGAGAAATAAGAAATTTTATTTTTGAGTTCGTCTGAATTTACAATCCAGTGCCTACGTATCCCAGAGGGAATTAGAACTTTTTAGTTCTTGTTGAAAATGCTTTTGGTTTGTTGTGTATTTTTTATGGACGATGCTAGTCAGCATGCCCTTATTGAAAAGTTTTAAACGGAAAAGCCCGAAGGCAAAAAGATTTGGATTTGTAAAGTATTTTTTAGGGTTTGGAAAACAGTTAGAGATACGTTAAAGTATTTTTGGATTTATTTTGAGAAAAGAGACTTGAACTTGTCATTCTTATGATAACTTTGAATTTTGACTTTTTCAACTTGAATTTTGTGAAGGTCGTGAATCTTAAAAACCTTGGAATTGAACTTGATAAAGCTTGGATACTTAAGCCTTAATCACATAAGAAAGCCATTATGCCAAAGTTTTGCCAATTTTGATTTTGAATTTGGATTCTTGAATTGGTGAATTATTCATGATAAAAATAGGAACCACTCCTTGCAAACAAAACTCGTAAATTTGAGAATGGGGAGCATTGCATTTTGAACTATGGCTTTGTAAAAAAATGAGTCAATTTGAACTTTTGTAAAGAACATGAATTTTGAATCTTCTTGCCTAAACTTGATTCAATATTATCCGAACCTTACCACTTCAAAGCATATTGAACACAAGCTACCAACAAGGGAATCCAAACTCTTTCTTTTAAAATCCAAAGGAAACAAACGAGGATCAAATTTCATGGATAAGAATAAAGTCTTTCTTGAGTTAAGTTTGATCTTTGTTATCTACACAGTAAAAAATTTAAATGATGACAAACTCATCACATGAACCGTTTCCTGAAAATAAGGATGAAACTTGTAATGCCATTTGCCACGAAAACCCTAAAGAATCCTCAAATGCCCATGCTCGACACCAATGGGAAGAAACCCCTAATTCTCCTTGGGGAATACACTGAAGCTTTTGAGAAACTTTGAGGAAAATGACCTTGATACTTGATAAGAGGATGCTTAAACCCTAATTCCATGAAAGAACCAGTTGAGTCAATCTTAGAAGATTAAAACCAGTAGAAAACCCTAGGATCCTTGAATCAGAATCCATTAGTCACGTTATGAAGCACTTGACTGAGAGAATGAGTACTATCTTGAATTTAATGTATTTGCACAAGCTTGTTAGTCAACAACAAGCACGCACACAAAATCCTATGACCTAATTCTCAGAAGATCATAACCAAAGGCCAAATGATCTTACAGAGAGAAAGTTGAGAAAGTTAGGACAAATTTGGGGTATGACAACCTATTTCTACCTCACCATCAGAAAATTTAACATAAACTTGTGCTTTTATCCAACCTGGAGATTTATACATATAAAAAAAAATTTATAGTTATAAAAGAAACTACTAAATTTTGTTATTTTCTAAGAAATAATTTTATTTTTAATTCTTTTTACTATTTATGATCTCATTTAATATTTATCTCCTTTTTTTAGAAATCAGATATCCTCTGCACACAATTGTATAAATTAATTCCTCAAGTTGTGTAGGACCGCAATAGGTGGTAAAACTCTCTCTCAAAAGAGTTTAACATTGCTACGTGCCCAGGGCTGTGTTTGAACTCATGACTTGTGGTTAAGTTAGAAAAATTCCCTTACAATCTCATCCAAGTGCTCTTGGATAACATTTGTCTCTTTTCACCGTACGTTACTATTATAGAAAATGTCTCAATGTTAAAATTTAATAGATAATTTGTGAATAAGATATTTCGAATATCAAAGACGAAAAATACTCTAGCGAGTATTTTAACGATATTTTAGGTAATTGTTATTGTTCACTCTCCCACGTTACCTTCATTACAACTTATGCCACCATCCACAGCCATGTTGACCGCTGTCAAAAAATTGGAAAAGAAAATTGTTGTCATCTCACGGACATGTCTATAATCTCAGATCACCAAACCATCTCCAGCGAACTCGTAATCCACCACGACAAAGTGTTCCTTTATCGACGCATGCAATAACGTGCGCAACATCCCAGTGTCTCAACTATCTCAGTTGCTAATTAAGGGAGTCATGATTGCTTTCACATTATCAGGGGAAGAGTATCAAGCTGGAATAGAGGGCTACAAGTTCAAAATTTCCATGGTAAGATACAGGACCGGCCCAAGCGCAAGGCGAGTGAGGCTATCGCCTTAAGCCTCAAATTTTTGGGTCTTTAAAATAGGCCTCAAATGCTAAAAAAAAATAAGGCCTCAACTTTTATATAATAAAAGAATGTTTCAAAAGATATAATAGGAAACATAATGTCTTAGTGGTGAAAAATCTAGACAATTATATTTTGGCACATGAGTTCAATTCTTATTGTGGATATTTTTATAACACTAATGAAAACTATATATATTAATAACAACAAAATTAATAAAAACTATATATAATTTTAAATTTTAATTAAATATTATTTTTAAAATAATCTAAATCATGTTTCGCCTTAGGCCTCTGAACGCGGGTAAGATAATGTGGCCTATGGATAGAACACCTTAGAAGGTTAGTCCCTTCAAGTTCAAGCTAACTCTGATTTGGAAATCTTTGAGCAAATGGGACGTCACTTATCTAGGTAAGGAATTCTATGAGTTTTCCTTTTCCTCACTAAAAAATATTCAGAGTGTTAGAACAATTTGATCTTGGAACCTAAGCCCTGAAATTATATATTTTTTGCTCTGCTAAAGATTTTAATCCCAACTCACAAAACCATCCTTAGCTCAAATATGGATATGAATCTATTGTCAATCTCAAGAATATTGATGCCCCATAATTTTATTTGCAATAGATAGTAGTGTTAGAACACCAATATGCATTGACCAATTCACATCCAAGCCTATGTTTGACAGATAATTTGGTAATTTTGTATGAGTTTTGATAGATATATATTTGAGGAAACACCCACTCTATAAAGTTCTATTCAAAAGGATTGACTTTGCATTGTTTTGCTGACATAGAATATGAAAGCATGCCTGAGTATTGTATTTATTGCAATTGAATTGGTCATATCAATGAAATTAAAATAGAGATAATCAGGGGAAACCACTCACTAATCAGGAGCATATTGTTGACAAAAATAAGTTCAAGTGTAGAAGCATAAGTATCAAATGATTAAGGATAATAGGAAAGGCAAAAATATTGAAGTTGAAATTGAAGTAGTTGATCTCGATGCCTCAACTATTGGTGTAAGCCCTAGAGGACAATAGTTTTCGTACTTGTATCGAGTTATTTATTAATAATAAAAGACATTTCTTTGTTATGTTTGTTTTTCTAAAATAATAAAGTCCCTAAAATAGCTAGTTTGTTTAATGACACATTGAACGTGACTTAGTCATGAGATCCCATTAAACATAAGGACACTATTTTAAAGTATCTATAGTCAAGATCTATTGTGAAGTGGAATAACATTAAACTATTAATACTATAACCTGGGATTTTCTACTTAGTAGGAAAAGTAAAATAAATGTTGCATTTTGTGAAATACTAAGTGTTATCATTAATGGAAAAAGTCGACGGTGATAACACGTCGATTAAAGCTTCCTGATTGACATCTTGAGATGTAGTTTGGAAGAATCTCAAAAGAAGATCTTGAGAATTGGTTTGAGGGAGTCTCAAGAGCATGCCTGAGTAACTACTCGACACCATGTCGAGGAAGGGTTTTCCGATAGACTTTAAAGACTTAGAAGAATAAGGAAACTAAAGACAAAAGAGACTTAGTACTTTCAACAAATACCTTTGACGATCAAGCATTTACTAGTCACTAAGCAATTAAAAAGTGTGGGATAATGGTTTCAGAAGTTCTAAAAGCCTCGACAACATGACAATATGTTGGAACATAAGTTGCATTTATTTGAATGACGTGTCAATTCTGTAGGTTTAAACTGTCAAAGGCAGTTACTCTTTATTTAGTATATATATATATATATATATATATATATATATATTAGCCTCATGTGTTGTAATCAAGGTTGCAAAATTTCACATACATTCTCTATAGAACTGAAACACCCAAGCCAAAGAGCAAAATAGTTTGTGAGTAATTATGTTAGTTAACATCCCTTTTCCTTTGTACCTTTTTATGTTTTATTAATTGAAACATCTTTTATTGTTATCATTTACTGCATTTCATTTAATATAGTTTATTTCAAGTGTCTTTTACTTTAATTGAAGCTTTATTGTGTTTAAAGTTCATTATTACACTGTCTGTAACCAGACATTTGTTGTCACATCCTACACTTATGTCATAGTACACGTTTTTGCACAAAACCAATCCCGATATTTTACGAGTTAATCTCAAAGACTTTCAAACTTGTGATTGTTTGCTAAAAACACATGCGAACAAATTAGCAAACCCAGTGGGAAACACATGTTTTTGTGTGAAAAATTACGTTTCTCTTTTGAAGAAACTGTCATATTTTTCACTCTGTTATCATTGATTTATTTTCAATGTTCGTTAATGTATGTGGTTGAGGAGTGGTAATATTTTTAATGTCCGGGGTCACATTCGTTTGAGGAGTGGCAATATTTTAGCCGAAATTGCAACCCCGAAGAAAACTTCTTGAGCCCGAAACGATGCTTCAGACTCTGAACCACCAGTTACCACAACTAGGATAATGAACACTATCGGAGTCACAATCCCTATTTTAACTCGGGTTGCTACTTCAGTATGGATGCCCGAAGTGATGGTTGCTTTACCACCCATAACAAGAGTACCAACCTCTCTCAGGCCTACTATGATAGTTATTGGGGACCTTAACCACCCCCCATATATATCTCATATTTTACTATGACTCTAGTTACTAGGGACTACCCTTATGACATGCCAACTGCCATTATGGCAGGCTTACACAGTTGATCAGTCACCATTTGTGCTATAGTTTTTGATATTTATACGTCAAAAATCCAAGTGAACTGTATAATTTTGGTCTTAATTTTTGATCTTTTGAGTCAGTTTGTGTCAAAATAGTGTTTGCTATAGTTTGAGTTTTTTTGGATATTTTTACGCTTTTGGTATGTGTAGCATGTTGGATACATGTTAAAAAAAGGCAAAGAGTCAAGGATCAGATCAAAAGACCCAAAACATGGAAGCAGAGGAAAACAGAGAAAAAGTTGTACCTCTGCCCATACGCGTATGGACCTATGTCTTACGCATATGGACATGCACCATACCCATACCATACGCGGACCAACAGGAGGGGTAAAAAGGAAGTGCTAGTGCCCATACATGGATGATACGTGTATGAGACCTGCCTAGATGCGTGTCATGTTCCTTACGTGTATCAAAGTTGGTGCATGAACAAGGCCATACACGTATGGTCTCGTGTCATACGCGTATGGAGGCCTAATTTGCATAAAGCCCAAAACATTGTCTATTTAACGGGGGGACGCATTTTTCCACGGGTCGGACGATTTTTGATGACAAAAACACATTTTAAAGGCTGGAGAACTTAGAATTTCAAGGTGGATTCAAATTTTCCAGAGCTTTTCGCGATTGAAGATCAATTCATCTAAACATTTTGTAATGACAACAATCTTTATCATGTTTTGTTTTATTTCTATTAGTAGCTAAACCACCAAATGTTAGGGGGTGTCCCTGATTTAGAATTGTAATGACTTCGAATTTATCTTTGCAATAACAATCTTGTTTTATAATTATTGATTTATTCTCATGATGGGTATAATGCTTTCTTTTTCGGATAAACTTTGATTTAAGATTAACAATAAGGATGGACCACCATTGTTAAGGGTTTTCTTGAGAATATTTTATGGTAGATATCACCTAGGACTAGGGATACCCTATAGAAACCGGATTATTCTTGATAAATTAATGCTTAATTTCATCCGTAATTCTCTATGGACATAGGAATTAGTTTGAATGATTAAAGGTTTTATCGCTAAGGACTTAGGAGTAAACACCTTTAAGAACCGATAATTACTTATTTAAAATATGTTGTTACAATGTTAGTTCAAAGTCGTTACATAATTGAATCATACACTTTTCCTAGCATATTATTCATATCCTTCCTAACTATTCAATTATTCGTAATCATTTTTATACTTTAACAAATCAATCCAAAAACCCCAAGGCTTTTGTTTAACTTAAATATATCCCGAACTCTGTATCCTCAAGCAGCCATTGAGATCGATATTTGGGATTTCCCCTCTTTTTACTACATTAGCAGATTAGTACACTTGCTAATTTACCGATCAAGTTTTTGGCGCCGTTGTCGGGGACTGCCAAAGATTATAGAGTTCATATATCTATTTTAGTTAAAATTTTGTTGCTCTGCAACTAAAATTTTTAATTTCATTTTTAATTTTTATTTTGTGGCTATTTTTGGTTATTACTAATCTTTATATGCGAGGAAATCCCTCAGTTGATTTTACTTTTGACGCAGAACCAAAAAGAACTTTGCAAGCTAGACGCAGACAAGCTAGGCAAGCAAAGCTGACCGCCTTAAAAGTTGAAGTCTCTGATTCTGAACATGAAAGAGAGGTAGAAATTTCTGAGCACTCTGATACAGAATCCGACAAAGAGGTAAATGGACGAGAGATGGTTGAACTACAAGAAATACTTCTTGGGGATTACGGAGGATCAAACGCCTCATTGGGTCATTTGACTATAGTGAATCAATCAGTGAATGTGGCAAACTTTCAGTTGCACCCAACAACTATCCGTCAGCTTAAGAAGAGGCCTTTTACATGAAAAATAAATGAAGATACAAATAAACATCTGCAAAGGTTTCTTACTATGAGCACTACTTTGATAATAGATGGGCACACTGAAGAAGCGCAAAAATTGAGAATGTTTCCATTCACTCTAGCTGAAGATGCTGAAGAATGGTTTTATTCATTACCTGCCGGAAGCATTACTACCTGGGAACAAATGGAGACAACCTTTTTAAATGAATACTTTCCTGCTTCTGTTTATAGTAGAAAAAGGTATGATATCATGAATTTTAAGCAGAAGGAAGGTGAATAAATGGGTGATGCATATAAGAGATATAAGAGGTTACTGGTTACTTGTCCTACTCATAATTTGGATCACACTGAACAAATGCAAATGTTTTTAATGGCCTCAAGTTAAAGACTAAACAACTAATTGATACAGCTGTTGGTGGCCATCCAACTTTACAATAGTCACTGATATCAAGAAGATCATAGAAGCCATTGCTGCAAATGAACATCTGGAATTATATGATAGAAGAGTGAGCAAACCAGAGGGTGCGATTAATTTGAAACTTGATATTAAAGTTGTAAAAATGGAAGACCAAGTTGCTGCTGAAGTTGAGAGAAAACTTAAGGCAATGAATATAGGTACTCAACAAGTAGCCCAAGTTCAACCGATTCAAGCTGTCAATTGTGAGATTTGTGAGGGACCCTATTTTGCCATGCATTGTGTTGCAAATGCGCAACAAATTGAAGAGGTAAATTTTTTGAAGCATAACAACCTATATTCTAACACTTATAATTTGGGATGGAAGAAGCATCCAAATTTCTCATGGAAAGATCAGCAAGAGAATATTCAAAAACAGGGTCCTATTTAGTATCAGAACCAACCACAACAATATCAGAATCACCAACAGCAACAATAATATCGACCTTAACAACAATATCAACAATAGTACCAACCACAACAATAGCAGTATCATCAACAAGCACCCAAAAAGGTAGACTGGGAAATTGCCATTGAAAAGATGGTAGCTCAAAATTCCTAGTTCCAAGAAGAAACAAGAAATAATCAGAGGAACACTACTGCTTCTATCAAAAATATTGAAGTTCAGATGGGTCAAATAGCACAACAGATAGCAGGTTCTCAAGCACAAGGTTCTCTACCTTGTGCAATTGTGACAAACCTGAGAGACCATAATAATGTGTGTGTAGTGACAACAAGAAGTGGAAAATAACTTGAGGTGTCTGAAGACAAACTATAGGAAGAAGACTCGTTACTTAAAGTGGATCTAGAAATAAAGGAAAATCAACCCACTACTGAAGAAGAGGTCACATAAAACCAGGTTGAGAAAGAAAAACCCACAGAGCCAAAACCAACCATCAAACTCCCATATCCTGCAAGTAACAAGAAAAAAAGGCCAAAATGAGAAAAAATTTGAGAAGTTCTTAGAGATATTAAGATAGTTAGAATTCAACATCCCATTCTCTTAGGCCTACGTATTCTCATAGTGCAATGAAGAATTCAGATCCTACGTAGTTCGGAGAACTAAAGCAAAGAAAGAGAGAAATAAGGAAGTGGTGTCAAAGCCAAGAGCGCAAAGCAAAGAAATGGTGTCAAAATCAAGAGAGAGAAAGAAGGAAATGGTGTCAAAACCAAGCGAGAGAAATAAGGAAATAGTGTCAAAACCAAGAGAAAAAATAAGAGATAAGGGCAAGGACTATGAGCAGGGGTGTTTTAACCGAGACTCGGTGGTTAACCCAATGAAGGGAGACATGATTCTACTGGGAAAAGAAAGATCGCGCTGGAGAAACAACAACTTGGTCTTTTAACTGACAGGCAGTGGTTAACCAAGAATAAGAGTTATTGAACCAAGAGAAGGTTGCTAACCCAAAGGAAGGAGAAAGATTCAGGGCAAGGAATGAGTGACCAAGGATCGACTCAAGAGACACCATGGCCCGGGGATAAAGGTGACTATTCCAGGCACATGGTCATTCGTCCCCTACCAAAAATAGTCATAATGAGGGTAGGAATTTTCCATTATCATTCCTTCTCTAGCACCCAAAGCATAGTGCAGAAATTGAGATTGACAGAGTAATGGCGCAATTTTTATAGTGCTCCAACGTAGTGCTCAGTCGTCCGGCTCTAAACAGGATCAAGAAAGAAGAGGAATCTAAAGAGATCCTAAAGAAAAGAGTGGGGGTAATTAACTAATCAAAAAACAGGTTTTGATCAATCAATCAAAGTGAAGAAAATGCCAATAATCTTTCAAGCAAGTTGAAAGATTATCAAAGCAAGTGTGGGAAATAATGTTGAACAAAATTAAATTTGATCAAGGAAGAAAAAATCTAATGCATCAAGTTGAATGGCAAAGCATTAATAATAATAATCTAGCATGCATTTCTAAACATTTTCATGTTAACAAATAAGCAGAAATGCGCAAAAAGTGCTTCAAACATGTGGTAAAATTGCAAAATAATCAAGGAAAATCATGCAATTAATCAAGAAAAAATTAATGCAAGTAGGTATTAACCTAGAACAATGGCATAGGCATCAATATAGGTAAGCATGGGAAAATATACAAGAAAAGCATGCAAAACAGTCTTAAAATAGCAAGAATTTGGCAAAAATTGTCAGGTGTAACCGGTTACCTAAAATGGTGTAACCGGTTACACCTTGCAAAAAATGACTCCCAAGGGCACAGGCAAGGGGTGTAAGCAAAAACAGAATTTCAAAAAGCTCTTTTCGGAATCACTTGTCGCATGTAATCACAGTGTAACATAGCATGGAGGTAGATGCATAATTTATGTTAATTCAGAGCAATCAAGAACTAATAGAATCAAGCATGCAAGGCAATTATTCATGTAGCAACTCATCAATTAAGTGTTACATTGTGAAAACGCGAAATCGATCGAAAACGGTAAATTAAGCGGAATTCACCAACCTACAAGGCTGAGATTTGCCTTGGTAATTGTTATGATCAAAATGTGATGATGAGAAGATTAAAAAACCAGAAAATCCATAGATCTTGAGCAATCCTGTCACACCCTAAATTTTGACCCTAAGATCCCTCTTCTTTTTGCATAGCATCTTTAAGTCACGCGGTCTTTGTGTGCGTTTTTTTTTTCTTTGTGACCAACCATTTTACCGTGCCTTGCTTGCTTGTTGTCGCTGTTGAAACCATAACTATGATCCAAAGGTTATGAAGGTTATGTGTGTGTTCATCGTAACTCTGGTCCTTGCAAGTTTGTGTTGAATTCCCGTGGAGACATACCCTCAATCTTATGGTCCCTAAGCCACTACAAGAGGTTGAATCAGTATTCTTCCGGTGGAAGAATTTGGATTTTTGATAGTTTGCAAACCCAGCGCTTCAGAATAAACTTGGAATTGGGTTTAGGCGAGCAACTTTCAAGTTGAAGTCCAAGAGTTATTTCTCTTTACAAGTCAATTTGATCCATGATATTTAAGTCCAAAACCGAGATTTCATGTTTCTTTCAAATTCTATAACAAATTCACAAATTCATGAGATTAGGATTTCAAGATTCAAAAATTCCTCACATTTCAAATTTGAAAATCCAACTTAAGTCATCATGAGAATTTAAATTCAAGTTCATCCCAAACGTTCAAGGATATAAGTTCCAAATGCAAGGCCAAGAATCTATCCTACTCATTTATACCGAGCCGTGCCACAAGTTCCAAGATAACTCCTTAGACCTAGAACATGAGTTTAGTGGAGGGCTTAATTCATTCAAGAAATGAAGGCACATAATTGAATTGGATAAGTTTAAGTTTCACATACAAGATCAAACTTTCATTATCTATCCCGATTACAAATCCAAGTGTAAGGAATTCCAAGTTACTTTAAGATGTGCCATGTGATCTCGTATCCTTTTTTCGCAATTCAAAGATTCTTGGAATATAAGGCTATAACAAAGAATATCATATGCTGGATTTCATAAATACAAAGTTTTGTTGATTGGAAATTACAAGGTACAAGTTGAAAGGCTACAAGTCAACTCCAGGGATCCAAGGATCACAAAGCTTCAAAATATATATATATATATCTATGTTTCAGAGGATATTCGTAAATCAAGTCGTTGCGGTTTCAAAGCTACAAACGGATTCGGAGTCAATCCGACATTATTCTTATGTGATGCTTCTCTGTCGTTGGAAATCTGTCACTTGGTAATTAAGATGAAGTAGTATCATGGGCAATTGAAATTTTGTTTCTAGTAGCTGAGAACACCTCATGGAAACGTCAGAATTTAAGTTCCACCATCTTTGTTATTAATTCCCTGAAGTCTGTTTGTATCTACAGTTAGCTCATGCGACCGAAGGTCCTTTTCTGTTTAATCTACAAACTAAGCTGCGATATCTCATGACCTGCAGATTGAATTCCAAACACCAATATCCATCAGTTCAGAGACTCAGCAAATTAATAATTTTTGAGAAAAGAATTTCAATACCTATGAACTCGACGACTTGCAAACCGCAGCCTCGACTTTAGATACCTCTGATCTTTCGAATTTGAGAAGCACGGCCTGAATGGATTCGTGATACCGTCAAGCCGTTTATTCTGTTCCATTATGGAGATATGTCAAACCAAATTGGAAGTTCTACCGAGACTTGGTGTGAATATGTTACCTGAATGAAAGTAAATGGTTAGGACAGAACCGAAAGCAACAAAATTTTACGATAACAGCAGCACACAACCAAGAAGAAATCGGATACGAGAAGCTTACCAATAACACCTTGCAGCCACAACCGGATCAATAATTTAGCATAATTATGACATATTTTGATGCAGGCACACAAGCAAATCAGTTTCAAAACCTTTCCACTCATTGTTCAACCTGCATTACCAAAACGCAAGCGTCAAGTTTCATCAATCAAAAGGCTTTGGATATTAGGACCTTGTTCAAGTAATGAAGATATTCCAAGTCGATAGTCCAAATCACTTCATACCTGGCCTATAGCGACAAACACCTCCAACTCCGAATGTGATCCCGTGCAAAGAAAAAGCTCTTCCAAATTCCTGCCAAGCGAACCGCTACTCGAAAGGTAATACATGAAAAAGAGAATAGAGTGATTAGAATCGACCTCATTCTGAGTCATAAATATTTGGATCAAAATAAATGGTAACCACAAAGAGGGAGATCATTACAAATCGCAATATCAGATTGCAACAAACATGTTCAAAATCGATTCCAAATACTTACCAGATCAGTTTCAAAACCTTCCAAATTGGCCTCAGAATATTTCTTAGAATCATATTTTTTCATCATTTCCAATTAAGAGTTGAGGGCAATATCAAGATATCGCCAGCATCAACCTTTTCCTAAAATAACTTACAGAAAATCACATCAGAATGAATTCAAATCTCCTAAAACAATATTAAACTTTCCAAACCAAGCAACGAATCAAATATTCAACATGGAAATCAAAGTTTTCAACACGGCAATAAAGTCTTCAAAATCTCCAAATCAAGCATATATCAGACATCAATGTTTTCTTTCCAAAACAATTTTAGACAGCATTCAAAGATTTCCAAAAGAAAGTTTATCATCATTGGCCTATAAATATAAGAACATTTCTCTTCATCAGGACACGAAAATCACCACCATACGCAGCAACCAGGGTCATTACAAAATACTCTACCAAAATCGCAAAACAAACCCAGAGATTAAAAAAAATACTTACTCATCATCACCTCACAGAAATCGCATCAGCCACACCAACAAACAATTAATCATCAACATCAAATCCAGAAAAGGCGAAAAAACTAAAGAACAACATAAAGTTTTCACGAATCACACAAGAGGTAAAGTAGAGGAAAGGAAACTCATCCCTGATTGGAGATTTGCAGAGCCGTTCATATCACAACTTCAACCTTCGCCAGCCATTTTCCTTTTTCCGTTTTACACTTTAATCATGTTGTAATCTGTAACTATGAAAAGCTAATGAAATGGGGCTGGGAATCATGGGGGTGGGGTTTATTTGTTTGATTTTTGTTTGATCGTGAGAGAAATCGAGTGAGCGAGCGAGAACGGATATGGCGGTGAGAGAGGCTGATAGAAGAATCAAGAGAGAGGACATGAGATTTAGAGATGAATCGAGTGAGGTGAGAAGAAGCGAGAGAGACGGAAGGTTCGAGAGGAAGCGATCGAGAGAGTGAGCGGCGACTTTCCTCTTCTAACCCTAATCCTAATTTGGAGGAAGAGGACTCCCCCTTTTCCTTTTTCTTTCCGATTGATTTTGTTTTTTTTTCTTTATTTTAATTTAATTCAACTTTTTTCTTAAATAATGATTAAATTAAAACAATTTTCTAGTTAATTTAAAACTTTTTTTAATAATGATTTAACTTAAAACCTTCCTAGTTAATCCAAAAAACCATTTCTTTTCATAATAATTAAAACTTTTAATAATTAATTTTAAAACTTTTTCAAACCTTTTTATAATGATAAATAGAATTAAAACTTTTTCAAACCTTTTTATAATGATAATTAGAATTAAAACTTTTTAATAATTAATTTAAAACTTTTATAATCATAATTAAAATTTGAAGTTTTTTAACCAAAAATTAAAATTTTTATAATTAAAATTAAGACCTTTTAAGATTAAAATAATATAAAACCTTTTATATTAGAAATCATTTTAATATTAAAATTGATTTTCCTTTTAATTAATAATTAAGCTCCTTTTATAAGAAACCTCTAATCATGTAAAAAAAAATTTTCTTTTAAAACACCCTTTTTCTTTATAACAATTAATCTCCAAATAATAAAAGTAATGAACCTTTTATAAATATTAAAATTAAAAACTCTTATTAACAATAAAACTTTTTAATTAGAAAAAAACCTTTCATCTAAGAAAACTTTTTTCAAATTTAAATAACCTCCTATCTCCAATAATAATAATTTTTGGGACTTTAAAATCAATATCAAAATCTTAATAAGAAACTTTTAAACTAAAAGTAATCCTTAACAAATCCCCACATCAACAAGCCTTAAAACAACTTCTTCTCAATAAACCTTAAGAATAACTCAAAACTCTTTCCTCAATAAGTCGTCCTCTAAATAGATTCTCGAGTGTACGCTTGTGTGTGATTTATATATTGCTTACGCCTTTATCTGTTTATCTAGATGTATGCATGCTATCACTTCTGTCTCAAACCCCTTTCAAAAAATATTAAAACTCTCGATCCAACGTCGAGCCAACTTTCTACCCATGTAAGTCGATCGCCTTAGGGCATCACATTCAACCTTCCGGTCACTGGACACAAGTCTAGCATCACTTTGCTAGCACACTCGCCTAAATAACATAATTAATCGCATAAAATATCCAAGGGAAAATCCCATGCATGATAACCACGTTATCGTGCATGGTGCATATCATTTGCATCATAATCGACAGACTTAAGATAAGACAATTAGACAACTTAGGATAGACTTCCTAGGTTAGTCCCCCCACAATTTTGATTTTAAATCAAACTTTAGCCCACCTAATTCTCCACACAAGAGAATTAGATGTTAATCATCTCAAAGAAAGGGACATACAATCCCATACCCCACAAAAATTCAAACATTTTCAAAAGTGTGGTGGTCTTTCTTAAGATGATGACTCATCTTCTTTTCCTACCCTTAAACCCTTAGCAAAACAGATAACAAAAAAACAAATAACATAAAATGAATCAAGAGGTTCCTGTAGAGTACTACAGATATCTAGGATGCTAACACCTTCCCTAGGTATAACCAACCCCCGAACTTAGAATCTAAGTGCATTTGCATTGCATTGTGGGTATTCGGTCTTTCTCCCTTCCCTTGGATAAAATCAAAGACGGTGGTGATATTAAAAATATGCGATACAAGTTAACTAATAGCTTGTTATCCAATTTTCACCGCGACAGAAATGGCGACTTCACTGGGGACTCTCATAAGAGGGTTCCCCCTAACTTGTTTCTTTTATGTTATTTGTTTATACTTATCTATATACTTGTCTATCTGTTTGCTTGGTTTTTCTGTATGCAGGGTTATCTTTGAGTGGTGGGATAAGTCCTAACCCGGACTTGAGAGCACATATAAGATAGGATCGTGGGTATAATCGAGGAGATTTCGAGGGAGTAATTCCAAACAAGTCGATTTGATTCCACACTCAGTTGAGGCCCTCTCAAAGGTGGTATTTGTTGAACGAGCTATCGTGAATACATTACTACTTTCGACCTAGGAGCCCGGGATATTGAGAACCGAAGTTACCTTTAACCCAACTTGGCCTTTTAGGATGTAGTGCGATGACTATGAGGGAGTAATTCCAAAATGGTTGATACGCGATACTACACTCAGACGAGATTCTCTTGAGAATATTGTTGACTACCAAGTAATTGGGAAATCGATAATATCCGAAAGATGGATTATAGACTCTGGGAACTTTGTAGAACCCGTTCGGCAGGTACATTTGAAACCATAGTACACACCTATTGGGATGGTTAGACCTTGGCTCCATGCTGTGACCTTTCAAACCTAGGACTTCTTGTCTGTCTGTTTACTTGCTTGTGTGTGCTTTATCTGTGTGTTTGCATACATGCATTCATGAACATCATATCATGAAGTTTCATGGAATTTAGGTTTGTTTGTAAACATCGTAGGGATGTCATGGACTCTAAAAAAGGGAGCGTTGAAGTACACTTACAAGAGTCATGATCTGGACGATCTAAGGAGATTGGAGACCTTGGTAACAGACAAAAAAGGATTCAAGAGTATATATGGGAAATCATCATCTTTGTTGAGTATGAAGAGTGATAAGGGACTTCTTGCTACTCTACTTTTAGTTCTACTTCTTTCTACTCTACTCTACTTATCTTGGAAGAAGCTCAATTGGAAGAAAAATTCAAGCGACTCAAGAGAAGATCGTTGGAAGAGTCTCCTTAGATCCATCATTACTAGCTTTTATTTAGCTTTATATCATGATTCTTGTAAGGCGTATGAACTCGTTGTAATCAATTTTAATAAATTAATATCTTAGCATTTTGATACTAATGGTTGTAACCATTTATAAAAAAAAATGCGTTTTTTATTCCTTGATGATTATAAATAGTTGAGTTCCATGAAACTTGTTGCATTCGCATTGCATCTTTAACATTGCATCCTCTTTGCATACGTCTTTTCTCCACCTCAGCTTATTCAGTCCTATCTTTATGTCGCTCAGCTGGTCTTCCCGAACTTGAAGTGTTTACTGGGGATAATGGGTAGAACGCAAAATATGGATCCCATGTCAGGCTTCAGAGTGATGACTAATTCCATATTCGACTTTCTTCCACAAGTGGACGTTCCTACTCGATCTCAGCCTGCGCAAAATAACCTGGTTGGTCAAGTTAATGAAAGAGATTCCCGCTTTCCAAGGCATATGCCAAATTCTCAAAACGTCCGTCATGTGACAACTGTGAACGATCTTAGAGTTGCGGAAATTGAGAAAGGATTTCGTGACCTCCAAGAACAATTGAATATGTTGAAGAAACCTAATGCATTCGGTTCTAAAGCTTCTGACTTGTGTCTAGTTCCGGGCGTGGTTTTTCCTCCGAAGTTCAAAATGCCTACCTTCGAAGTATACAAGGGTGTTAGTTGTCCAAGGTACCATTTGACAATGTTTTGTCGAAAAATGACTACTTATGCAGACGATGATAAGTTGATGATTCACTGCTTTCAAGAAAGTTTAAGTGGGGCATCCTTGATGTGGTATATGAAGCTAGAAAGGAACCATATTCAGTCTTGGGAAGACTTAGCTAACGCTTTTATGAAACAATACGATTACAATGTGGACATGGCTCCAGAGAATGATCAACTGATGACCATGAGTCAGAAAAACAATGAATCATTCAGGGAATATGTACAAAGGTGGAAAGAATTGGCGGCCCAAGTTCAGCCACCACTTCAAGAGAAGGAGCTGGCCAAGATGTTTCTAAAAACACTGTCAGACTCTTATTATGTCAGAATGATAGGCGTTGTGCCATTAGAGTTCTCCAAAATTATGGAAATCGGAGTAAACATCGAGAATGCACTCAAAAGTGGAAAGATCCAAGATGTCTCGAATAGACAAGCTAATGAAGAGAAGTCTGTTGGTGATTCTCGAAGGGAAAGAAGTGTTGAAGTCAATGCAATTTTGGATTCTTCTCAGACCTTGCAAGCTCCAGTTCCGGTGCCTTATCACAAACGTCGGTTTGCAACGCCTGTTCAGTGCCGGCAATCACTATCTCATGGACGACTGTACAAACGACAAAGGTTGACTCATCAGGATCAACGTCAGAATCCACGAATTCAGAACATGAATCACCAGAATCAGCGTCAGGATCAGCAGAGACCCCTGAATAGTCTAGAGGAAAGGACTCGTTGGTTTGACCTAATCCCAATGACTTACAGTCAATTGTGGTCTTACTTTTCCCGAAACTCAATAATGGCACCCAGGAAGACTAGAGCCATGAAATCTCGCCCTCCTTGGTTCAATCCAGATACCAGTTGTGCATTTCATGATGGGGTGTTGGGGCATTCGATTAAAGACTGTAAAGTTTTCCAAGAAAAGGTCCAAGAAATGATCGACAATGAAGTGTTGACCTTCAGGAAAGGAATCCCAGTTATAAATGAAACACCTTTATACTAAGAGACGTGAAGACTCGAGAATTTCCTTCCAAGCCAATAGAATCAAGAGTAGAGCTTACTCCAAATACCATTAAGATGTTTATTCATTTGCTTGCATCTTGTTGTTATTTCTTTGATTATGAGCATGTTTGCGTGTAAGAATTTGTTACTTTGAATAATTAATGCAATGATAATGGTCGTCTTGAAGAAATCCATTCGTTTCACTCATTTTAAAACACTTTTTCTATTTTATAATGCCAATGCTGCCCAATCTCTTGCCTCAGCGGAGAATTGAAGGGAGGATGATGAAACCAAATGCTAGATCTCGTGTTGTATGCTTTTGAATAAAACTCTGCTAGTGATATAAGGCATTGTTTCAAAAATCCTAAACACCGGAGATAAACTCTCATTAACCCTTTTGAGCCTTGAAGTAGGAGTTTTCTTTCTTCCAAATCAAAAAAACCTCATTCTTAACCTGGGGCAGGGTAATTTTCAAAAATGGAGTGAAAGTATCACGAAGATTGGGTGGGTACAAACAATCTTTGAGCCTTGTATCCTTTGTTTCTTAAACCGTGAACCAATCCAAGATACAACCCTTAAAAGACCTAATTGAAACAAGGTTTATTTCAAAAGCATACTCATTGAGATATCGTTTCCTGACTCCTATGAGCTATGCTCAAATCTGTCTTGACATTATAAAATCGGCAATTCAATCACAAAAATATTTTTAAATAAACTTCAAGACAAACGTTTTGTCGCATTATCTGTTTCAGAATTAACATTTTCTACTTGCTAACATTGCTTGACATCATAGAAATCAACATATATGTGGCAATGATGAGCTAAATGTTAGTACTGTTTCAAGGAGATGATAGTACCCAGGGGCGCATCACCTGAAGACCTTGCTGAGCAGGGGTAAGTTATTTCCTGGCTATTACTCCACAGTCTGAAGAATGAGTTCGAAGACTCGGTTATACAAAATATCATCAATCTGGGGCAGTTAAGTCGAGATTTGATAAATCTCTCCAATCCCGAAGACTTAGAACACCATCAATCTGGGGAAGTTATGTCGAGATTTAATAAATCTCTCCAAGTTGTTTCCCAGCTACTTCTTTCATTGTCTGACCCCAAGGGACAAGTTCGAAGATTAAGGACACCGTTAATCTGGGGCAGTTACGTCGAGATTTGGAAAATCTCTCCATTGTTTGAAGACTCACTGCACAGAAAACCGTCAATCCGAGCCAGTTACGTCGAGATTCTACGAATCCCTCCAAGAGTTGGAATACATTGGAACACCTTGGATACCAAGTTTTCTGTAAAATCCTCTTGGAATCTTCTCTTAAACCATATGATCTGGGGCATTTTGAGAAGTGAAGATTACTTTTATCCATTCACAACAACTGTTAATCAAAATGGCGACTACCTTGCAGGTCATCAATGCAGAGTCTTCATCCATAATCCATGTCTCAAAGAGTTTCTATTCCAGGTAATGTAGTAACTCCCCAGTAAGTTTCACTCCAGGTAATCACGACTATCCCCGGTGAACTTCTTCGGTTTCGACCTTCCCCAGCGAAGCGAGTGTTTATTTCACTCCTCATTGGATTTTATCACTATCTCAACCTTCTCCAGTGAAGGCGGACGTTTATTTCATCCTCTCGAAGTTTTTATCTCCGATATTTCAACTACTATAGATTCAAGATTCCCCAATAAAGTTGATATTTATTTTATCCAGTTACAACTTTCATTCAAGACTACTTCAGTTCGCAGTGGATATTTATTTTATCCCCGTGTAGTCCTTTCGATCATGAGTTTGATTCGTTCCCAGTGAATCTTTCTCATTCCCAACAAAATCCAAGGTTCATCTTGACAATCCTAAGTGAAATCATGATGTTCACCCTCAAGAGGAGTGCTCTTTTCCCCAGAGAAAGTTTGAAGCTTTGAAGCAAGATATGGTTCCATATGTGGTTTTCCATTCGTCCCCAGTGATGCTTCTTATATTGCAAAGATCGGCCGAGTATTCGTATCGAAATGCTTGTTTTCGTCTCTGGTTTCCTTCTGGTTGTTTTGTCAGCATAAGCATAAGCATAGCATGGCATCCTTGCACGTAGATTCATGGCATTTGCGCATTTTTGCATCTCTCATCTTTGTGTTTGTTTGTTTGTTCTTTCACTTTGGTTGCGCTTATCCCTAAGTGACTGGGTTTTGTCTGCTCCCTCCAAGTAGAGTCGCCAGCCCTAGGCAGAAAGCGCGCATCCTTTCTAATTCCCCACTGAGTTCGATCCTCGTGAGAGATGGTTGCTTTAGTTTTCTTTTCCATATTTGGATAAAGATAAACCCCAGTTGAGTTCATTCCTCGCTGGATAGAGTCTTGCTTGACCGTTTCTCTTCAGTTATTTCCTGAATTGAACTTTGGTCCTCGACAATCACAACTTTGAATCTCTATAGGCTGTTGAACCTAAACTGAGCGTGCATTTATTTTGCACTGTGTCTCCCCAGGAAGAGTTTATTTGGATATCTCTATGGAAGACAAGAAATTATTTCTCCAGCAGTTATTTCAACATTTTCAAGGGATTTACACCCAGACAACAGGTGGTAGCTCTTTATTTGAGCTCGGTTTTCTATCTGGATGACAAATGGCAGTCTTCTCAAGACAATTTGTCTATCCCCGGTGAAGTTGTCAAGATTATCAGCTTATTCTCCAGAGAAAGTTATTGAAGACCTTCCAGGTGTTTCTCTTTATTTGAGAATCCTTTTTGCAAGAATTTTCGACTACAACAATATTACTTCACAGTGGTATTCTCCCCAGTGAGTCCACAATTCAATTTGCTTCTATTAAATGGCATCTCTTTGAGAAGTTTGGTGAAGATTCAAATGATCTTACTCTTTATTTGAGAAGACATATTTTACAAGTCAGCCGACCCACATCTCTTTTTAAGATCCCCGGTGAAACTTCCAGGATCTCGGCAGTAGATTCCTTGGTTTATTTCAAATTTTGACAAACAGTCATTTCTTTCCAGGATCTCGGCAGTAGATTCCCTGGTTTATTTTAAACTTCGACAAACAGTCGTTTATTTTCCTGGTCATTCTCGGCGGTAGATTTCCAGAAGACCTCGGCAGTAGGTATCTCATTCTTTTTCCTGGTTATTCTCGGCAGTAGATTTCCAGAAGGCCTCGGCAGTAGGTATTTCATTTTTTTTCCTGGTTATTCTCGGCAGTAGATTCCCAGAAGACTTCGACAGACAATTATTTCTTCCCAGCAGATTCCTCAATATTGACTCCTTTTAAACAGAATATTCAAAAGAGAAGCTGAATCGTTATTTTGATCACTGGAAGCTTATTTGGTTATTACCTTTGCTCAAACTATCATATGTTTGATAGTAGGTAATATACCGCATGTGTTTTGGTCAGATACCTCGCTTAGGCTACCGTGGTGGTAGTAGGTCATCTTTCCTTTTTGTGTTTACCTCGCTTAGGCTATCATATGCTTGATAGTAGGTAACACACCTCTCTTTTGGGTCAGACACCTATGCTTAGGCTACCGTGTTTGGTAGTAGGTGACCTCTCCTCCCTAGTTTATTACCTCTGCTTAGGCTATCATGTGTGATAGTAGGTAATATACGCCATTTTATTTCGATTGGATGCCTTCGCTTAGGCTACCAGTTGTTGGTAGTAGGTTATCCTTCCTTTCAAGTTTCTTGCCATGCGCTTTAGCTACCCTGTGATTGTCAGTTGGTAGTCTCTTTCCCCATTGGAGTTAGATTTTTCTCTGTGGAGTCTTGTCTTGATGAGTCGTCCTCGTCGGGTTTTTTCTTTCTTTGTGTCTTAACATCACTTATCCCCTGTGACATTATTCCCTCACAGGATCTTTGTCTTGCTTTCCTTGTCTTGCATTTCATATAATTTTCATACCATATCATGTGCATTTGGCGGCATCTTAGGGCCAAAATTTTTGTGCATGTTTGTATTTAAGTCTCTCCTATCTCGTCGAGACGAAGATTTCAATCTCCTTATCTCCGAATAGGAGAAACTTAAATAGGGGCATCTGTCACACCTTAAATTTTGACCCTAAGATCCCTCTTCTTTTTGCATAGCATCTTTAAGTCACGCGGTCTTTGTGTGCGTTTTTTTCTTTCTTTGTGACCAACCATTTTACCGTGCCTTGCTTGCTTGTTGTCGCTGTTGAAACCATAACTATGATCCAAAGGTTATGAAGGTTATGTGTGTGTTCATCGTAACTCTGGTCCTTGCAAGTTTGTGTTGAATTCCCGTGGAGACATACCCTCAATCTTATGGTCCCTAAGCCACTACAAGAGGTTGAATCAGTATTCTTCCGGTGGAAGAATTTGGATTTTTGATAGTTTGCAAACCCTGCGCTTCAGAATAAACTTGGAATTGGGTTTAGGCGAGCAACTTTCAAGTTGAAGTCCAAGAGTTATTTCTCTTTACAAGTCAATTTGATCCATGATATTTAAGTCCAAAACCGAGATTTCATGTTTCTTTCAAATTCTATAACAAATTCACAAATTCATGAGATTAGGATTTCAAGATTCAAAAATTCCTCACATTTCAAATTTGAAAATCCAACTTAAGTCATCATGAGAATTTAAATTCAAGTTCATCCCAAACGTTCAAGGATATAAGTTCCAAATGCAAGGCCAAGAATCTATCCTACTCATTTATACCGAGCCGTGCCACAAGTTCCAAGATAATTCCTTAGACCTAGAACATGAGTTTAGTGGAGGGCTTAATTCATTCAAGAAATGAAGGCACATAATTGAATTGGATAAGTTTAAGTTTCACATACAAGATCAAACTTTCATTATCTATCCCGATTACAAATCCAAGTGTAAGGAATTCCAAGTTACTTTAAGATGTGCCATGTGATCTCGTATCCTTTTTTCGCAATTCAAAGATTCTTGGAATATAAGGCTATAACAAAGAATATCATATGCTGGATTTCTTAAATACAAAGTTTTGTTGATTGGAAATTACAAGGTACAAGTTGAAAGGCTACAAGTCAACTCCAGGGATCCAAGGATCACAAAGCTTCAATATATATATATATATATATATATATATATATATATATATATATATATATATATATATCTATGTTTCAGAGGATATTCGTAAATCAAGTCGTTGCGGTTTCAAAGCTACAAACGGATTCGGAGTCAATCCGACATTATTCCTATGTGATGCTTCTCTGTCGTTGGAAATCTGTCACTTGGTAATTGAGATGAAGTAGTATCATGGGCAATTGAAATTTTGTTTCTAGTAGCTGAGAACACCTCATGGAAACGTCAGAATTTAAGTTCCACCATCTTTGTTATTGATTCCCTGAAGTCTGTTTGCATCTACAGTTAGCTCATGCGACCGAAGGTCCTTTTCTGTCTAATCAACGAACTAAGCTGCGATATCTCATGACCTGCAGATTGAATTCCAAACACCAATATCCATCAGTTTAGAGACTCAGCAAATTAATAATTTTTGAGAAAAGAATTTCAGTACCTATGAACTCGACGAGTTGCAAACCGCAGCCTCGACTTTAGATACCTCTGATCTTTCGAATTTGAGAAGCACGGCCTGAATGGATTCGTGATACCGTTAAGCCGTTTATTCTGTTCCATTATGGAGATATGTCAAACCAAATTGGAAGTTCTACCGAGACTTGGTGTGAATATGTTACCTGAATAAAAGTAAATGGTTAGGACAGAACCGAAAGCAACAAAATTTTACGATAACAGCAGCACACAACCAAGAAGAAATCGGATACGAGAAGCTTACCAATAGCACCTTGCAGCCACAACCGGATCAACAATTTAGCGTAATTATGACATATTTCGATGCAGGCACACAAGCAAATCAGTTTCAAAACCTTTCCACTCATTGTTCAACCTGCATTACCAAAACGCAAGCGTCAAGTTTCATCAATCAAAAGGCTTTGGATATTAGGACCTTGTTCAAGTAATGAAGATATTCCAAGTCGATAGTCCAAATCACTTCATACCTGGCCTCTAGCGACAAACACCTCCAACTCCGAATGTGATCCCATGCAAAGAAAAAGCTCTTCCAAATTCCTGCCAAGCGAACCGCTACTCCAAAGGTAATACATGAAAAAGAGAATAGAGTGATTAGAATCGACCTCATTCTGAGTCATAAATATTTGGATCAAAATAAATGGTAACCACAAAGAGGGAGATCATTACAAATCGCAATATCAGATTGCAACAAACATGTTCAAAATCGATTCCAAATACTTGCCAGATCAGTTTCAAAACCTTCCAAATTGGCCTCAGAATATTTGTTAGAATCAGATTTTTTCATCATTTCCAATTAAGAGTTGAGGGCAATATCAAGATATCGCCAGCATCAACCTTTTCCTAAAATAACTTACAGAAAATCACATCAGAATGAATTCAAATCTCCTAAAACAATATTAAACTTTCCAAACCAAGCAACGAATCAAATATTCAACATGGAAATCAAAGTTTTCAACACGGCAATAAAGTCTTCAAAATCTCCAAATCAAGCATATATCAGACATCAATGTTTTCTTTCCAAAACGATTTTAGACAGCATTCAAAGATTTCCAAAAGAAAGTTTATCATCATTGGCCTATAAATATAAGAACATTTCTCTTCATCAGGACACGAAAATCACCACCATACGCAGCAACCAGGGTCATTACAAAATACTCTACCAAAATCGCAAAACAAACCCAGCGATTAAAAAAAATACTTACTCATCATCACCTCACAGAAATCGCATCAGCCACACCAACAAACAATTAATCATCAACATCAAATCCAGAAAAGCCGAAAAAACTAAAGAACAACATAAAGTTTTCACGAATCGCACAAGAGGTAAAGTAGAGGAAAGGAAACTCATCCCTGATTGGAGATTTGCAGAGCCGTTCATATCACAACTTCAACCTTCGCCAGCCATTTTCCTTTTTCCGTTTTACACTTTAATCATGTTGTAATCTGTAACTATGAAAAGCTAATGAAATGGGGCTGGGAATCATGGGGGTGGGGTTTATTTGTTTGATTTTTGTTTGATCGTGAGAGAAATCGAGTGAGCGAGCGAGAACGGAGATGGCGGTGAGAGAGGCTGATAGAAGAATCAAGAGAGAGGACACGAGATTTAGAGATGAATCGAGTGAGGCGAGAAGAAGCGAGAGAGACGGAAGGTTCGAGAGGAAGCGATCGAGAGAGTGAGCGGCGACTTTCTTCTTCTAACCCTAATCCTAATTTGGAGGAAGAGGACTCCCCCTTTTCCTTTTTCTTTCCGATTGATTTTGTTTTTTTTTTCTATATTTTAATTTAATTCAACTTTTTTCTTAAATAATGATTAAATTAAAACAATTTTCTAGTTAATTTAAAACTTTTTTTAATAATGATTTAACTTAAAACCTTCCTAGTTAATCCAAAAAACAATTTCTTTTCATAATAATTAAAACTTTTAATAATTAATTTTAAAACTTTTTCAAACCTTTTTATAATGATAATTAGAATTAAAACTTTTTAATAATTAATTTAAAACTTTTATAATCATAATTAAAATTTGAAGTTTTTTAACCAAAAATTAAAATTTTTATAATTAAAATTAAGACCTTTTAAGATTAAAATAATATAAAACCTTTTATATTAGAAATCATTTTAATATTAAAATTGATTTTCCTTTTAATTTATAATTAAGCTCCTTTTATAAGAAACCTCTAATCATGTAAAAATTTTTTTTCTTTTAAAACACCCTTTTTCTTTATAACAATTAATCTCCAAATAATAAAAGTAATGAACCTTTTATAAATATTAAAATTAAAAACTCTTATTAACAATAAAACTCTTTAATTAGAAAAAAACCTTTCATCTAAGAAAACTTTTTTCAAATTTAAATAACCTCCTATCTCCAATAATAATAATTTTTGGGACTTTAAAATCAATATCAAAATCTTAATAAGAAACTTTTAAACTAAAAGTAATCCTTAACAAATCCCCACATCAACAAGCCTTAAAACAACTTCTTCTCAATAAACCTTAAGAATAACTCAAAACTCTTTCCTCAATAAGTCGTCCTCTAAATAGATTCTCGAGTGTACGCTTGTGTGTGATTTATATATTGCTTACGCCTTTATCTGTTTATCTAGATGTATGCATGCTATCACTTCTGTCTCAAACCCCTTTCAAAAAATATTAAAACTCTCGATCCAACGTCGAGCCAACTTTCTACCCATGTAAGTCGATCGCCTTAGGGCATCGCATTCAACCTTCCGGTCACTGGACACAAGTCTAGCATCACTTTGCTAGCACACTCGCCTAAATAACATAATTAACAGCATAAAATATCCAAGGGAAAATCCCATGCATGATAACCACGTTATCGTGCATGGTGCATATCATTTGCATCATAATTGACAGACTTAAGATAAGACAATTAGACAACTTAGGATAGACTTCCTAGGTTAGTCCCCCCACAATTTTGATTTTAAATCAAACTTTAGCCCACCTAATTCTCCACACAAGAGAATTAGATGTTAATCATCTCAAAGAAAGGGACATACAATCCCATACCCCACAAAAATTCAAACATTTTCAAAAGTGTGGTGGTCTTTCTTAAGATGATGACTCATCTTCTTTTCCTACCCTTAAACCCTTAGCAAAACAGATAACAAAAAAACAAATAACATAAAATGAATCAAGAGGTTCCTGTAGAGTACTACAGATATCTAGGATGCTAACACCTTCCCTAGGTATAACCAACCCCCGAACTTAGAATCTAAGTGCATTTGCATTGCATTGTGGGTATTCGGTCTTTCTCCCTTCCCTTGGATAAAATCAAAGACGGTGGTGACATTAAAAATATGCGATACAAGTTAACTAATAGCTTGTTATCCAATTTTCACCGCGACAAATCCGTAGCAAGAAAACTTGATAATAATGCGATAATTTCTTTGAATCCAAACTTGCACCAAAACTCCTTTAATAATCAGCTTCCAAGGCTTGAAATGAAAGGAATATTGCTATTTCTGCAGAATTCAATGATGAAATGTAGATGAATGAAGGCTTGGCTCAAAGAATAGCAAGCTTCAATGCAAATCTTGCTAAGCTTTAATGGTGAAAGAGCTTTTGTGAGGTTTAGGGAAGAAGAAGGTGATGATTGAGAGAGAATGCTATAGAAATTTAGAGAATGTAGAGTGAAAATTTAGAGCAAAATGAGAGAAAGAAGGGATCAAAAGAAGGTGAAAGAGAAGATCCTTGAATCAATGTGAAGGGTTTGCTTATATAGACCATTGGTTTGGAGTGAGTGAAGGTTTGGAACTTGGTATTGAGGTAGTTAAATGAGGCTTGGCACTTAGTTTGGAGTTAGTTAGATCCAACTCACTGAGTTGGGGTCTAACTCAGTTAGTTATTAGTTAAATCATTTGGGGAATCCCAATGCAACTCAATGATTAAGTGATCCAAAATGAGTGGAAATGAGGGTGCATTATGAATCTTATTGATAGTGAGGTATTGGAGCAAATGTAGCTGATATTTTGTGGTGTAATCACATGTCTAGAACCTTCCAAAAGATGATAGAATGATGTATGCCAAAGGAATAGAGTAGAAGCTGTTATAGTGTGGAGAAGCTACTAATATAGGAAAAATTCAGCAGGTGTAACTGGTTACCCTAATCCTGGTAACCGGTTACCAGCAGGCAAAAAGGTCACCCTGGGCTAATCAATGAAGGTGTAACCGGTTAACCTGATTTGTGTAACCGGTTACCACAGTTAAAACTCCACTTTTCTGACTTGGAATGAGGTGCTTTGGCCATGGTTCCGTACTTCGACCCTCTACTTGGATAAATAGGCATAAAAATCCTTTTATTTTTCCTGTATTGATGCTTGATGACTTTTCTGGGATACAATTAATCACAACCTCGAGACTCTTTGGGGATTTGTACATACCTGCAATAAATACACAAATAAAAAATGTTGATATGCATGTTGGGAATGCAAGTGCTTATGCTTATGCAAAAAGGCAAAAGGGAGGTCAAATTTTGGGTTACGACACACCGTTGTAATATATAAAGGTCTCAGGTTCGATTCACACCAGTGCATCTTTTGGTGTAATATATTTGTTAGTTCTTGTGTTGGCTGGAATTTTGGTAAAACAAAGTTGAACAATGTTGATGTCATATGTCTGATGTCATAACATTGGTTCTTATCATTAGCTGTTGCAGGGTTGGAAGTTTTATATGCTGATGTTATAAGTGATGTCTTGACATCACTATACCAGAACATCAGAACATCAGATTGTGATGTTTTTAGGGCTGCGCGTGTTAGTGAGTTTTGAGGAGATCTGTTAGAGAGATTGGATGCGAATTTCTTGGAGAAGATATTTCCAATCAGATATGGAGCAGATCATGGAGCAAATCAGGTAACTAACATTAGGGCTGATTTGAAAAGATTTAGGAGATCAAATCTGCGTTAATTTCTGGTTTCAAAAACAAATCAGATCAGAATTTAGGGAGCAGGTCCAAGCCCAAGTCAGAAGGGTATAAAAGCAGCCTCAACCCTTATTGGAAAATGACAAAGAAAGAGAGCTAAAGACTGAGTGTCATTTGTGTCTTCGTGTGTGTTTTTGTAAACCATTCGTGTGTGAATTGGTGGTATTATTTTTGAGTTGTAATTGATATCTCTAGAGCTGTTAAGCAAGAAAGTTTCTATTCTTGATCAAAGCTGTAAAGCAGAATCAAGGTGTGTTTGAATTGTATCACTGAGGTGATTTAGGGAATGAGTGGTTTCCCATATCTAAGTGGTTTCTTAGGTAGAATTGTCATTGGGTAGTGATTAAATTAGGCAGATGTCAACTGGGATTGTTGAGTCTATAATTTGATAATACTAATAGTGATTTTCCTCCCTGGCTTGGTAGCCCCCAGACGTAGGTAGTTAGACCGAACTGGGTGAACAATTCTTTGAGTTATTTACTATTGCTTTTACCTTGTTCGTATAGCAGAGTGTGTTATTATGACATCACACCTTAACATCACACATCTGATACTAGAATTTCAATTGGTATCAGAGCAGGCATCCTGCTCTGCATCTGGGTGAGATCTAGGGCTGATACTTTCTGGTGCAATGGACAAGGAGACTGGTGGATTTGTGAATAGACCCCCTATTCTAGATGGCTCTAATTATGACTATTGGAAACCACAGATGGTTACCTTCTTGAAGTCTTTAGACAACATGGCTTGGAAGGCTATTGTGAAAGAATGGAAATATCCGGTTATTGTGGAAAAGGATGAGAATGGAAAGGAAGTAGAGGGTAGCTCAAAACTGAAACCTGAAGAAGAATGGACCAAGGAAGAAGGTGAGCTTGCCCTTGGAAATTCTAAAGCCTTGAATGCTATATTCAATGGTGTTGATAAGAACATCTTCAGGTTGGTCAACACTTGTGAAGTTGCTAAGGAAGCATGGGATATCTTGAAGACAACTCATGAAGGGACCTCTAAAGTCAAGATGTCAAGACTTCAACTTTTGACAACAAGTTTGAAAATCTGAAGATGAAGGAGGATGAGACAATCCATGATTTCCACATGAACATCCTTGAGCTGTCAAATGCTTCTAGTGCCCTAGGAGAGAGGATGACTGAAGAGAAGCTGGTGAGGAAAATTCTTAGATCCCTTCCCAAGAGATATAAGATGAAGGTGATTGTAATTGAAGAAGCTCAAGACATCAACAAAATGAGGGTTGATGAGCTAATTGGATCTCTTCAAACTTTTGAGTTAGGGTTGAGTGAAGAGGAACCTGAAAAGAAGACCAAGAGTATAGCTTTGGTATCTAATACTCAAGAAGAGAAGAAAGGGAATGGTGCTGAGTCTCAGGAGGAGCTGTCCCAGGCCATTGTCTTGCTGGGAAGACAGTTTAATAAGGTTATGAAGAGGATAAATAGGAGTTATAATCCTAATGTCAAGAACATCACATATGACACCAACAGACCAGGAGATTAGGGGAAGAAAACTAGAGATGAAGAAAAGTCCAATAGTGACAAGGGAGTTCAATGCTATGAGTGTGAAGGGTATGGTCATGTCAAGAAGGAATGTCCTACTTATCTCAAAAAGCAGAAAAAGGGGTTATCTGCTTCCTGGTCTGATAGTGAAAGTGAATCAGAAGATGAATCAGCTAAGCTTGTTAGAGCTATGATTGGGGTTTGTGAGTCAGATGATGATTCATGTGATGATGAGGTTACTTATGAAGAGCTTGCTGCCTCGTATAAAGAACTGTGCATGAGAAGTGAACAAGTGTGTCTTGAAGGAGAGAAGCTGAAGAAAACCATAGTGCAGTTAGAGGATGAAAAGACTGAACTTGAAAATGAAGTCAGTATGCTTAACTCTAAATTAGATTCTATGACCAAAATTGTCAGAATGTTGAACAATGGTACTGATGCTCTAAACAACATTCTTAGTATTGGGAAAATTTCTGGAGACAAAAGTGGTTTGGGATTCAACAATGTTACAGCTTTTGATGATGTTATTACCAGTTCCAAACCAGTATTGTTAAAACAGAAGTTTAAACATCCTGACAGGATTCCGTCTAGGAAGAAATTCAGGCACTGGAGATGTCATCACTGTGGATGTTTTGGACACATAAAGGCCTATTGTTATAAGCTACATGGGTATCCTCAGAAGGCACATTAGTATACTCCCACACAGAAGTTTCCCATAGGTAACCAGGCCTTAAATTCTAAGAAGCAATGGATTCCAAAAGGTAAAGTTACCAGCTTAATAGCTCACACTTCTCTTAGGGTTTCTACCAAAAAAGGCTGGTACTTTGATAGTGGGTGTTCAAGACACATGACAGGAGTTAAAAATTTGTTGATAGATGTTAAGCTTTAGTCTTCAGATTATGTTACATTTGGTGATGGTGTCAAAGGAGAAATCAAGGGGATGGGAAAGTTGAATTGTGCTGGTGCTCCTAGACTGGATAATGTTCTACTTGTCAAAGGGTTGACAGCAAATTTGATCAATATTAGTCAACTTTGTGATCAAGGATTCAAAGTAGACTTTACAAAATCTGAGTGCAATGTGACAAATGAGTAAGGAGAAGTCATCATGAAGGGTGTTAGGTCTAAGGACAACTGTTATCTATGGCTGCAACAAGACTCAAGTACCTCAACATGTGTGTTTGCTAGAGATGATGAAGTCAAAATTTGGCATCAAAAGTTGGGACATCTTCATCTGAAGGGAATGAAGAGAATAATATCCTCAGAAGCTGTCAGAGGAATTCCTAAACTCAATATTGAAGAGGGAAGAGTTTGTGGAGATTGTCAAATAGGGAAGCAGACCAAGATGTCACATCAGAAGCTTCAACATAACACCACCTCCAAAGTTTTGGAACTTCTTCATATGGACTTGATGGGACCTATGCAGGTAGAAAGTCTAGGAGGGAAGAAGTATGCTTATGTTGTTGTAGATGACTATTCTAGGTACACCTGGGTGAGCTTCATTAAAGACAAATCAGAGGTGTTTGATGTTTTTAAAGATCTTTGTCAAAGACTCCAAAGGGAAAAGGAGAGTAATGTTATTAGAATAAGGAGTGATCATGGAAGAGAGTTTGAAAATAGCAAGTTTGCTGAATATTGTTCTGCTGAAGGCATAAGTCACGAGTTCTCTTCTCCAATCACTCCTCAGCAAAATGGAGTTGTTGAAAGGAAGAATAGAACTATTCAAGAGTCTGCTAGGGCAATGATTCATTCCAAAAAGCTTCCTTACCATTTCTGGGCTGAAGCTATGAACACTGCTTGCTATATTCACAACAGAGTTACTTTGAGAAGGGGCACTTCAGCTACTCTGTATGAACTTTGGAAAGGAAGAAAGCCAAATGTGAAGTACCTTCATGTTTTTGGAAGCAAATGTTACATCTTGTCAGATCGTGAACAGAGGAGAAAATTGGATCCTAAAAGTGATGAGGGAATCTTTCTAGGATACTCTACAAATAGTAGAGCTTACAGGGTTTTCAACTCCAGAACAAAGGTTATGATGGAGTCTATAAATGTGGTGATTGATGACACTGATAAGCAAGAAGATGCTGATGTCCTGGATGATGTTGAAACATCAGTTGAAGAAGTCACAGAAGAAACTGAAGACAGAAGTGGGTCTCCTAGTCAAGTTGATGCTGAGCCTGAACCTGAATAATCTAATAAAGAACCATCTATTAGAGTGCTAAAGGACCATCCCAGGGAGCTTATCATAGGTGATCCTAAGTCAGGTGTTAGCACTAGATCAAGAGAGGTTATGTCAAATTCTTGCTTTGTTTCTAAAATTGAGCCCAAGAATGTCAAAGAAGCCTTGACTGGTGAGTTTTGGATTAATGCCATGCATGAAGAGCTGGAATAATTCAAAAGGAATGAAGTGTGGGATCTTGTACCAAGGCCTGATGGAGTTAATGTGATTGGCACCAAGTGGATTTACAAGAATAAATCTGATGAACAAGGAGTGGTCACCAGAAACAAGGCCAGATTAGTTGCTCAGGGATACACTCAGGTTGAAGGAATTGATTATGATGAAACCTTTGCTCCTGTGGCAAGACTGGAATCTATCAGATTACTCTTAGGGGTGGCTTGTAATTTCAAATTCAAGCTTTTTCAGATGGATGTTAAGAGTGCCTTCTTGAATGGTTACTTAAATGAAGAGGTGTATGTAGATCAACCAAAAGGATTTATTGATCCAACATTTCCTGACCAGGTGTACAAACTAAGGAAAGCTCTATATGGTTTGAAGCAAGCACCAAGAGCTTGGTATGAAAAGCTTATTGAATTCTTGGTTGTGAATGGCTACAGAAAAAGAGGGATTGACAAGACTTTGTTTGTTAAAGAGGAAGGAGGAAAACTGATGATAGCTCAAATATATGTTGATGACATAGTATTTAGTGGGATGTCAGATGCAATGGTGAAACATTTTGTGGAACAGATGCAGTCTGAGTTTGAAATGAGTCTTGTTGGAGAGCTCAACTATTTTCTTGGTCTACAAGTTAGACAAATGGAGGACTCCATATTCATTTCTCAGAGCAAGTATGCAAAGAACATAGTGAAGAAGTTTGGTCTAGAGAATGCTAATCACAAGAGGACACCTGCTCCTACTCATTTAAAGTTTTCCAAGGATGAACATGGTGTTAGTGTGGATCAAAGTTTGTACAGAAGCATGATTGAAAGCCTATTGTATCTCACAGCTACAGACCTGATATTTCTTTTATTGTTGGAGTTTGGGCCAGATATCAAGCTGAGCCTAAAGTTAGTCACTTGAATCAAGTGAAGAGGATTCTGAAATATGTGAATGGGACCAGTGACTATGGAATGCTTTACAGTCATGGATCAGGTACTGAGTTATGTGGCTTTTGTGATGCTGATTGGGCAGGGAGTGCTGATGATAGAAAAAGCACTTCAGGAGGTTGCTTCTTCTTAGGGAATAATTTGATATCATGGTTTAGTAAAAAGCAGAACTGTGTGTCTCTTTCTACTACTGAAGCTGAGTACATAGTAGCAGGGAGTATGTGTTCTCAACTTGTTTGGATGAAGCAGATGTTAACAAAATACAATGTCAAGCAAGATGTCATGACATTGTACTGTGATAATTTGAGTGCTATCAATATCTCTAAGAATCCTATTCAACATAGCAGAACTAAGCATATTGATATAAGGCATCATTTTATAAGAGATTTGGTTGAAGACAAAGTAGTTGCTTTGGAACATGTTGCTACAGATAAACAATTAGCTGACATTTTTACTAAAGCCTTAGATGCAAATCTTTGAAAGTTTAAGAAGCAAACTGGGAATTTGCATTTATGAGGATTAGGTGTGCTGGAAGGAGTTTTTTTGTGCAATTGTGATTTTGCATATGTTTAATGGAAACAACATTTTATTCAACTGCTGAAAGCATACAAGATTGGATTTTAGTACATCAAGAGCACTATATCAAAGGTCTAAAGATTATCCCAACCCCCTGCATCAAAAAAAGTTTTCCAATCTTCATCCCATTCATCATCAGAAGCATGGAGTTGCACTGGAGGTTTCTTGATGGTTTTTGTCTCTGATGGTTTTCTTGTTCTTGTTGCTCCTGAAGAAGTTCCAGCGACTTTCCTTATTGTGTGCTTGGTCTTCTGTGGATCTGGTTTTTTGTCCTCATGCTTATGTTGCTTTCCTGCATCTTTGTTTGACTGACTCATTCTTGTGTGGTGTCTGGTGCTGTTATAAGGAAGAAGGCATGGATTTTATAGTACTATAAGAATCCATAGGTTGTATCGCTTGACCAGTCAAAGTTTTTGGGATATTGTGCTCCTTGGGAAGCTTGCTTTTGACCATGTCTTAATGGATGTCAGATCTTTGTGTTTGGTGTAGATGTTGTCAAATTGTGGCTAAAAAGGGGGAGAGTTAGCCTTAGCCTGTGTGTTACCTAGTTGTCTAGTGTGGCTCTAGGCTTGAGGGAGAGTGTGCATGATTGAACAACTGGTATGTTGGTTCTTGCTTTGAGGGGGAGTTTGGCTTTGTACAGCTTGTTATATGTGATTGCTGGTGGGTTGAAGTTGTTTTTTCGTTTGAAGTTTTTTTCCGCTGCAGGTACTTATGATGATGGCAGAGGTTGTTTTAGCCAAAATTAGCCAAAGGGGGAGATTGTTAGTTCTTGTGTTGGCTGGAATTTTGGTAAAACAAAAAGTTAAACAATGTTGATGTCATATGTCTAAGGTCATAACATTGGTTCTTATCATTAGCTGTTGCAGGGTTGGAAGTTTTATATGCTGATGTTATAAGTGATGTCTTGACATCACTATACCAGAACATCAGAACATCAGATTGTGATGTTTTTAGGGCTGTGCGTGTTAGTGAGTTTTGAGGAGATCTGTTAGAGAGATTGGATGCGAATTTCTTGGAGAAGATATTTCCAATCAGATATGGAGCAGATCATGGAGCAAATCAGGTAACTAACATTAGGGCTGATTTGAAAAGATTAAGGAGATCAAATCTGCGTTAATCTCTGGTTTCAAAAACAAATCAGATCAGAATTTAGGGAGCAGGTCCAAGCCCAAGTCAGAAGGGTATAAAAGCAGCCTCAACCCTTATTGGAAAATGACGAAGAAAGAGAGCTAAAAACTGAGTGTCATTTGTGTCTTCGTGTGTGTTTTTGTAAACCATTCGTGTGTGAATTGGTGGTATTGTTTTTGAGTTGTAATGATATCTCTAGAGCTGTTAAGCAAGAGAGTTTCTGTTCTTGATCAAAGCTGTGAAGCAGAATCAAGGTGTGTTTGAATTGTATCACTGAGGTGATTTAGGGAGTGAGTGGTTTCTCATATCTAAGTGGTTTCTTAGGTAGAATTGTCATTGGGTAGTGATTAAATTAGGTAGATGTCAACTAGGATTGTTGAGTCTGTAATTTGATACTACTAATAGTGATTTTACTCCCTGACTTGGTAGCCCCCATACGTAGGTAGTTAGACCGAACTGGGTGAACAATTCTTTGAGTTATTTACTATTGCTTTTACCTTGTTCATATAGCAGAGTGTGTTGTTGTGACATCACACCTTAACATCACACATCTGATACCAGAATTTCAATATTATTCTAGACAACAGTCATTATACAACCACGATTTTATATTACAGCTGTCGTTAAATAATATGGTTTTTTAAAAATAATTATTCTGCAGTTTGAAATTTTTTCCATTTTTTAAATTGTATTTTTTTGAACCATATCAGAACAGAAACAACAATTGTATCATAATGAAGAATTGTATTGTATTACGTCAAATCCATACATTGGATTAAGAACCAAATATTGTATATGTATTACATCAAATGAAAAATGGCACAAAACAACCTACAAACTGTATATAACATCACATAATTGTATCTTGTAGTGTTTTTATTCTTTGTATCTTGGTGTCTTGTCTCTTGGTGTATTGACTTTAAACACCTACAATTTCAAATAATCATGCTTGTTAGTAAATATACTCAGAAATAATGACTTAAATTAATTAAATTATGAATAAAGAATAAAATACTAATTACTTGTTAATTTTCCCATATGCCTTCATTATGATCGATACGAAAAGCATGCACATCATCTCTATCAACTTCATCATAAGTGGTAGGCACTTTTGTTGTGTAAGAAGGAATATCAAAACTTTCATCACTACTAAGAATGTCTTTTCCTCGGAGAACGATTGACCATTTCCCCGATATGTCCGAAGGGTCGGTCACATAGAAAACTTGTTTTGCTTGTGAAGCCATGATGAATAGTTCGGTCATATAATTTACCTTGCCAAAGTCAACCCAGGTGAATCCTAAGTCATCAGTTTGTACACCATTAATATTATTGGGAACCAACTTGCATTTAAATAAAGGCACTTTGAAGATAACATAATCAATCTCCCAAATAACCTCAATGACATCATAGAACGCACTAGATGCCAATATTGGATTCTTATCTTTCGAACTAGAGAAATACATGGATTCCACCTCAACCATAACCCCACTATTTTGCATTGTACTACGATTATCTTTTGATTTTTTATAAAAGGTATAATGACCAATGTCATATACAGTCCAAGTTATCACATTAAATTTTGGCATGAACGACGACCATTTAATTGTCTCAGATGCACTGTGATCTTTTGGTATCCTTTTATTAAACCAATCTAGGAATTTTTTGTTATGCTCGATCAACAACAACTTGTCACTCATTCGTGGATATCTTTTCTTCAAAAGTCTTTTGTGAGTAGCCACGTAAGGTTGAACTACTTCAAGATTATTCAATATATAGAAATGTGCCTAAATAAATACATCTCGAGCCATTGAGTTAACATTTAAACCTTGAATACCTCTACCTTCAGTGTCAGCATGACGAGACTTTGAAATTCGTATTGACCCTACTTCAGACAAATAGTTTGTACAAAACTCAATAGCTTCTTCTGTAATGTACCATTCAATAATTGAAGCTTCTGGTCGGTGATGATTCTTCGTATATCCTATAAAGATCTTCATGTATCACTCTATTGGATAAATCCACCTTAAATAAACTGGACCACAAATTTTGATTTCTCTAACTAGATGAACAAGTAAGTGAACCATAATGTCAAAAAATGATGGAGGAAAATACATCTCCAATTAACACAATAGTATGGCAGCTTCATCTTCTAATTCATCTAGTTTTTTGAAGTCAAGAACTTTATTACATATGGAATTGAAGAACAAACACAATCTGATGATAGTTACTCTCATATTATTTGGTAGGATGCCACAGATAGCCACTGGTAGAAGTTGTTGCATCAAGACATAACAATCATGAGATTTCAAAATAATTAACTTGAGATCTTTCATTGATACAAGTTTCTTGATGTTTGATGAGTAACCTTGGGGAAATTTGATACCATGCAAACACTCGCAAAAACTTTTCTTTTCCTTTTTACATAGAGTGTAACAAGCCAGAGGCAGATAAGTTCTTTTCCCTTTTTGTGTTGGAGCCAATTCTTTTCTTATACCCATCGCCTCCATATCGAGACGAGATTGCTTACTATATTTACTCTTGCCTGGAATGTTTAGAAGTGTTCCAATCAAACTGTCACACATATTTTTCTCCACTTGCATCATATCAAGACAATGTCTTACATTGGGACTTGACCAATATGGAAGATCAAAGAACACATACCTCTTTTTCCATATATTTTTCTCAATAACTTGCCCTTTTTCTTTTTCTCTCTTTCCAAGGACAACATTAATGTGTTTCTGTCGTTCATAAACTTCATCCCCGGTTAAAGGTTTAGGAGCAATATCAAACTCTTGTTCTCCATTAAAAGCCTTATGCAATCTACGATAAGAATGATCAGGTTTTAGAAATTTTCGACGCCCAAGGTAAACAGTCTTTTTTCCAAACATCAAGTTGGTGATAAAATGTATTAGATTCACAAATAGGACATGCTTTGTGTCCTTTGACACTATATCTAGCCAAATTACCATATGCAGGAAAGTCGTTAATTGTGCAAAATAACATTGCACGCATCTTAAACTTTTCACCAGAATATGCATCATCAACTTCAACGCCTTCCTCCCAAAAAAGTATTAGATCTTCAATTAATGGACTTATATAAAAATCTATGTCATTTACAGGTTGTCATGGTCCAGAAATCATCATACTTAACAATATATACATATGCTTCATGCACAACCAAGGAGATAGGTTATGAATCGTGAGAAGAACATGCCACGAAGAATGGTTAGTACTCATATTACCAAAGGGGTTCATTCCATCGGTGGCAAGCCCAAGCCCAAGGTTTCTTGGCTCAGTGCCAAAATTTGGAAATAACAGATCAATTTTCTTCCATTTCAAAGAATCAGCTACATGTCATATGTTTCCATCATATTTTCTTTCATCTACATGTCTTCTAATATTCTTTGCGTCATCCGTATTAGCAAAAAGTCGCTTGAATCTTGAAAATATTAGCAAGTACCATAACACTTTAGCAGGAGGTCTCTTCCTACTAACATTGTCATTTTCATTGTCATCACCATTGTTGTCCTTCATCTTGTAACGCAACACCCCACATTCCGGACATTGATCAAAATTTTCACACTCTTTCTTGTATAATATGTAGTCATTAGGGCATGCATATATTTTCCAATGGACACAATATCTTCTTGGAATCATAATAATGATTAGGCAAATTGTTATCTTCTGGTAGCATTTTTTTTAGCAAATTAAGCAATTGCGTGAAACTTTTATTCGACCATCCATTTTTTGCTTTCAGATTAAACAATTTTAAAACTGTAGACAATCATGTAAAACTTGTGCACCCCTTATATAAAGAGGTGTCCTTATAACTACATAAAGAATCATAAATATGGGCTTTCTTAAAAGAAGATTCTCCAATATCACAGAACATATCTTCTAGACAATCATCCATATATTCATCTTCATCAATTTCGTGACTTTGTGACGCATGGTTTCAATTTTTTTCCACCTCACCATGCCATGTCCATATTGTATAATTTTGACATATACCATCACAACATAGGTGATGGAATATCTCATCCTTCGTACCTTTATTTATATTCTTGCAATTAACACAAGAACAATAAAAGATACCATTATTGTCGGGAAGATTTCAATCAGCGTATTCAAAGAATTCAAGAACTCCTTTCTCATATACCGGATCTAATCTATTAGCTTTCATCCAACTACGATCCATAATAAATTCTGAAATTTATATCAAAACAATATTGTGAATGACACAACAAAATCTAAACCTAAAGCATATTCAGCACAATAATACAACTCTAAATCTTAAGCATATGGATAAAGCATATGAACTTTTCAAGAAAAAGACCATAAAATCCAACAAAAAACATAAAACATATTCAGTACAATAATACAACTCTAAATCTTAAGCATATGGAAAAAGCATATGAGCTTCGAAATAAAACAAGAGAGTGAAGATGGTGAAGATTATCAAGAATTATGAAGATGAGGAAGAGAGTGAAGTTTGCACGAAACATATCGTACTTTGAAGAGACCAAGAATGAAGATAGTGAAGATTATCAAGAATGAAGATTCAAATGAACGAAGATTGTGAAGATGAAGATTTCGTTATCGCTATCACTGTCGTCTCTGGTTCGCTAGTTCGCTTATGGCATGTTATAAAGAAAATAATGAATCTATTTTGTTTTAAATTTATCAGGAAAAACTTTAATTATGGTTGATATTTACAACCGCAGTGAAATGTAGATATTATTACACTGGTTGTAGACTAAAACCATGGTTAAATAATGTTCAGTTTTTTATTTATTTCTGAACTTAAGTGACACGAGCTTTTTGTAATAGGAAAAAGAGAAAAAATGTAGTTGCTAGGATTCGAAGCATGTAATTATTACTTTATCACCACGGTTGTTTATATAAACCATGATTAAATGACTTTCAAAAAAAATATATCAGGCGCATCCAGGTTGCGATTTTACAACGGTGGAATGCATAACCATAGTAGAATTAGTGTTACCTAAAAATTTGAAATATGTCTTTCTGAACTCTGAAAGTAATTGTCTTGCAATAATAAATTTTGGGTTACAAGCGAAAGAAGAGGAGAAATTGGTACAGGTACTGAGGAAATACAAGAGTGCAATGGGATAGACCATTGGAGACTTAAAAGGAATTAGCCCCACAATATGCATGCATAAAATATTGATGGAGGATAATCACAAACCAGTGGTACAACCCCAAAGAAGGCTTATTCCAACAATGAAGGAAGTAGTGAGAAAGAAGTGGTGAAGCTATTGGATGCATGTCTGATCTATCCTATTTTTTATAGTTCATGGGTGAGTCTGGTACATGTGGTACCAAAGAAGGGAGGAACAACGGTGATACTAAATGAGAAAAATGAATTGATTCCCACTTACACGATAACCAATTGGAGAGGATGTATTTATTACAGAAGGCTCAACACTACAATAAGGAAAAATCATTTTCCTCTTCCTTTTATTGACCAGATGTTAGAAAGACTCACTAGTCATGAGTACAATTGCTTTTTAGATGGATATTTGAGGTATAACCAGATTGTGGTTGCCCTTGAAGATCAAGAGAGGATAGCGTTCACATGTCCTTATGATATTTTTGCCTAAAGAAGGATGCCATTTGGGTTGTAAAATGCCACTGCTACTTTTCAGAGATGTATGACATCTATATTTGCCGATATGCTTGAAAAGCATATGGAGGTCTTTATGGATGATTTTTCTTTTTTTGGTTCTTCTTTTGATAACTATTTAACTAACTTGTCTCTTGTTTTAGAAAGGTTCCAGCAAACTAACCTTATTCTTAATTGGGAAAAATGCAATTTTATGGTATAGGAAGGTATAGTGTTAGGTCATAAAATCACCCACAAGTGGATAGAAGTTGACAAAGCAAAAGTGGGGGTAATTTCTAATCTCCCATCCCCAGTGAATGAAAAGGGGATAAGGAGTTTCTTAGGACATGCAGGTTTCTATCGCAGGTTCATCAGAGACTTTTCCAAGATTGCCAAACCTTTGACAAATCTGCTTGTTAAAGACAAGACATTCACCTTTGATAATCAGTGTAGGGTGGCATTTGAGACTTTAAAGAGTAAGTTGGTTTCTGCACCTATTGTGATAGCCCTATATTGGTATCTCCCTTTTGAAATCATGTACGAAGCCAGTGACATTGGTTTAGGGGTTGTGTTAGGACAAAGAAGGGACAAACTTTTACATGTGATTTATTATGCTAGTCATGTCCTTAACCCTGCCCAAATGAATTATGCAAATACCGAAAAGGAGTTGTCGGTTATTGTTTATGCTTTTGACAAATTCAGATCTTATTTGCTTGGGTCTAAGATTATTGTGTATACTGACCATGCTGCTTTAAAGTATTTGTTTGCTAAACAGGAATGAAAGCCAAGGCTCCTAAGATGGATACTCCTTCTTCAAGAATTTGATCTAGAAATCTGAGATAAAAAAAGGCTGTGAAAATACAACTGTTGATCACTTGTCCCGCATGTCCCCAATTAAGGAAACCAAAGAGGAACACCTGATTCAGGATGCATTTGCTGATGAATGCATCTTGGCTATTATTGGTGTTCCATGGTTTGTATACTATGCAAGCTATTTGGTAGCTGGGGTGATACCTAATCTTTTTTTATTATAACAAAAAGAAAAAGATTTTACATGAGTGCAGGTTGTATCTGTGGGATGGGCCTTTTTATTTTTGTGGTAAAAACATGAGTCAATGTATCATTTTTTGTAGAGTTTTTTGTAGAATGTATGGCCTATTTTGGATATAAACTTGGAATCATTAGCCTTTTTTGTAGAATAATGGTGATGTAATGGACTTTGTAATGGATAGTGGGCTTGAATTACTTTTGCACACTCCAAATGTAATCTTGAATTGTGCTTAACCATGAGAACATTTGAATCTGATTCTTGATTTAAAACCATGACAATTAAACTTGAAATTCCAATTAGAACCAAATTCCAACATTCTTGACTTCTTCACTTGAAATGAATGAGACTTTGAATTAATTTTACACAAATCAACCTTAGACTTGAAATGAATCAGAGTCTTGAATCAATGAATCCACGTTGAATTAATCTTGAACTTGAAGGACCAAAATCTTCACCTTGAACCTAATGAGCAGGAATATGCTATGAGATCAAAGGATTATGACCTGAAATGTGAACTTCAATATACTGCACAAAACCCTAATTGAAAAGTGAACTGGACTATGATGATTCTCAATCATGAAGCACAATGAACTTGATACGGCATGATAACTTTATAATGAAGCACACTTTTGTTTGACCATGATTAGGTCAAATTCCACCAAATTTCAACCATTACTGAACACACACTTGCCCAATAGCCTTGACTGCAACTTGAGCCTAACAACGAGAAAACTGAAGGCAATAACACATATTTTTTTTTTTTTTTTTGAATAGGGTTAGTAAATATAAACAATAGAAACACATATGAGGGTAATATTATACATGTATAACAAAATTGGTGTATGATAGATTCTCCGTATGACTTAAGGCTCTTCGGGGACCTTTAGAGTAACTTAAAAATGAAATGAGATTCTCCGTATCGCATGAAGCAGTACCTTATAGGTTTAGGCTCTTAAGGGATATTCGGGGTAGTATCTCTGCGAAGGGGAAAATAAGATTTTCTAAACCAATGAAGCAGTATCTTATTGATCAAGATATTCCAACATAGGGAACGATAACTCAATCGCATGTAAGATTCTTTAAGGATACTAGAGCTGTATCTCAAACAAGAGCGTGAAACTTTCTAAATCATGCGAAGCACTACCTTACGAGCTAAGGTTCTCCAGGGGTATTAGAACAGTATTTAAGCAAAACATGAGACACTTTGGGCTGTGCGAAGCAGTGCCTTATGAGTTAAGGCTCTCTGAGGATGCCAAAGCAGTGTCTCAAGAACAAATGAGATTCTCTAAAATGTGTGAAGCAGTACCTTATAAATTAAGGCTCTTCGGGGACTTTTAGAGCAGTACCTCAATAAAACATGAGACTCTTTGGGCCGTGAGAAGTAGTACCTTATGAGTTAAGGCTCTCCGAGGATGCCAAAGCAGTATCTCAAACGAGAAATGAGATTCTCTAAATTGCGCAAAGGTTAAGGCTCTTTGGGCATGATAAAGTAATATCTCAACAGAGGTATGAGACTTCCCAAATCATGCGAAGCAGTACCTTACGAATTAAGGCTCTTCGAGGATACTAGAACAATATCTCAACCAAAACATGAGATTCTTTGGGTCGTGTGAAGCAGCACCTTATGAGTTAAGGATCTTTGAGGATGCCAAACCAGTATCTCAAAAACAAATGAGATTCTTTAAACCATGCGAAGCAGTACCTTACAAGTTAAGGCTCTTCGGGGATACTAGAGCAGTATCTCAAGTGCTAAATACGAGACTTTCTAGATCATGTGAAGCAATACCTTATTAGTTAAGGCTCTTCAGGAATACTAGAACAATATCTCAGCAAGGGCATGAAACTTTCTAGATCATGCGAAGCAGCACCTTATAAGTTAAGGCTCTTCAGGGATACTAGAACAACATCTCAATAAAATGATGAGACTCTTTGGGTAGTACGAAGCAATACCTTATAAATTAAGGCTCTCCGAGGATGCCAAAGCAGTGTCGCAACATAGAAATGACATTCTCTAAATCGCACAAAGCAGTACCTTATAGGTTAAGGCTCTTTGGGGAGGATAGAGCAGTATCTCAACAGAGGTATGAGACTTCCCAAATCATGCAAAATAGTACCTTACAAATTAAGGCTCTTTGGGGATACTAGAACAATATCTCAACCAAAACATGATATCCTTTGGGATGTGTGAAGCAACACCTTATGAGTTAAGGCTTTCTGAGGATGCCAAAGCAGCATCTCAAAAACAAATGAGATTCTCTAAATAGCGTGAAGTAGTACCTTACAGGTCAAGTGCTAAACGCGAGACTTTCTAGATCATGCAAAGCAATACCTTTTTAGTTAAGGCTCTTCGGGAATACTAGAATAGTATCTCAACAAGGGCATGAGACTTTCCAGATCATGCGAAGCAGTACCTTATGAGTTAAGGTTTTTCGAGGATACTATAATAGTATCTCAGTAAAACGATGAGACTCTTTGGGTCGTATGAAGCAGTACCTTATGGATTAAGGCTCTTCGGGGACTTTTAGAGTAGTATCGCAACATAGAAATGAGATTCTCTAAATCCCACAAAGCAGTACCTTATAGGTTAAGGCTCTTTGGGGGAGGGGGGATAGAGCAGTATCTCAAGGACAAATGAGATTCTCTAAATCGCATAAAGTAGTACCTTATAGGTTAAGGATCTTTGGGACAATAGAGCAGTATCTCAACAAACTTAAGAGACTTTCCAAATCATGCAAAGTAGTACCTTATGAGTTAAGTCTCTTCAGGGATACTAGAATAGTATCTCAAGCGCTAAATCTATTGGGGAAACAGTTCAGGCAAGACTCTTTTTGGAGGAGGTGTGCTAGCAAAGCTCTGCAGGGGGTAAAGCTCATAAGAGACCTTTTAGGAAACCTCTGTTTGGGGAGGGACAACAGCAAAATGTTGGGGATTATCAATATCAACTGTGAAGTTTAAAGAATGACTTACTGGGGAATAGAAATTCCATGAGCTCGTGCGGGGTATTAGCTCATTTCAAAGGAATACTTCCGACTTTGAAGGAGAACTGGCCAGGATGCTTACTGATTGATCCTGGATCCTGTTATGTCATGTTTGACATGATGTTCCACTTTGGGTGGAAATTCCATGCATTACATGATGCATGGAAATGCATACGAGGGTGCAACTATTGGGTATTCTGATGCGTGTAGGAATGCAAAAGACTGGTTGGTGAAGGTTTTGGTTTTATTAGAGAGGTTATGCATAGGTATGCTAATTATTGATATGATTGTATTTGATGTTATTCCTGTTTGGCAGAAATATTATGCATGATGCATGTCATGCATGTGACAATAAAAATGATTGAGTATGATTGGGATAGGACTCCCTTTTGAGGGTGAGATCCTTTTGGTACCAATGAGGATTGGACTTTGATAAGTTCCAAGTGAGATTGGACTTTGGATGTGTGCCAAGTGAGATTGGACTTTTGGTTTTATGAGGATGCCAACAAGGTGGACTTTTATTTATTTGGTGTTTGCTAATAGAAATTGAACTTTGGAGAGGTGTTAAACAATGTTGGACTTTTGGAGGTGCTAAGCAAAGTTGGTATTTTGGAGGTTGCCAATGAAGACTGGACTTTTGAGGATTATGAAAGATGCCAACAGGGTGGACTTTTGAGATATGCCAAGCAGGGTTGGATTTTAGTGTCAAATCTTGGTTTACAAGGCTTTTTTATGTCAGATTCATGTTGTGGGGTTAGGCCCTACGAATAACATGATGTCCATGGCTCTATACATTGAGCGAAGTGACATGACTAATGCATGTGAATGATTTATGAATTGATATGAAGGTTTCTAAAAGGTATCCCTGTAGAGGGTAATAGATAAAAGGCTTCTTTTAGCATTAAGGCTTCTTGTCCGTTAGAAGGCAAAAGGTTGTTTGATGGGGGTGATAGCATGATTCCCCGACACTCTTCTTGAACTCAAAGGTTACTGACATATGGTAGAGCTGCTTGAAAGCATGGTGATGTTTTGCCCTTCTATAACTCATCTTACCCCAATCCGGGTCCTTTTCTTGCCCCAGTCTATTGGGTATTTAAAGAATTTTCCTCGGAAGGAAGTTTGGAAGCAACTGTACCATAATTTGTCTTGGAGACAGCTTGTCCTAGAATTCTAAGTCGTGAAAGGATTATTCCTTGAATAGCCGACTCTTATAGTTGTTAGTTTTGATGTACTCTTAGGGTAGCTTGCCCTAGAATGAGCGTTGAAGCGACTTAATTTATGCTAATTGAGTGCTAGAGGGACTTGCCCTTAATCAACAAAAACCTCTGGGTGACCTGCCCCTGGTTGGTAAAGTTTTGAGATGATTCACTACTGATCAACTGATTCTTGAATGATTTGCCCCATAATCAACTGTTGCTTGGGGATTTACTTTAGACTTACTGATCAAGTCCTCTTTGATTGCTCCTTGTTGGAATTTCCTTGATGTTAATTACTGACTTGCAATTAAAATTATTCATTCACAAATGGTAATTTTAATGTGATGCTCGTGCAAGTTTTGAAAAAAAAAATCAATCATTATTAGAATGATGTGATAATATGTGACAAATGGACCATTAGCCCAAACACATTGCTGATTTAGCTAGTGTGAAAGATATAGCAAGAAAAAGATTAGAAAATCTCTAGGAGTCAGTTTACGCAACCTTGTTGTAGTATGTTTTCAGAATAAACCCTACTTCAATTAGGTCTTTTGAAGGTTGTAACATAGCCTGGTTCACGGTTATAGAAACAAAGGATATAAGGCTCAAATTTGATTTATACCCACCCCTTCTTCGTGATGATCTCCAGTCCTACATTCAGTTAAATTGACACACGCATCTAGAGTTTGATGGTGTAAGAGTGAAGATGAAGATTTAAGATTTTCTTAAAATGCCAGTCATCTTATTTTATATTTATCATGGATGTCAGTGACCCTTTTTTATTTTTTTAACATGGTGGTCACTGAATCTTTTTTGGTTTGCTCGAGGATTTACATGACCTCTTTTGCTTTTTATTTATTTTGATCCCTAACTTTTTCCTGGACCGATTTTGTTTTTTCAAGTCCACCGGGATTGCCCTAATTTTTGCCTAAGTTTCCTCTTTGGGTGTTCGACTTAGCGGGCTTTTGATCTTTGTTTTGGAAATGCTTGTGACTGTCAAGTCATTGGTCATTGAAGAACAACTGCCATAAATTTTGAATTCTGCATAGTTCCTTCGATAAATCAGGATGTGTGTGAAGAATAACATGTGACTGATCCTCGGACGAGATGCTTCATCTTGTAATTTGAATTTGTAGTTAGGTTAACTGAACACTACCCATGCTCCAGGTTAAGCGCAAGGGTTTAGAAATCCGAAGGAAATTCCTACTCCTAGGCCCGAAGTGGTTGACTAGGGATTAACTCCTTATCCCTTCAGTGTTTGGGGATTTGAAACAATGCATGTACATCATCAGCAGGATTTTATCTAGAATCATACCTTAAGCAATTATGGGTATTTCGTTTTCATCATCCTTCCTCTAATCTTTTCTAAAACAACAGTTTGATCAAGTAAGTGGACGAGAGGTATATGCATGTATTTTTTTTTTTGATATAAGTGAAGAAAAATGAGCGAATGCATCATGGTTAATTCAGAAAATGCATGATCACTTCATTAATATTACCATTCAAAATAACAATGTTTAAAAAATAAGTAGAATTTAACAGAAAATAAACTACAAATGCAATGATAAAAATGATCCAATGATTACGAGTGTGGAGAATGTCTTCCTGTCTGAACCACTGGCTTGAGGAGATGCCCCTTGAAGTCTTCGAGCTCACTCGGGCGAGAAGCTGACATGCAAAACAAAATTTCCTTCTGGAAAGGATATGTAATTCTTGTCAATTAACTATTGTACTTTGGATTGGAAAGCATTGCAATCTTCAATTGAGTGCCCCATTGATCCGCCGTGAGATCCACATTGCACATCGGGATCGTACCCAGGCGGGCATGGTTCTGGAAACGGCTTGAGAGACTTGGGATCTACCAATGAGTTTTAGACCAGATATGGCAGAATTTAACTGTATAACATAGGGATTGGGTCGAGAAGAGCATTCCTTCATTCCAGGTTGTTGCGAGGCTTATGCTGAGTTTGACGCTGATTCTGATATCCTCGGCCATGAGCTCGTTGACTTGCATGACGAACGGTCCAAGGTTTCAGGTATGGCGCTCTAGGCATTGTCAGTTGCCCATAAGAATATCCTGGCGATAAAAATGATGACTGTTGAGGAGATGAAGGACCATAAGGTTTTGCTGGTGCACCATGAGAATACTCGACATTCGCCACAACTGCATTGGTTTCATCCTCTTCTCCCTCTTGGGAATTGCTGAGGGATTCAGTCTCACTAGCTTGGCTGCTTGAAGCGCCTTGGATTTTTCCAATTTTTAGGGCACCCTCAATGCGTTCTCTAATTATCACTATGTGGGCAAAGTATGATAACGCACTGCTTACCAACCTTTTGAAGTATAGGCTCTACAAGGTATTCATGAAGAAATTAACCAATTCATTCTCTAAGAGTGGTGGTTGCACTTGAGCTGCCAATTCTCTCCGCCGCTGCACATATCCTCTGAAGGATTCGTTGTCTTTCTGAGATAGGCTTTGCAACTGCATTCGGTTTGGAGCCATGTCCAAGTTAAACTTATACTGCTTTAAAAAGGCGTTGGCTAGGTCCTCCCATGACTGAATATGGCTTCTTTCTAAATCCATGTACCAACTCAAAGATGCTCCACTCAAAATATCTTGAAAATATTAAATCATCAACTTATCATCATGGGTATAGGAAGTCATCTTTCAGCAGAACATCACCAAATGACGCTTTGGGAAACTATCCCTTTTGTACTTCTCAAAGTTGGGTACTCTGAATTTCGGAGGGATCACTAAGTCTGGAACTAGGCACATATCAATGGCATCGAGCCTAGGCGTATCATGCACTTCCAAAGCTCAAACTTTCTTCTCAAGGGTACGAAGCCTTTCCTTCATGGGACCACTCAATTACATCATCTGAGACTGAGTAGGAATGTTCACTCGTGGATGATCATCATCAGGCAGAAGACCATATAATGGCTTGGTCAATAGAGTGAAACCTGATGGGGGACCAATACTCTCCACCTTAACACGCTGAAGGTTGTTCTCTGACATAGCTACCACAGTTTCCAACTTGGTTTAGCTGGCCTTTCAAGTCGTCTATATTCTTTTTTTCTCTACTTGATCTTGCTTTACAGGTTTAGAATGAGTGTCGGGAAGTCAACTGGCTGTCAATGGGAAAAAGATGGAATGCGTTTCTTTTGGAAGAATGATATGTAATACATGTTAATGAATGCAGATGCAATGATATGCAAATGAATACAAGAAAATGATTAGAATCACAGGTTCATCACGTTCTCAGGTCAGACAGAACAACGGGTAAATAACGGGTATCTCTGATAAAAAAAACCCAATGGGTAGGCTCTATAATTGGTAGGTTCCCAGAGTCATGAATCCTTCTTGAGGACGTCACTGCCATGACGAAGGCTCGTCGGACAACAATACCCTTAAGGTTTATCACGTTCTCAGGTCAGACAGAACAACGGGTAAATAACGGGTATCTCTGATAAAAAAAAACCTAATGGGTAGGCTCTATAGTTGGTAGGTTCCCAGAGTCAAGAATCCTTCTTGAGGACGTCACTCCATAACTCAAAATCCATGAGGAATTTGGACATAGGTCAGTATGAAGCTTTTGTAGAGGGCAATGAGATCTACAAATCAAGCCTTGGATGGGAAAAAATGGCTTTGTGGTTTAGGAGTTATGATCCTCCAAAGTTGGTACCTTTGTCACTTTTTTCCATAACTTAGAAAATTTTCTAAGTTTTTATGGTTAACCCTTTTACAAGTTATCCCATTTTCTTTGATTTTTCTTGATGAATGATGATTCAAATCATAGATAAACATCATTTTAGGGTTAAAAATCCATTTTTGTGAAAAATCTCAAAAAGTCAAAGTTGACTTTTGTGCACAGTTGACTTTTTATCCGATGAATTCCAAACTGTGCAATTCTTCAGGGAATCATGTCCTTGACCTAAATCAAACTTGATGGACATGTTCCATGGGTGGTATAGGGTGTATTGAATCATGTCTTAGGGCTTGGTAGCATGTTCTGGTCAAAAGTCAAAGTTACAGTTGACTTTTCCCGCGAAACCCTAACTCTGGTTCAGATGAAATTGAAACTTGTTGCTCAAGCTTCTTGGATCAATCCATTATTCCAAATGGATCAATATGGCATATTGGAGATCCTCAAATCCTCTCTTGAGGTCTTGGTTCATAATTGGTCTCCAAAGTCAACTTAGGGGTGAATTAGGTCAAGAAACCCTAATTCCTGATTTTTGATGAATGCATCCCCTAAGGCAAAATTGACTTGATGATTAGGTTTATGAGGTTCCATGGATCATATTAGGTTATGTTTTGGATCTTTGGCTCATGCCCAGAAGAAATTTTCCAACTGGAGGCCCTGGTCGACCAAAACCCTAATTTGGTGACACTGGCGATCTTGAGGCTTGATCCACCTAGAAGGGAGCATCCTTGTGCTTAATCCTTGAAGTGGGAGTCCTTTTTGATCCTTTGGGTATGTTTGAGGGTGTAGACAAGTTGAAAATCATGTCATTCCTTAATTAATCCTTTGTCTAAAAGCTCTGAGAGGGCTTGAAACCCTAATTTTGATAGTAGTGAATACTCACCCATCTTTGGGGAGACTGATGAGGCATAATGACACACCCATATTGTGATGATGATTTGCACAGTAATGGGAAATCTTAGTGGTCAAAATTTGGGGTATGACACATCCCTAGTGAGGGGAACTATGTCGCTCTGATTCTCGCTTGCGAGCGAGATACGTAGGCAGGAGATCGTGCGAGATCTCTCCGAGCACAATCCTTGCACCCTTCCCTAATCCGTAGTCCAAACTACGTTGACTCTGACTTTCCCATTGCACGAGGGAATACGTAGGCCTAGGACTCCGAGGACGTCCTACTGAGTCACTTCTTTTTCTTTTCTTCTTCGTTTCTTCGTTCTTTTCCGTTCCGGTTCCTTTTCCTTTCCAGTAGCAGCGAAGTTCCAGATGAAGGCACCCTTTGATCGTAACAGCAAGCGTGGATCCCATCGAGTACGATGGACGCGTGGGGGTGCTAATACCTTCCCCTCACGTAACTGACTCCCTTACCCGTTTCTCTTAGTCGCGAGACCATGGTTTTTCCTTCCCTCAGGTTTACGCAGTGTTTCCTTTCCCTCTCTTGGGATAAAAATCCCGGGAGCGACAATATGCAAACACATATAAATTCACATGCATAATTATTCTCACCACAAGCATCTCATACTAATACGTATAACATGCCACAGATACATAACATATTTCTAATAATCCAACCACATAGCATATATCAATTATACCAACATAATCACATATTCACACATAAGGCATACCAAAGTTATGACATATGGAAACACACCACCACATCACATATATTCATATATAGCATATCATAGATAATTAATACAATCATTGTAATGTACAACATCCCCACAAAACATAGCATATGTCTATTCATAAAACATATCATCCATAATCCATACATTTATCATGGATGCATATCAAATCACTAATTCTATCACGAGCTCAACACATAATCAATCAATTCATAATTTCCCACACATAATCAATCCATTCACAATTTCCCACACATAATCAATCCATTCAAGACTTATGCAAATGCACAGAGACCGACACAACGACTCTATGCATGCGGTACCATTCCATCCATCATTCTCATCATCATTAATTCACTCAGGAATTATTGGAATTATCGCTTGTTACTTAGTGTAACTCCCCGTCGGGCAAACGATGTTCCCCGTCGCTTTAGGTCCTCTTTGTATAAGGCTCACGACGTTTATGGATCACTTTAGGTCCTCTTTGTATAAGGCTCACGATCATCTATAACGTCGCTTTAGGTCCTCTTTGTATAAGGGTCACGACCGTTACAGTAGATTCCCTCTGGAATCGTTTCGTCGCTCACACCCCACAAGGGCACACGACATCACAAGGTGCATATCATGATGCATGGCATACTAATGACTCATGACAATCAAATGCATATACATATATAACCATGTGAACCATCTCAACATCAATAATCATGCATTGGAAGTCAATTCAAACAATGCCTTTACTTGCCATAAGGCCACCAAATAACATACATTGAATTTCACATAAACAATGCATTTATCATAATCAACAAACCACAATAATTAGAATTTTAGCATATACACTCATATCAATTCACATCAAGAATTACTCACCATCAGCCACAACAATCCTGCAATCATACAATGATACTCACAACACTAGGATTCACGCCACGAAGGCTACCCACAACAACATACATTAATACCATACATTTGTATTCAAGTCAACAAAGTATTTTTCCATAAGGCCACAACAATTACAACAACTTATCACATGCTTCAACATCATATAAACCACATAAAAGCTCCATGTCATATAACAATAGCACAACACACTGTAAAACACTGACCACACGCATTTAACGCGATAAACACCCGACAACACAACACTTTTACACAACCACGACTTAAATAAATCATCTACTGCCCTCCAAACCATTTTTAATAGAAATAATATTTCATTAGCTTTCCGACGCTTCGAACGGCGGCCAAAACGGACTTACGGTTCAAAAGTTATGAAGAAAACAAAATCTGACATTTTGGAAAAATTCTGTGATCATGATCCGACGCATGGTACTATGAGTCGATGCATAAACCTGGCGATTTCGCCCGGGTCAGCGCACGCAGATCATGAGTCGACGCATAATCCTGGGGGTCGGCGCATAATACGTAAATTATGCTAAAAACTCAGTTTTTGATCGTTAAATGCCTTCCGGACCTCCGATTTCGATTCCGTAAAAAGCCCCGGTCTCAGAATTCAACATACTTCAATATTTTCACCATTAAAAAGCCATCCAACACATTTTACATTTTTGAAATATTTTGAAACATAATTTTATCAATTTATCCCAACTCCAAACTCGATCAAAACCACTCGAAAACACACAAACAACCATTCCCGATTAATTCCTATCCTCACCCGACTATACTACACAACTTATTCCGCATTCCAACCGTGAAAACATCGATTTCTACTCATATTGCTCATTTTCAACCTAGAAATGAAAACTATGAAAAAACAAGTAAACATTCAACCACATACATACATATACATAAACAAGCAAGATATAATCGAAACTTTTCACCCTTACCCAATTAATCGAAGAGGAGTTTGAAGAAGATGATGAATCCATGTTTCTTCTTCTCTTCTCTTTTACCATGTTTTTCCTTTCTCTTTCTTTTCTCTCTTTTTCTCTCAAATCTCTATTTATAAAAATATCTAATTTTTCTAAAATATCTAACCACTCAAAATGACCATTTTACCCCTCAACTCAAATATCTCGTAAACGCTCTCAAAACGCGATAAAACATAATAACGATGAAAAATAATATATTGTCAAATAAAAGTCAAGAATAAAATAATATAAAAATGAAAATAATTAAATTGACTCGATTAAATAAATCGGACAAAATGGGGCGTTACAATTCTCCCCCACTTAGACATTTTCGTCCTCAAAAATATACTTAGTGCAAATAACTCCGGATACGACTCTCGTATCCGACTAACCCACTCTCATGCCATTAAAGGCAACACCATGAATAACACAAACCGACAAAACACCTCGCTCACAGCAACTACTACAACGTCACGACAACGGTAATAACAATAATGACAAGATGCAATGCCCATACAATGCACTTGACGACCAACTCACGACTCAAAGAATACCCAAGTTACGAACACACAGGTTCACTCTTGAACCAAAACACAACAAGATTGTTACCCTCACCATAGGTAACACTCCCCTAATTCCCCATCATAGGAATTAGCTACATGCACTCGAACCATCACCATGGAAACGAGGCAACAACAAAGATAAGAACATAAAGTTCCACGACATAAACAACGTCTTAACAACATCCATAAAACTAGAATGCCAACAACCTTGCCACACAACATTATTACAACAATGCTACGATTCACCAATCGAACATATAACCAAAACATCCATCTACATAGTAGCCCATGAATAATATTTAAACCTTTCACCTAACACTTCCATTCTGAAACGTCCAATGGTCTCATCATCCTACATGTTCATAATGTTCAACCTATGAACTCTTACCAGTCACACACGCATATACGAATTATGCCACATCACGCTTCCGCTGCGCACTCTGATTACTCGTAACCATCAAAACTATCAATCCCACATCCAAAGTCTAACTCTTTCTCATATTCGCCAAAAATCACTGTTTACTTTTAATATACCCAACCTCACACTCTGCTGTGTTAGCTTACACACCAGACACAAGTCTCTGAACTGCTCAACCAACTCTAATTCTCTGACCATCAAAAGATCTTTTTCAAATCTTGATACATTTTACTAGCTCTCGGATGTATACCCAAACTACTCTGGTGTCTTTCCTCTAAAATCATCTTTTTCAATTCCGAATCATCAGGAATACAAATTCCACCATGGAATCTCAAAACACCCTGATCATCCTCTTTAAAGTCACCATTCACACCTTTATCTCCAACCGTCATTAATTCAACAAATTTCACATCTAGCCTCTGTTTCTCGCTAACGGTCAACAGAAAATCATTAGTGACCTTTAACATACCAAGCCTCACGCTATCAGATGTCAATTCACACACCAAACTCAAATCTCTAAATTCTTCCAAAATTTCCCACTCTTTAACCATCAAAGCAGACATATGTAAAAAGTTTCGCCTTAACTCATCAGGCACGACATTAACTTTACCAATAGGATAATTCGAGCCAAGGTCATAACTAATCAGGAATTCTAACCATCCTCGTTGTCTCCTACTTTATTCCTTTTGACCAAACAAGTACTCTAAACCCTTGTGATTACCAAACACCTTGAACCTAAAACCCTCAAAATAATACCTCTAGATTCTCAACACAAAAGCAACCGCAACCATCTTGAAATCATGAATCCTCAATTGTCGTAAAGCATAAGCCATGACTTTACCGTCTTGCATTAACACATTGATTAAACTCGTCAAGGACGCATCCCAATATTCCATAAACAGTTTATTAGGATCAGGCAGAATCAAAATTGGAGCCGTAGACAATTCTACTACAGCTCACCAAAACTTACTCACAACGAACATCCAAAACAAACGACTCACCCTTTGCAAGTTAACTGAGATAACAGAAGTACTAACTTAGCAAAGTCTTCCATAACCGGCAGTAACAACCAACTAAGCCCAAAAGTTTCTAATTTCCTTAACCGACTTTGGAGTCTCTCAATGTAGAACTGCATCTACTTTGGATAGATCCACAACAATACCATCATCGGAAATAACATAACCAAGAAAACTAACCTCTTTCAATCAAAATTCTCACTTCGATAATTTAGCAGAAAGCTCCCTCTCTTTCAACCCTTGTAACTCAATCCTCAAATACTCTACATACTCATCCTTTGATTTAAAATAAATCAGAATATCATCCAATAAACATCACTATGAACTTATCCAAACAAGTATGGAAGATATGATTCATATACTCCACAACCATAACATATGCAACCCATAACCAAAGTAATACCATCAAGGAATTTCAAATCGTTCGCGATTCGTCACAATTCAAAACTCAAGCTATCCAGAACAGAACTGCAAGTTTCCATACTACTCACTGATTAACACACAACCTCATGCTATCATCATTTTCCTTACCAACCATTCTGGACCTCTTCAAGTCGACACACTAATGTTTCATCCAAAAACACATTTGAAACCATGCACAAATGACGGCCCATCACTGTGACTTTCCTGCCAATTTCCAGAACACTATCATCACAAACATGACAAACATCTGAGTTTCACTTCCTAAAAGTTCTTCTACTTACTTAGCAGATCTAAACCTGAAATCTTCACCTTCGTATAATTTGAGTTCACACTCTACTCTCTAAGAACAACCATTAACAATACCCAATCGTTCTCTCTCAATGACTTCCCAACTGGACCAACATACTAAAACCTCTAATCTATCTCATCTTCCGATATTAGAATCTTCATCGACTCAACAAAAAAATCTGTACTCACTTGGCTTAGCTCCAAACGATTCACAAAACATACTATCTAAGCTGGAAAGACACATCTATTCCATCCAACATAATTCAGTCTACTATCAAGAGATTAAGGGTGATCAGTTCCTTAATTTTTCAATAGACAGCCGACAATCATGATGGGGCATAAACCATCTTTACCAAACTATAATAGCATTTCTTGCATCTTGTGCACAAAACTACCTAAGGCACAAATCCTTAATTGACATAAACCTTACCTCCGCATTCCCTCCGGAATCGGGAACAACACTGTCCAAACAACACTTACAATCTTGCAATCTACAACAAACTGAGCCAACGCTCCACACCTAAAGGAACTTGGAGAAGCACAAGCTTCTCCCCCACTTATCTCATTCTAAATCCTGAAGACAAAGGATTAGAAAACCAGAAAGCACTGACAGTGTTTCACACACATATCACGGACTAAGGGACAAACAACATTGACCGTATTAAACTGTCATGCCACACAAACTCAACAACTTGGCCGGACAGACCGGCCTGCTCTGATACCCCTAATGTAACACCCCAATTCCCATCGCGGATAAATAATACATAAATAAATCAGAGTGAATAAAAATTTATTCTTAGACAGAAACAAGGATGCCACATTTAAAGAAAGAAAACACAATCCCTACTCATAAATTTGATACATAACACAAAATGGAATAAACATAAAAGGGAAACTTTTTCCAACAAAAGGAAAGTTCAATTATGGAATAAAGTGAAAAGATCCATAACTGACTTGTTTTACAAAATAAATTATTTTATAACATCAAAATATTCATGCAAAGGTAATACAAAATAGATCCAACAAATGTATACATATATAACAAAAGTGTTCCCTGACTCCCGTGTTACGTATCAGAGCAGACAGACCGACAAAAGGATGGAGAACTAATCTTCACAAAAAGCCTCCAAGATACTAATATGCAATTTCCTCATAGGGCATCAAACCACAGCAGAAGGGTGAGAAATAACAACTAAATCAAGATTGCATAATAATATGCAAACACATATAAATTCACATGCATAATTATTCTCACCACAAGCATCTCATACTAATACGTATAGCATGCCACAGATACATAACATATTTCTAATAATCCAACCACATAGCATATATCAATTATACCAACATAATCACATATTCACACATAAGGCATACCAAAGTTATGACATATGGAAACACACCACCACATCACATATATTCATATATATCATATCATAGATAATTAAGACAATCATTGTAATGTACAACATCCCCACAAAACATAGCATATGTCTATTCATAAAACATATCATCCATAATCCATACATTTATCACGGATGCATATCAAATCACCAATGCTATCACGAGCTCAACACATAATCAATCAATTCACAATTTCCCATACATAATCAATCCATTCACAATTTCCCACACATAATCAATCCAAATCAATCCATTCATGACTTATGAAAATTCACAGAGACTGACACAACGACTCTATGCATGCGGTACCATTCCATCCATCATTCTCATCATCATTAATTCACTCAGGAATTATTGGAATCATCGCTTGTTACTTAGTGTAACTCCCCGTCGGGCAAACGATGTTCCCCGTCGCTTTAGGTCCTCTTTGTATAAGGCTCATGACGTTTATAGATCGCTTTAGGTCCTCTTTGTATAAGGCTCACGATCGTCTATAACGTCTCTTTAGGTCCTCTTTGTATAAGGCTCACGATCGTTACAGCAGATTCCTTCTGGAATCGTTTCATCGCTCACACCCCACAAGGGGACACGACATCACAAGGTGCATATCATGATGCATGACATACTAATGAATCATGACAATCAAATGCATATACATATATAACCATGTGAACCATCTCAACATCAATAATCATGCATTGGAAATCAATTCAAACAATGCCTTTACTTGCCATAAGGCCACCAAATAACACAGATTGAATTTCACATAAACAATGCATTTCATCGTAATCCACAAACCACAATAATTAGCATTTTAGCATATACACTCATATCTATTCACATTAAGAATTACTCACCATCAGCCACAACAATCCTGCAATCATACAATGATATTCACAACACTAGGATTCACGCCACGAAGGCTACCCACAACAACATACATTAATACCATACATTTGTATTCAAGTCAACAAAGTATTTTTCCATAAGGCCACAACAATTACAACAACTTATCACATGCTTCAACATCATATAAACCACATAAAAGCTCCACGTCATATAACAATAGCACAACACACTGTAAAACACCGACCGCACGCATTTAACGCGATAAAAACCCGACAACCCAACACTTTTACACAACCACGACTTAAATAAATCATATACTGCCATCCAAACCATTTTTAATAAAAATAATATTTCATTAGCTTTCCAACGCTTCGAACGGCGGCCAAAACGGACTTACGGTTCAAAAGTTATGAAGAAAACAAAATCTGATATTTTGGAAAAATTCTGTGATCATGAGCCGACGCATGGTACTATGAGTTAGCGCATAAACCTGGGGATTTCGCCCGGGTCAGTGCACGCAGATCATGAGTCGACGCATAATCCAGGGGGTCGGCACATAATACGCAGATTCTGCTAAAAAATCTGTTTTCGATCGTTAAATGCCTTCCGGACCTCCGATTTCGATTCCGTAAAAAGCCCCGGTCTCAGAATTCAACATACTACAATATTTTCACCATTAAAAAGCCATCCAACACATTTTCCATTTTTGAAATATTTTGAAACATAATTTTATCAATTTATCCCAACTCCAAACTCGATCAAAACCACTCGAAAACACACAAACAACCATTCCCGATTAATTCCTATCCTCACCCGACTATACTACACAACTTATTCCGCATTCCAACCGTGAAAACATCGATTTCTACTCATATTGCTCATTTTCAACCTAGAAATGAAAACTATGGAAAAACAAGTAAACATTCAACCACATACATACATATACATATACAAGCAAGATATAATCGAAACTTCTCACCCTTACCCGATTAATCGAAGAGGAGTTTGAAGAAGATGATGAATCCATGTTTCTCCTTCTCTTCTCTTTTCCCACGTTTTTCCTTTCTATTTCTTTTCTTTCTTTTTCTCTCAAATCTCTATTTATAAAAATATCTACTTTTTCTAAAATATCTAACCCCTCAAAATGACCATTTTACCCCTCAGCTCAAATATCTCGCAAACGCTCTCAAACCGCGATAAAACATAATAACGATGAAAAATAATATATTTTCAAATAAAAGTCAAGAATAAAATAATATAAAAATGAAAATAATTAAATCGGCTCGATTAAATAAATCGGACAAAACGGGGCGTTACACAAACCACCTTTAGCTTCACGTCTTGGGCTTTGAACAAGACACCAAAACAACCTTATGATCGCTCTGATTTCCCTGTTTCGTTAAACGGGAATACTTAGGCATAAGATTGAAAAATCTTAGCGAGCACACTAATCAAAAACCCAAAATCCCGTACCTTCACACATCAATCGAAAAGCATCAGTCCTAACATCCTCACAAATAGTCCCGACATTTCATTCTTAAATAAGCAGAGAGAGGCCCACAATCTAAACCGCATCTGTAAACCAACAGTCATCTATTTAAACTCAGTATGCAAGCAGGGTTAATTGGAGACATCTATTTCCCTTCCTTCATCAGCTTCAATAGGATAAAAAATGAATCGACCTGTAGTACCCTAGAGCGCCAGTGCTTAAGAACCACGTCTAAAAATTGCTCGCTACAGAAAATGGCGCCCACCGTGGGGCTCTTCTATTTCTCTTATCTCTCTGGTTGAAACCTGAGTGCTTAAAATGTCACCGAAATGACAGCTCTGCTGGGGAGTCATTGTCTGTATAGGATCATAAGACTAGATGTCTAGGATGATTAAGACAAATATATATACCACTTTTCCTAATTGATATATATGTTTATTTTTCTGTTAATGGGAATGCGTGTGATGCCGCATGTGGAAAGATTGAGTATACACCTAAGATAGGTGATGGCAATGCGGGTAATCTTACTGGGAGTGAATTCCAGTTAAGAGCCCCCGATCGACCATCAAACTCAGTGGAGACTCCCTTTGCAGATACATTGCCTAACGACTTCGGTTGTTGAAAGTAGTGTGGTCGACTGGGTTATCTGAGAAGCTGAGGTTTTTAGTTGAATTAAGCCATTTTGTAGTGCGGAAGCTATCGGAAATAGTTGTCACGCGACATTACCCTTATCTGAGATCACTTTAGGATACATCAGCTCGCTGGCGATCCGCTTGCTGTTGTTATCCCAGAGGTGTCAATGATTTTGCGGACAGGTACAAAAAATCACCAGTATAAACCTTTGGGAGGGGGGGGGGGGTAGAGCCTTGACTTCATGACACTGACCCTTTGACCCCATGTTTTTTCTATATTTTTGTGTGCTGCATTCATACATTCATTTAAAAAACATTAAAACAAAAAAAAAACTTCTCTTCTAATCTCTCCTTTTCAAATTAAACTGAGACAATGATTGCAAATGTCAGAGAAAGGAGATTGCGCTAATGGATTTCAGTAGAAGGAAAACTCATAAGTACACCTTCAAGGTTCCAAAGTTAGAGGATTTAAGAGGTTTGGCGAGAATGATCACCAACCCCGAGGCTTTCGGAGCCAAGTATAGAGGACTGCTATCTCTGTTAAGGGTCCATGTAATTGAAGGAATCCTGTCCACGTTAATCCAGTTCTACGATCCGGTCTATCACTGTTTCACATTCCCGGATTATCAGCTTACACCAACGCTGGAGGAGTATTCTCACCTGACTGATTTAGATATTACTGATCAAGCTCCCTTTTCTGGACTGGAAGAAATTCCAAAGGATCAGACCATTGCAAGAGCAATCTATTTGGACGAGTCAGAAGTCAGGACTCACATTATAACACCCCAATTCCCATCGCGTATAAATAATACATAACTAAATCAGAGTAAGTAAAAAATTATTTTTCTGACAGAAACAAGGATGCCACATCAATAGAAAGAAAACACAATCCCTGCTCATAAATTTTGATACATAACACAAAATGGAATAACCTCAAAGGGAAACTTTTTCCATACAAAAGGAAAGTTCAATTATGGAATAAAGTGGAAAGATCCATAACTGACTTGTTTTACAAATAAATGGTTTTATAACATTAAAGTATACATATAAAGGTAATACAAAATATATCCAACAAATGTATACATATATAACAAAAGCGTTCCCCGACTCCCGTGTTATGTATCAGAGCAGACAGGCCGACAAAGGACGGAGGACTAATCTTCACAAAAGCCTCCAAGACTACTAATCTGCAATTGCCTCATAGAGCAACAAACCACAACAGAAGGGTGAGAAATAACAACTAAATCAAGATTGCATAATAATATGCAAACACATATAAATTCACATGCATAGTTATTCTCACCACACGCATCACATACCAATACATATAGCAAGCCACAGATACATAACATATTTCTAACAATCCAACAACATAGCATATATCAATTATACTAACATAATCACCTATTCACACGTAAGGCATACCACAGTTATAACATATGGAAACACCCCACCATATCACATAGCATATGTCTATGCATAAAACATATTATCCACAACCAATGCATTTATCACATATGCACATCAATTCACCAATTCAAACATAAATCTCAACACATACTCAATCAATTCATGATTGTCCACACATAATCAATCCATTCATGATTTTCCACACATAATCGATCCATTCATGATTTATGCAAATGCAAAGAGACCGACACAACGACTCTATGCAAATGTGGTACCAATCCATCCATCATTCTCATCATCAGTTCACTCAGGAACTATTGGAATCATCGCTTGTTACTTAGTGTAACTCCCCGTCGGGAAAACGATGTTCCCCGTCAGCCACACCTCTTTGTATAAGGCACACGACGTTTATGGATCGCTCACACCTCTTTGTATAAGGCACACGACCCGATTGCTCACACCTCTTTGTATAAGGCACACGATCGTCCATAATCATCGCTCACACCTCTTTGTATAAGGCACACAATGTTACAGCGGATCCCCTCGGGAATCATTTCGTCGCTCACACCCACTAGGGCACACGACATCACAAGAGTGCATATCATGATGCTTGGCATACAATGACTCATGACATTCAAATGCACACATATACACATCCATAATCATGCATATACAATCAAACACAACACAATGCATTTTCTTGCCCTTAGGCCACAAACCATCATCACAACATTTCATCACATGCATTCACATCATATAACAGCACACAAGTCATACGATATATATCCAAAAGCATATTGCATGATAACACATCAAATACACACCATTAAAACGGTAAAAGTCGACAAAATGACACATTTCTAAATTCCCGACATAATTAAATCGGCCACAAATCTAAAAAACCATTTTTATAAGAAAGAACATCTCATTAGTTTTTCAACGGTACTAAGAACGTCTCGATCCGAGTAACTGATCAAAAGTTATGCATTTTCAAAGAAAACAAATTTATTGGAAATCCCCAGGAGCACCCGGCGGTACCTATTTTCGCCCGGCGGTGCTCCCTTCGCCTCTGCATCGCCCAGCGAAGCAGCGGCGTACATTCCCTAACCAAAACTTTAAAAGAGTCAGCAGTGTGACAAGCTGCGCCAATTGGGTATCGTCCGGCGGAGCAAGGAATCGCCCGGAGCCCAAAGTGTCGTCCGGCGCTCTGCACCAGAAGCAAAACTTTCTGCTGCGTTTTACACGGTTCCAAAACCCAAAAATCCCATTTTCCGCCTTAAATCAATTCCAACAGCAAAACAAGTATCAACGATTGTTCATAAACACAGTGTGATCATACAACACAATTTATATCGAATTCCGACCGTGAAAACATCGATTTCCATCAATTGTTCATCAATTTATCAAATGAGAAAAAGTTGTAAAGCAACCAAAACAATAACCACAAACAACACATATACATACACAAGCAAGATATAATCGAAACTTCTCACCCTTACCCGATTAATCGAGATTGAAACGGAGGTTTCCTCGATTTTCCTCTTTCTCCTCTTCTCTCTTTCTTTCTTCTCCTTTTCTTTTCTCTTCTTTTCCTTTCTCTTTTTTCTCTCTTTTTATTTCTTATAATAACTAATATCTAAACCCCTAAAAAGACTATTTTACCCCTCAGCTCAAATATCTCGCAAACACTCTCAAAATGCGATAAAACATAAACATACTAATGAAAAACATATCGTGCAATAAAAGTTAAAAAGAAAAATATAATTTAATGCAAATATTTTACCTATTAGAGAAATTAACCAATTAACTCAATTAGCAGGTAAAATACAATAAATTCACACATTTCACAAAATTCACATAAATGAAATAAATAAATACCATTAAACAAATCGGGGCGTTACACACATGACCACTAAAGGCGGCATCCAAGGTTTGCCAGCCCAATTCTTGACAAAGAAAGCCATGTACTTTGCTAGTATAGGGAACATAGCCACTTTCGAGAGCATCTTTGTTTTGCTCACCTACGGGTTATTTTTGTTTCCCAACATCGATAACTTCGTCGATATCAATGCCATTAAGATTTTCCTGATTGGAAACCCCGTACCGACCTTACTCGCAGATGCGTATCATTTGGTACATTTAAAGAATTTATACACTGGAGGAATGATCACGTGCTGTGTATCCCTGCTTTACAAATGGTTCACTTCCCATTTGCCCAAGTCTGCTGTATTTTGGGATCAAAAGAATACTTTACATTGGTCATAGAGAATCATGTCTCTTACCGACTCTGACATCGATTGGTACAATCGAATCTACGACGGGATCAGGATCATTGACCTTTGTGGAAATTTCCCAAATGTACCCCTTATAGGAACTAAGGGGGGAATCAATTCTCATCCAATTCTCGTTCGTCGTCAATTCGGATACCCGATGAGGCACGTCCCACAGAATGCTCATCTGGAAGGTCTTTTCTTCAAGGAAGGGGAAAATGACAGGACACTAAAGATGGAAATAGTGCACGCTTGAAAACACGTTCATAAAAAAGGAAGAGAGTCTCTAGGAAAACCAGACTGTGTCTCGATGGAGCCTTATCTCCATTGGGTACAAACTAGAGCTCTCAAGCTGAGGATGCCTTACCCTCGTCAGGAAGTTCTTCCATTAAGGGACTCTGCCCTTTATTTCATGTCTGAGACGGAAAAACTTCAGGTTACTCTTAGCAAAGTTCAGCAGGAGAAGAGGTCTTGGAGGAACAAGTGCCGTATTCTCAATGTGGAGTGCAAAAAAATACAACAACTGTTAAGAGAAAAAGATGCCTTGATTGAGATTTTAGAGCAACACGCTGTAGAAAATCAGGATGACCAAAGGACTTTACTCGCACCTTTCACTTGGCAGAGGAATGAAAACCCGACAACAGCCCAAGAGCCCCGGTCAAAGAAAAGAAAAGCACCCGAAACAGCACTTGAGCTCTCTTCAGAGAGGACTCAGGATCCATTAGTTTAGATTTCCCTTTCCAGCACTTTGTAATCTACTGTATTTCCATTTCTGCAATCCTTTGAATTCAATAAAATGGGGTTTCCCCACTGTTTGATATTTGCAATCTAATTGTCGAAGTTTACTTTGAATAAACAAAAATAATTAATAATCATTGCATTCATCATTCTCATGAACGCATTCTTCTTACCTACGAATCTCACGTTTGTGTCTCGATTCTAGAGTCAAACTGTCTCATTCGTACAATACTCGGGCCAATCGTCAGAAAAAGATGGATGATCTCGAGGAAGAGAACAAAGAGTTGAGAGAAGACATCGACACTCTGAAAAAGGATCTGAGAAAGCTTCATAACGACATGCAAGCTCTAGTAGAAGCTCAGATGCAACAACAAAGGACTGTGATCTCAGAGATCACATCAACGCCCATAGTGGAGAAGTATGATCCTAGGTACAAAATGCCGAAAGATCGTCCCTGGGGCATGCCTATCAACTATATCCTGGAAGGATATGTTCCACCGATCGCTGAGGATCAAGGAACTGCAGCAGGAGCCGCTGGGCCTGAAGGTTACAAACTTTGGGAAAGCGAAGATGCTAGGGGCATGACAACAACTCCTGAAGGTTCCAAACTTTGGGAGACACCGAGGGTCTCGGCCATAATGACTATACCACCACCCGTGGTACACACTGTCCCGGAAGGGCAGATTCCACTGATATCTTCTGGTGGAAACGAAAGCATGTTTGACATAATGAATGAGTTCCAAGAACAGTTCCTGGAAATGCAGAAGGAGCTGCAAGCCATTCGCGGTCAGGACCTATTTGGAAAAGACGCCGCAGACCTCTGCTTGGTCCCTAATGTGAAAGTCCCGCATAAATTCCAGGTGCCCGACTTTGAAAAATACAAGGGTAACTCTTGCCCTCAGAGTCATTTAGTGATGTACGCTCGGCGAATGTCAGCTCAGACAAAGAACCAGGAGCTACTGATTCACTACTTTCAGGATAGTTTAACCGGTGCCGCACTCAAATGGTACATGGGTTTAAACCGCGCTACGATCGGCACGTTCAGAGATCTTGGTACTTCTTTCGTTCAGCAGTATAAATATAATTTGGATATGGCACCGGACAGAGATCAACTCAGATCAATGTCACAAAAGGACAAGGAAACTTTTAAAGAATACGCTCAGAGATGGCGTGACATTGCCGCTCAGATTTCTCCACCTCTTGAGGAAAAAGAGATGACAAAGATCTTCTTAAAAACCTTAAGCTCATTTTACTATGACAGAATGGTCGCCAGTGCACCCTGTGACTTCACCGAGATGGTGGGCATGGGAGTTTGTCTTGAGGAAGCCGTCCGAGAAAGACGTTTAGTAAAAGACGCTGGATCATCAAGTAGTACAAAATGATACGGTAGTGCTCTCCCTAAGAAAAAAGAGCAAGTTATTGGGAATATATCTCTCGGAAAGCAAAGGCGACGATATCAACCGGTAGTAGCTGTAACTCCTGCTATCAATCCTGCGCCTGTTCCTACGTATCAACCTCAAGTTGCGCAGAGCCAACCTAATCAACAGCAATTTCAGCAAAGGACACAACAGTCTCTTCAGCAGACTCGTCCTCCGTACAACAACAACCATACAACACAACCGCTAGGGTTCGACCCTATACCCATGTTGTACGCAGAATTGTTTCCGTTACTACTAGTCAAGGGGCATGTCCAAACTAAGTCTCCTCTTACAGTACCAAAAAATCCGCCTTTTTGGTTCAAAACGGATCAGACTTGTTCTTACCATCAAGGAGGACCAGGGCATAACATAGAAAACTGTCTCAGTTTCAAATCCGATGTGAAAAATCTTGTTAGGAGCGGGGTCTTATCTTTCAAAGATACGAATCTGAATGTTCTCACAAACCCGCTGCCTCAACATGGGAAAGTTGCAATCAATTTGATAGAGGGAGAGTCTAATAACACCTATCAAGTTCATGATGTACTCTTATTAAGGGCCAACTTGGTCAAGATGCATTGTAGACAGAGTGGATATGGCCATGTACCACCTCATAATTATCACCAGTGTGAGATCTTCTCAAAAAACAATCAAGGATGTTCTGTGGTGCAATCGGCTCTACAGGAACGATTGGATCTCAGATGGATCCAAGAGAATCGAGTTCGTGGAGTCAGCATGACCTATACGAATTCCAACATCATTCAGAACAATGACATCCGTACAATGAATGTCAACTTGGTGGCAATGCACTCAAGGCAAATCCAGTATCATAATATGCCGCGTCACGATTATAATTCTTGTCTAACTTGCTCGGTAAACAAACAGGCATGCTCTTTTATACAAGAGGCCCTCCAGCATCAGATGGATCTTGGATGTATCCAAGACTTCCATGATAGGAATCCCTATCAGATCAACATGATTCAAATCTTCGATATTCGTCTGATGAATACCAGCTTGGTGGAGTTACACGCCAGGCAGGTCCAACTTGGTTTTCTCACTTCGCATAATTATCTGAATTGTAAAGGATGTTGTGAGAGTGACCAAGGGTGCACTCTCGTTCAGAGAACTTTACAACACTTATTAAACCACTGGTGGCTTCCAATCTATATGGATGAAGACACGCAACAAATCAGTGTGGTTGATGGGAACCCTACTCAGCATCGAAGTCAGGATGTCCGATCTACGGAAACAGATCTAGTGAGGTTACACTGCATTCAAAGTGGGCGTGGCCAGGTGCCACCACACAACTATAAATGTTGTAGAGTCTGTTCAGAAAATAACCAAGGATGTTACCTTGTGCGAGCAGCCCTTCAGAGTCAGTTGGATCGCAGGGAGATTCACCCATACCTAACTTCGGGGTCCATTGACTGGACGCCAGACTACTTCACAGATCAAATCAGAGACGTGGTTATAATCTCTGAACCTGAGAGGTACAAGGATGTTTGTACCATCATCCTTCTATAGGGTGAATCAAAGGTTCTTAGCAAGGAACTAATTGAAGTTACTTACGACAGTCAGAAAAATCAGAAGGCTCTTGTAGTTATCTATCTGCCGGGACCATTACCGTATGAATCACCTAAGGCAATCCCTTACAAATACGGTGCAACGATAATTGATAATGGAAGGGAAATTCCATTACCCTCCGTCGTGAATATTGCAGACATCATTCGAGTAACACGGAGCAGTCGAATCTTTAACAGAGGAGTTGGAGAACCTAACAAAGAAAAGGAACTTCCAACAGAGGTTCCTAATCCTCCAGTCGGTCAGTCTAGTGATCCCGACCTTTCAAAAAACAACGATGAGATGCTGAAGCTCATCCAAAGGAGTGAATACAACATTGTTGATCAGCTGTTACAAACTCCTTTAAAGATCTCTGTGCTATCACTTTTACTTAGTTTCGAAGCCCACAGGGAGGCTCTACAGAAAGTCTTAGAGCATGCCTTTGTGGAACAGGATGTGTCAATATGACAGTTCGATAGCATCATCTCTAACATCACTTCCTGCAACAACTTAGGATTCAGTGATGAGGATTTACCAGAGGGGGGCAAAAGTCACAACATGGCACTCAATATCACAGTTAACTGCCAGGACGATGCTTTGGCCAGCGTACTGGTAGACACAGGATCGGCCATCAACGTTATGCCGAAGTCCACTTTAATGCGACTATCATTCAAAGGATCCCCGATGAGGGGTAGTGAGTCATCGTCAAAGCATTTGACGGGTCTCGGAAAGCACTTATTGGCGAAGTCGACCTTCCCATAACTATTGGTCCTCACACTTTCCTAATAACTTTCCAGGTCATGGACATTCGGGCAACATACAATTGCTTATTAGGAAGAACTTGGATACACCAGGCTGGGGCAGTCACTTCGACACTGCACCAAAAACTGAAGTTCGTCAAGAACGATCAACTCGTCATGGTATGTGGGGAACAAGCCTTGCTCATGAGAAACTTATCATTATCTACTTGTGTAGAACCCGAGGAGGTTGTTGGAACTCAGTTCCAAGCACTGTCGGTGAGCAATGAGAATCAATCAGAAAAAGGAACCTCGATTTCCTCATACAGAGATGCTCTCGAAGTGATAAAAAAAATAATACGAAAGGATGGGGACAAATTTTCATTCCTACTGATAATAAAACAAAGAAGGGTCTTGGTTTTTCTGCAACCTGCATCCAGACATCTGCCAACGATGAAAGTCTTCATCCCATTCAGAACTTCTTCCACAGTGGAGGGTTCCTTCACCTAGTTCCTTAAGCAGTCCATACTATCAACGAGGGAGATCCCTCCGATACGGATGAGGAATGGAAGCCCTATCTCAACGAGGACGGTTATATGTCTCAGGAAGAAGTGCCTACGCCCTTTTGCTATCCCGCACAGAGTCCGAGATTTATACCGAGGTCAGACGTCGAAATGATATATGGAGATTGTGATCCAGAAGGATGTCGTGCTCCACCAAACTCATTAGAGGAGGACACTCTGATGAAGGACAACTTTGACCACGACTATTATGGCCCAATGGATGGCCTGCCTATCTGGTAGCCGTATCCCAGAGACTTAGGGCAAGAAAATCAGCCGAACAATGAAAATTAGCTGAGCATCATTGAACAAAATACCTGTGTCCCCACCATGTCATAGGATCAACACTCAGGTCATTCAGAACCTATCCAGTACGACGATGAATTGGCAAAGTTTGCAGGACTAGAATTCATTAACTATGCTTTTCCTGAGGTCAACGTCATCGAGAGAGATGACTCCTCCAGTTCCAAAGAAGTGTGGGACACCTTGGGACAACCAAGTGGAAAATTTGACTTCATGGTCAAATACACCGCTCCTGAGAGCTCTCGTACCAGGTTCGAAGACATCCAGCCTACTGGATGGGGAGATTTACCTGAGACCTCAAATACTGTGCAAAATAAAACAGAGGAATCCTCCTACGATAACTCTTCCTGGGAGACAGATTCCAACGATCCTGCTCCGCCAGAAATCAGCGTTATTTCTGAAGACAAATCAAGGAAGGTACCAGACTTTGTGATTCACCGAGGAGTTCGCCGCCAATGGGATGCTATCGATGTTCTGAAGATTGTTCATAAGTCAAAGTAATTGTCATCTTTAACCTTTCACCCGGCCCAGGTGAAACGGATGTTTTGATAGGGCTCACTTTCTGTAAATATCCCTCTTCGCTTCGCCCAAAATGACATATTTTTGTTTTATAGGGCTGTAGTTTCAAGAATCGACTTGTTCATAAATAAAATAACGTCGTTCTGTAATTTCTGCATTAATTGTTATTTTCTCTTTTCGTTTTTCAGAAAATGGTAATCCTAAAAAACATCTCAAATCATAAAAACAAGCAGTTTTTCAAAGAAAAAACACTACACACACTTGCATTTTCTCTATCTCTTCTAAACATAAATCATCACGTCATGCAGATTGCTTGTTTTAAACCCCATTGACACATACGATCCAATGCCTTCTCCCAACTTTGAATTCCCGGTATTTGAGGCTGAAGAAGAAAATGATGAAGAAATTCCAGAAGAGATCTCCCGATTACTCAGACAAGAGGAAAGGTCCATTGAACCTCACAAAGAGCCGTTGGAAACGATCAACGTGGGTTCAGAAAAAGAGAGAAAAGAAATCAGGATTGGGGCACTGCTCAGTCCAACTGCCAAAGAGAGTTTAACAAAGCTTCTCAAAGAGTTTCCCGATGTATTCGCTTGGTCCTATCAGGACATGCCAGGGTTGGATACCAGCATCGTGGAACATCACTTACCGTTACGGTCAGAATGTCCGCCAGTAAACAGAGGTTGAGGCGGACTCACCCCGACATGGCCATCAAAATCAAAGAGGAGGTACAAAAACAGATTGGCGCAGGTTTCCTCGCCACATCAGAGTATCCTCAATGGTTAGCCAACATAGTACCCGTTACGAAAAAGGATGGAAAGGTCACAATGTGTGTAGACTACAGAGATCTGAACAAGGCTAGTCCAAAGGACGACTTTCCTTTACCACACATTGACATGCTGGTTGACCGTACATCAAAGTTCAAAATTTTCTCCTTCATGGATGGATTCTCGGGCTATAATCAGATAAAAATGGTGCCGAAAGACATGGAGAAAACTTCGTTCATTACACCATGTGGTACCTTTTGTTACAAGGTAATGCCGTTCGGTTTGAAAAATGCCGGGGCAACCTATCAAAGGGCCATGACTACTCTGTTTCATGACATGATACACAAGGAAATTGAGGTATATGTCGATGACATGATTGCAAAATCTAAGACAGAAGAGGAGCATGTGACCCACCTGTCAAAACTATTCGAGCGGTTGAGAAAGTACAAACTCCGCTTGAATCCCAACAAGTGCACCTTTGGTGTCCATTCAGGGAAACTTTTAGGGTTCATCGTCAGCCAGAAAGGAATTGAGGTTGATCCTGACAAGGTCAAGGCCATTCAAGAAATGCTTTCTCCGAAAACTGAAAAACAAGCCAGAGGATTCCTGGGACGTTTAAACTACATCTCCAGATTCATATTCCTCATGACCGCGACATGTGCGCCGATTTTCAAATTACTCAAAAAGAACCAGGACTGCGTTTGGATAGAAGATTGCCAAACCGCCTTCGACAGTATCAAGGAATACCTATTGAACCCACCGATTCTCTCACCATTAGTGGAGGGAAGACCACTGATTATCTACCTAACAGTCTTGGAGGACTCAATGGGTTGTGTACTTGGCCAACAAGAAGAAACCAAAAGGAAAGAGTCTGCCATCTACTATTTGACCAAGAAATTCACCGACTGCGAGACTCGGTACACTATGCTTGAGAAAACTTGTTGCGTTTTGGCTTGGGCAGCCAAACGTCTTCGCCAGTACATGATTCGTCACACTACTTGGTTAATCTCAGAAATGGATCCAATCAAGTACATCTTCGAAAAGCCTGCTCTCGCGGGAAGGATCGCCCGTTGGCAGATGTTGTTGTCAAAATACGACATCGAATACCATGCTCAAAAAGCCGTTAAAGGGAGTATTTTAGCCGATCATTTGGCTCATCAACCGATTGAAGATCAAGAATCAATCGGGTTTGACTTCCCAGACGAAGATGTCATGTATCTAAAAATGAAAGATTGCGATGAACCGCTACCCAGTGAAGGGCCAGAACCAGGTTCCCAGTGGGGACTAATTTTTGACGGAGCAGTTAATCATTATGGAAATGGAATTATCATCATAATACCTCAGGGTACCCACATTCTTTTCACTACCAGACTTACATTGAAGTGCACAAACAACGAGGCTGAATACGAAGCTTGTATTATGGGTCTTGAGGAAGCGATTGATTTGAGGATCAAGAGCTTGGATGAATATGGCGACTCAGCCCTGGTTATCAATCAGATCAAAGGAGATTGGAACACTTACCAATCAGGACTGATCCCTTACAAAGATTACGCAAGAAGGTTGTTACCTTTCTTCAACAGAATCGAGTTTCATCACATCCCTCGTGATGAGAATCACATGGCTGATGCCTTAGCCACCCTTTCTTCCATGATTAGTGTAGGTCAATGGACCGACTTACCTAAGATCTACATAATGCGCCTTGAACGGCCCACTTACATCTTCACGATTGAAGCAGTCATAGACGACAAACATTGGAATCACGATATCAAATGCTTCCTTCAGAAACAAGAGTACCCACCTGGGGCATCCAGAAAGGACAGAAAGACCCTCAGAAGACTGGCTGGCAGCTTCTTCCTGAGCGGTGATACACTCTATAAGAGAAATTTTGACATGGTCTTGCTCCAATGAGTAGACAGACCAGAAGCAAACATCCTGATAAAAGAAATTCACGAAGGATCCTTTGGCACTCATGCCAACGGACACACCATGGCGAGAAAAATTCTGAGAGCAAGATACTACTGGTTGACCATGGAATCCGACTGCTACAAGTACATGAGGAGGTGTCACAAGTGTCAGATATACTCCGACAAAATCCATGTACCGCCAATACATCTCAAAGTTCTTTCTTCTCCATGGCCTTTTTCCGTATGGGGAATCGACATGATTGGCATGATCGAACCTAAGGCTTCAAACGGACATCGGTTCATCCTGGTCGCCATTGACTACTTCACCAAGTGGGTCGAAGCAGCATCATACGTCAATGTAACCCGAAAAATGGTGGTCCGATTTATCAAAAACAATATCATTTTCCGTTATGGTGTTCCGAGCTAGATCATTACTGATAATGGATCTAACTTGAACAATAAGATGATGAAAGAGTTGTGCGCAGAGTTCAAGATCGAACACCATAACTCATCTCCCTACCGACCCAAGATGAACGGAGCGGTAGAAGTGGCTAACAAGAACATCAAGAAGATCGTTCAAAAGATGGTTGTAACCTACAAAGATTGGCACGAGATGCTACCCTTTGCTCTTCACGGTTATCGCACATATGTCCGCACTTCAACAGGGTCAACCCCTTTCTCTCTAGTATATGGCATGGAAGCAGTGCTCCCCATAGAAGTAGAGGTCCCATCAATCCGGGTATTGATGGAAGCTAAGCTAATAGAAGCTGAATGGTGCCAAAGCCGGCACCACGAACTAAATCTGATCGAGGAAAAATGAATGACGGCACTATGCCATGGTCAATTGTATCAGCAAAGAATGAGGAAGGCGTTTGACAAAAAGGTTCGACCTCGTGTCTTCAGAAAAGGAGACCTTGTGCTCAAGAAGATACAATCATTTCTCACTAATTCCCGGGGCAAATGGACCCCGAACTATGACGGCCCCTATGTGGTCAAGAAAGCTTTCTCAAGCGGCGCCTTGAGACTTGCAACCATGGACAGAGAGGAATTTTCCTACCCCACAAATGTTGATGTAGTCAAGAAATACTTCGCCTAAACTAAAAAAAATGTCTCGGTGGATTGAAAACCTGAAAGGGCGGTTCAGGAAAAAATTAGAGACATAATTAAAAAAATCATCCCGGTGGATTGGAAATCTCAAAGTACAATCCAGGCAAAAGTTTGGGATAATGGCAAGTAACTACGTCCAACAGGGGCAAATCCCCTAGTAGCAGTCCTGCCATTCATCAGAAAACTCCAGTTAAGGTCATCTTCGACAGAAGCTCAGAATGCCCCGAATTCAAAGTTGGTAGAAGGATAGTGGCCGTTGTGTTTCAATGTAACCCTTTTCCCTTAAATTACCATTTTCAAACTTTGTAAATACTCTATGGAATCACGCGCTTGGCTGATTTCCATCCTATCAATAAAATTTGAGCCCTAGTGCTTTTGTTTGCAATTCTTGTTTGTTTTAGCTTTACAGAAGGACATTTTAATATGATCAACGATTCTTGAAACGAAACAAAAATGAATTTACTTGTCAAAATTTTCTGCTTTTAAAATAATGATGGCAATTTCTTTTGACTGTTGAACATTGAAAGAACATCGATTGCTTCGCCAGAAGTAATCGAGCTTCAAAGTGCAGAATCAAAGTACTCATTCTAAACCGGTGCACCTGAATGAAGGATCAACTGTGTCAGACGCGAATGTTCCATCTGACATCCCCGGCAGAGTTCTTATCTCCTGAGCCCGACCAGCGTAGATCCCCACGAGGACTACTTCTCCTAAGCAACAGAATTGCTACTTCTGGACCAGTGATACTTTTTATCCCCCGCTGTGGCCGAGTATCCAGTCGTGTTCATCTACTAATCTGTATGTCGTGTTAGTTTTGTCAGCATATACATACATACATCATGCATTATGTATTTACATTCGCATTCATATTGCATCACTATCACTTTAGTCGGTCTTATCCCCTAGTGATAAAAGTTCTCTCAATTGAGTTGTCAGCACTTTCCTCGTCAGGAAATGTTTCTTCTACACTATCTCTCTCCTCCAGTTTATTTCTGGATTGGAGTTGGCCCTTGACCACTTTGATAACTTGAACCTCTGGAAAAGAATAAAACATTTGACAAATGTAACTCTTCGCCACTGAAGATGATATCTTTGCTTTCCCGGATTAAGGAAAATCCCCAGAGAAAGCCTTACAACTACAGACTTTCAGCAACACATTGATTTTGCTCTCCGGAGAGTCAATGTTAATGAAGTCATCAGCACCTCAAAATTGGATCACATCATATGGCATTTATCTGAGAAGATCTACGAGAAAAGTATGATGTAATATCCCCAAGCAAAAGTAGTCTCTCAAGAGACTCGTTTTCCACGATAGAGTCAACAAATGGCATCTCCAACAGAGAAGTTTGTACACCTCTACAGCTCAGACAGATGGGTTCCCCAGCAAGTCCAACTTCAAATTTTTTTCCATCAAATGGCATCTCCCCGGGAAAATTCGGCAAGAAGTTTGAGGAAAACCGCTACGAATAATGTCCTTTGTCAAGAAAGTTTATTGACAAAAGAAACTAAGACCAGTTCCTTGGTAGGAAACCAGGATCGAGGGGAAGTTTATATCAGAAACTTAGACCATTTCCTTGGTAGGAAACCAGGATCGGGGGGAAGTTTATATCAGAAACTAAGACCAGTTCCTTAGTAGGAAACCAGGATCGAGGGGAAGTTTATTTTAGAAACTGAGACCAGTTCCTTGGCTGAAGACCAGGATCGAGGGGAATTTTTTACCTTTTCTAAGCATCATTGCTTAGCAAAAGAAGAAGGAGGCATGAACTACCATTATTAACCACCATTAAAATTTCGGGTATCCCGATATTTAATCCTCTTACACCCCGAATGCCCGAATACCTTCGCCATTCACACCTTCGGGTCCAAGAAGATTAAATAGGGGCATCTTTCATACCCTAAATTTTGACCACTAAGATTTCCCATCATTGTGCAAATCAACATCACAATATGGAGGAACCTTCATGCCTCATCAAGTCTCCCCAAAGATGGGTGAGCATTTACTACAAACAATAATTAGGGTTTCAAGCCCTCTCAGAGCTTTTAAACAAAAGATCAATCAAGGAATGACATGATCTGCAACTTGTCTAACCTCTCAAACATCCACAAAGGATCAAGAGGACTCCCACTTCAAGAATCAAGCACAAGGCTACAACATTCTGAGTGGATTAAGCCTCAAGATCGTCAGTGTCACCAAATTAGGGTTTGGTCGACCAGGGCCTCCAGATGGAAATTTTCCTCTAGGCATGAGCCAATGCTTCAAAGCATAACCTATGATGCTCCAAGGGACATCATGAACCCAATCATCAAGTCAATTTAACCTCAGGGGATGCATTCACAAAAAATCAGGAATTAGGGTTTCTTGACCTAATTCACACCTAAGTTGACTTTTGGGGCAAAGCATGAGCCAAGACCTCAAGAAATGATTTGAGGGTCTCTAATAAACCACATTAATCCATTTACAACAATGTATTAATCCAAGAAGCTTGAGCAACAAGTTTCAAGTTCATCAGAACCACAATTAGGGTTTCGCGAGAAAAGTCAACTGTATCTTTGACTTTTGACCAGGACATACTCCCAAACCCTAGGACATGATTAAATACACCCTATAACACCTATGAAATAAATCCATCAAGTTTGATTTAGGTCAAGGACTTGATTTCATAGAGGATCGCACAATTTAGAATTCATCTGATAAAAAGTCAACTGTGCACAAAAGTCAACTTTGACTTTTTGAGATTTTTCACAATTATGGTTCCTTAACCCTAAAATGATGTTAATGTGTGGTTGGAATCATCATTCATCAAGAAAAATCAAGAAAAGTGGGATAACTTGTAAAAGGGGTAACCATAAAAACTTAGAAAATTTTCTAAGTTATGGAACAAAGTGGCTAGGGTACCAACTTTGGAGGATCATAACTCCTAAACCACAAGGCCATTTTTCCCCATCCAAAGTTGGATTTGTAGCTCTAATGTCACTCTACAAAAGCTTCAAACATAACTCATTCCAATTCCTCATGGATTTTGAGTTATGGAATGATCAAAATCACAAAAAGTGAAAATGTCACTTTTTTCCAACACTTAGTGAAATTTTCACTAAGTCAGAATCTGCCTTACTTTTTTCCAAATGTAGGGGCATTTTTCACTTGGATCCAAAAGGTATCAAAACCAATTATGATCAAATAGTTGTTGTATCATATGAGGGCTTTCCAAAATGGCCAAGAACTCCATCAAAGTCCACCTGAGCCATGAGATATGACAATGCCAATATGCCTTGCTGCAAACTGTCATGGCAAGGCAGAATTTGGAGTTTTGCTCGATTTACTCAAATTTTGCAAAGGGCAAGCAACTCTATCCATCTGAACACCTCAAGAGGGGACCAAGGAGGAACCAACTCTGATCCCAAGCCTCCCAAGTCTTTGGAACCAAAAATAGCATGCCAAACCTAGAAATGCCTAAAAGAGGGACAAGACTCCAATTTTGGATTGGAGCATTTAATGGATGCACCAAGGTGGCATGGACTGAGCCATTTCCAACTGAATTCAGTCAAGACTTATCTAAGATCAAGGGGACCAGCAGCCTGTGCCCTAACCTCTAGTCAATGGCTAGAGGAGACTTGGATTCTCATTGCTCAACATTGGCCAAACCTCTGTTGCATTTGCCAATCACTATTGCAGCCAAAACAAACTTGGTCTACTATAAATAGAGCTCAATTGTGTTCAGTTTGAGTACACCAAACACTACAACACTTGCTTTCCTCAAAATCTCTTTCTCTAGGCAAAAATACCTTCTTTAGTAAGGTAACTCTGAGTTTTTGAGTTAGAGAGCAATTCCACCACAGCTTATGATCCAAACACATCCAATATATCATATCTAAGCTGTCTAAACTCTCACAAGTGACCTGTAACACCAAAATCACAAAGTCACATCTCAAAACCTCAAAATATGACTTTTGTGCGTTTTTCAAGCCATGTCTTGATTCAGTCACTTTCCAAACCAGATAAAACCTCAAACACACTCCAAATATCATCCTTGAACTGTCCCAAATGGTTCCCCCCATCTGGAACACCATTTGAGAGAGTTGCTATTTTGGCCACTTTTGCCCCTTTTGCAAGAAAGAGCTCAAACTTGTTCCTGAGGTTTCCAGCTTCTAAGAGATCATTTGAGGTTGTCCAAAGCATCAAATCATTTATGTAACAAGTGGCTTGGCAAATTGCACAAAAGCTCCAAAAAGAGGTAAGCATCACAACTTGGATTCTTTGAATCATGCTTTCTTTTGATGTCCACTGATCATGCATCCCTTATACATGTTATATGTGTTGTGTTTGCACCAATTTATCATGTAACTCATGCTTGTACCAAGAGATGGCATAGAAAATGCAAATCATGGCCTATTTCAAAACCACTATCGGGTTTTTCAATAAGAGCATGATCTGAAAAAAAATACCACCACCATTGGATTCCTTATGAAATTCTAGGCGGGATAGACCTAAATTTTGTCTCAATCCATGGAGAAATGAGAAAGTTATGGCCTTCACGTTTTCAACCAAAATCTTGTCTTGCCTTGCCTTGGGCCAGGCCAAAAACAAGGCAAGCCTTGTATATTTGTTGTTGTGTTTCAATCAACGGATGTATCACCACCCCAGTGGTAAGACCCACGCCCTATACACAAGAGGTCTGGGGTTCGAATCCCCCTCGCCCCAGACCCTCTTTTTGCTATTTTCTCCACTTTTTTATTGTTTTTCTTATTATTTTTAATGATTTGAAAAATTAATAACTCCCTCAATTTTAATTATTTTTTATTGGTTCTTTTTGAAAAAAATCACAAAAATGTTGAAATATTTTATTCCACAAAAAATTTAAATTTATATTAGTTATTTAATATAATTAGTATTTTTGTGAAAAAATTCAATTTTATTTGTTTTTAAACATTTAAAAGTGAATATTTACTTTAAAAATCAAAACCAAATGAGTTTTAATTTATCTTGTGATTAAAACCTCATTTTTCAAACCCTCAACAAAAATCACAAGTGGTTTATTCAAACTTATTTGGTATTTTTATCAATTTTTATTTGATTTTCTTTTAATATTTACTTTTAAAAGAAAACAAATTTAGGGTTTCCTTGATTTTCACTCAAACAAAACTTTTAAACACTTTGGGCCTCTAATAGAGTGTAAGACCCAATCCTTTGTAAATACAAAACTTTTGGGCCTCAAATGTTGTATAAGTCCCATTGTATTTCAAAAGTTCAGCGCGATCATCGTCCGTTTAAAACAAATCATATGGGCCTCTCCTCGAGCTATAAGACCCATTCAAAATCATTGGGCCTCTAATAAAGTGTAAGACCCAATCCTCTTTTAACCAAAACAATTTTGGGCCTCAGATATTGTATAAGTCCCTCTGCGTTAAAAGAAAATCTCGGTGCGATCGCCAGTTAAAAAATCAAACCTTTGGGCCTACCGTCGTGTTATAAGCCCCATTCTTTAAAAACCATTGGGCCTCTGGTAAAATGTAAGACCCAACCCTTTTTGTAAACCAAAATAACTTGGGCCTCACTTATTGTATAAGTCTCGATACCATCAAAAAGTTCGGCGCGATCGTCGCCTTTTAAAAGAAAACCTTTTGGGACTCTCCTTGAGCTGTAAGCCCCCACCACTTGTATAAAAATAAACCTTTTGGGCCTCTTGAGAGAGTGTAAGACCCATCCCTTTGTACAGAAAACCTTTTGGGCCTCAGTCACTTGTATAAGTCCGACTGTACAACTTCAACAGTGCGATCACTGATAAAACCTTGGGCCTCTCCTTGAGCTGTAAGCCTCAACAACCTTTTCAAAGCACTTTCTCCTTTGATTTCTAATATAATATTGTTATCAAAGCTTTCTTTGTTGAACAAACTAACCAAACAGCATGGAAGCTCTACAACCGGGTAAGTGTTTACCCGCTTTCTTTATCCACTTTCATATATATAACTGTATTGTGAGGCTGCTCACTGTAAGTCTTCTTTCACAAACTTTTATATACTTGTCAAATATCCACTGTGTAATACTAGTATAGTTATTTAGAGTTTTCCCTGGCAACTACGTCTAGCACTAGGTAAAGCCCTGTTGGTCACTCTTAAATACAGTCAAAATTAGATCCCCATAGGATTACCAGACACAGTTTTCCCTCCTCTTGGGATTAAACAATATGGAGACGTGAAAGGCAGCATTCTCGGTGAACCCTTTCTCAGACTGTCACCCTTAGAAATCGTCAAAGAAACTCTAACTCCCCAGAGATGATCTTTTCTCCGTGAATGGCATCTCTAGAGTTTCTTCCAAATTCTCAGACTTTCCTGGCTTGATCTATTCTCGGTGAATGGCTTGTCTTGAACTTCTCGGGGTTTGGGGACCCACAGGATTCTTAAAAGCATCCCCGCCTTCTCTTGGGCGTTGTACAAGGACCCTTCGGCTTCTTAAAAGCTCTCATGCCTTCTCTTGGGCTTAGTACAAGGACCTAGAGACCTCTACAGGTATAGGAACAAAAACTAGTCATCAATTTGCTAGAGCTGTCTTTCTGAGTCAAGTGTCAAGACCTGTTAATGGGTTGACCTTCATCCCTTAACATACCAGCCTTCTCTTGGGCATTATACAAAGATCATTTACTACCTGAGAATCAATTTCTCAAAACACCCGTAGACTTGGACAGTCTCCATACCTTTTGGGATTTCCTATTTCCTTAAAGAATAAGAAATAACCCTGATCCTCTGATCAATCCCTGAGCATGAGATAACCCATATAAGAACTGATTTTCTCTTTATCCAACATACTGGACCTGTCACTAAACTGAAACAGTCACCAGCATACTAGCCTCCTCTTGGGCTTTGTACAATGATTCTCCCCAGCGGAACTAACCTATTCACACTCTCTTGTTGAGTATAAAAGACTCTCTTGTTGAGTCAACCACTTTTAGCCTCCATCTCGGGCTTCGTACGAGATACAAAACCACTCTCTTGTTGAGTATAAAAGACTCTCTTGTTGGGTTAATCCCTTTTAGCCTCCATCTCGGGCTTCGTATGAGATACTAAAACACTCTATTGTTGAGTATAAAAGACTCTCTGGTTGAGTCAAACATTTTCAGCCTCCATCTCGGGCTTCGTGCTGCCGCACCTCGAAAAAATCGCTTAATCGAAGACACAACCCTCGCGCGAAAGGCGCGGAAAACGGTTCGACAGAGTCGCCACCGAACTTTATTTATCCCAAAAAGAGGGAAAGGAAAATATCGAGAAAACCTTTAAGGAGGGGTAAGAACATGGTCGTCTCAACCATGTCCGTTGTACTCAACGGGAACCTCTTGATTCGAATCGCGATGCTAGTTAGCTAAGTTTGTCTATTTTCTTCTCTAAAATAAATGCGGAAAGGGAACGATAAAAGGAAAAGGTATTAAGGGGAAATGGGTGGTTTAAGGATAGGGGGCTCGACAAGATCATCGCGACCTCGGGCCTACGTATGCTCATTCGGACGAGAATGAGGAATCAGAGCAATCGTAGTTCGACTACGGGGTTTGATGGAAAATGGAGGGAAGGTAGTGTGGACGCAAACGGGGAAAAAAGAAAAAATGTGGACGTAAACGGGGGAAAAAGAAAAAGTGTGCTCGCCAAGATCATCGTAATCTTGTGCCTACGTATCTTTATTCGGACGAGAATAAAGAATCAGAGCAGTCGTAGTTCGTGGTACGCCCATGAAAGAGGTGAGTTGTTGGTTTGTTTTAAAGAGAGGCGCCAATTGCTTACACACGAGTAAGAGAACTCGCACCTAAACAATCGAAGGAAGATCAAAGACTTGAACCCCCATTTTTCACCTTGAAGAATTTCAATAGTTATTAATCGTTTTGAAATTTATTGTGAAAATCCGCTTGATGTTGGATCAAGGGTTTATTGTATGCGCTTGGTTATTTTGAAAAAGGGTTTGATTTATTAAAAGGATAGGCGTCAATTGCTCACACACGAGTAAGAGAACTCGCACCCAAACAATCGAAGGAAGATCAAAGACTTGAACCCCCATTTTTCACCTTAAAAGAGTTTCGATAGTTGTTAGTTGTTTTTGAATTTCGATTATGAAAATTCGCTTGACGTTGGATCAAGGGTTTATTTGCGAAAAGAGTTTGATTTGAAGATGACTCGACGACGAATCGAGGGTTTGGTTTGAAAAGCGGTTTGTTTGAAAATGGCTCAACGACGAATCGAGTATTAGTTTGAAAATGGGTTGCCTATGCTAGTCCCTAGGGGTGCTCCTAGTAAACAAACCACAATCAAAGCAATAGTAAATGCGTACATCGGAATGGTAGAGGGGTACATGTAAAATACAAGTGTTGACATGAAATAAAGGGGTCTCATTGTAAGGTAGCCCAAGAGAAAGCCGTGTGTGTGCGAGGTGTCCTAAACTAAACCTTGAGCAAGCGTCGAGCAAGTGGATGATCATAATCAACAGTCCATCAATTTATTGTTTTTAGGGTTTCGATATTTGTTAGATTGTTTTGATTAAGAGTATATACAAATGAAAAAATGGTTAGATAAATAAATACGGATATGAATAATATGAATAGTATGAATATGAGCAAGATAATAATCAAGATAAAATGGACAAGATATAGTATTGACATAAAATTAAAGTTGGTCTCGTCTTAATCACGATTTAATCGATAAATTGATAATCGACGACTTTTGACTTTCATTGACCAAAAGAGAAATGAAAGAATATAAAGTGACAAATAAGAAATTAAATCGAAAATACGAATACAAAGCATAAAGGTCTCACCTTTATCGAGATTTAATCGAGGAATCAATAAATCAACCGATATTTAGTTTTCATGGACCCAAAATGAAAGATAATGAAAAATAGATAATAAAAATGAAATAAAATAAAAAAAAGATAGGAAAAAGAATAAAGGTCTCACCTTTATCAAGATTTAAAATCGAAAATCGATAAACCCTTGATATTTGGTTTTTATTGACCCAAAATGAATAAAAAAGATACCTAAATCAAAAATAAAATAAATAGGCCTCATATTAACCAAGATTATAGATCTATTTGAAATAGATCCACAAATCATGATATTTTTGATATCATTGGCCCAAAAAAAAAATATTAAAGAGAAACCATACAAAATAGTGAACATTCTCAACATTCTAAAAACTTTTTTTTTAAAAACAAAATAGAAAAAGATATAAGAAAATTTAAAAAGAGGGAGGGGGTGCGAGAGGCACAAAATGGGGTCTGAAGTATGAAAATAGGCGGAATCATGTGGGCTAGGCCCATCATCCACCCTTCAAAAAGCCACACGGTTTAGAGAAAGAAATAAAAAGGGGATTTAAAGGAAATTTGTTTTTTTTATTTAAACCAAAATGACATGCTCAGAGGATTGAATCCTCATCATCGCCTAAACCAAACAAGATACAACGATGGAAGAACATAATGACATCAATAGCATCAAATACGGGAAAGCGATTTCGTTCCCAACCTTCTATCTTTATTCACGTTTGGATTTATCTCTGGTTTTGGTTCTGTTTCAGATTCATCTTCTTCTTTTACTTTCGGATTCGAATGGGTTATAGATAGATTGTTAATGAAACTCTCTTCTCCATCTCTTTTTTTTTCTGTTTCTGATCTCTTTCTCCTTTTCGTCTCAAATCCTTTCTCGGCTCTGTGATGGTTTTTGGTTGTTATTGAGGTTGAGGGAATCTGAATGGGTCTCGATTTAGGATGGGTTATTTGGTTTGTGAAGGTGTTGAAAGCTTTGATGACGGTTTAAGGTTTGTGAACGGTTGATGGAGGTTTTGATGGAAAATCAAGTGATGTGTTGAGTCGTTAAAAGAGAGAGGTTTGGGTTGTGAAAGTTTTGAGGATTTGGTTCCAAGTTTGTGAGGTGATTCGAGGTTGAAGAGGAATGATAAAAGGAGGTTGCAGTTCGTTGTTGATGAAGAGAATAGGTTTTGGTTGAAGGTTGTTGAAGGTTTGATTTTGAGGGTGATCCGAAGAAGGAAAGGTCGAAAGGGATTTGAGCAGGGTGGATTCGGATTTCTGAAGCGTGTTCTTTGGAGTGAAGAGCTCTTCAATATATAAAGAGAAGTGAGGGTAAAAATGAGAATAAACCGTGAGAATGTCGTGCTGCTACTACGTTTTAGAATTGTCACACGATTTGTTTTGCTGGATGTGCGTACGATTTTTTTGTGAAATTGGTGCAATTGTAATTTGCAGGGTATTGTGGTTGTTCTTGTCGTGGTACGGTTTTGTACAGGCTGTGTATTAGAAATCTTGTTGCTAGGCTTGTGGAGGTAAAGGCATATGGTGTATTGTGAGGTCCTTTATTGATTTTGTGGGATTCCCTTAGTCTTACAGTTACCAACTTTTCCTTTCCTTATTATTGTGTGGTCCCCTGCATTTTTATGAATTGTTAGCTGATAGTTTTGCAGGTTATTGAATTTGGAAATGGCTTGCGAATTGGTTTGTAGTAGCTGTTGCGCCTCTTTTGTGGAGGTTGGTTTTGGATGCTGTGAAATGGCTCAAGAGTGGTGGCTTGGTAAAAAGTGATGTTTGAAAGAATGGTCTTCACGTGGTCTATGGTTCATGGCCAATGTTATACGAAAACATTTTGCATTTTTGGAAATTATAACAATGGACTTTTGTTATTTTTGGGCTTTTTATAATGAAGGGAGATTATTTACAAAAATGGTTTCAAAAATGAATAAACAAATGTGTTCTTTTTTTTTTAGATTTTCCAAATTAAAAGTGGACTTAGAAAATAAATGGATAACTTGTTTATTGGATAAAAAAAAATGGATATCTAAATAAGGAAACTGGACAATGGAATTGGGTAATTGAAAAATAGATATGGACATAACAATGGATAATGGATAAATAAATGGATATTGATGGATAATTGGTTTGAAATGGATTATGAATGGATTTTTTTGAGAATTAGTTTTGGATATGAAATAAATATGAGAAATTTGAATGAATATGGAAATGGTTATTTAACTGGATAAAGGACTAAAATATATATGGATAAAAAATAAAAGAGGGATGAAGTTGAAGACAACATATTTTTTAGATTTTTTCTGAATAATTGTCAGTGGGTGGATGCATAGATGAAAACTATAAACAGGTAGGACAAATTTGGGGTATGACACGTACGAGGTACAAAGACTCTCTTGTTGAGTCAAATACCTTTAGCCTCCATCTTAGGCTTCGTACAAGACACATACAAAAGCACTCTCTTGTTGAGTCAACCCTTTTAGCATCTTTCTCGGGCTTCGTACGAGACACATAAACACACCCTCTTGTTGGGTCAATAGCCTCCTCTAAGGCGTTGTATAAGGAAACCCCAGTTGAGTTAATCAACCTTTTAGCATCAAAATCTGTGTGTCATACCCCAAATTTTGACCACTAAGATTTCCCATCATTGTGCAAATCATCATCACCATATGGATGAACCATTAGTCTCCCCAAAGATGGGTGACCATCCACTACAATCAGGCTTAAGGTTTCAAGCCCTCTCAGAGCTCTTAGACAAAGGATCAATCAAGAAATGATATGATCTTCAACTTGTCTAGCCTCTCAAACATCCAAAAAGGATTAAGAGGACTCCCACTTCAAGGATTAAGCACAAGGCTTCTCCCTTCTAGGTGGATCAAGCCTTAAGATCGCCAGTGTCACCAAATTAGGATTTGGTCGACCAGGGCCTCCAGATGGAAATTTTCCTCTGGGCATGAACCAATGCTTTAAAGCATAACCTATGATGCCCCAAGGGACATCATGAACCCAATCATCAAGTCAATTTTACCTCAGGGGATGCATTCACTAAAAAATCAGGAATTAGGGTTTCTTGACCTAATTCACCCCTAAGTTGACTTTTGGGACAAATCATGAGCCAAGACCTCAAGAGAGGATTTGAGGGTCTCTAATACACCACATTAATCCATTTGCAACAATGGATTGATCCAAGAAGCTTAAGCAACAAGTTTCAATTTCATCTGAACCACAGTTAGGGTTTCGCGGGAAAAGTCAACTGTAGCTTTGACTTTTGACCAGGACATGCTCCCAAACCCTAGGACATGATTCAATACACCCTATAACACCTATGAAATCAACCCATCAAGTTTGATTTAGGTCAAGGACTTTATTTCATAGAGGATCACACATTTTGGAATTCATCTGACAAAAAGTCAACTGTGCACAAAAGTCAAACTTTGACTTTTTGAGATTTTTCACAATTATGGTTCTTTGACCCCAAAATGATGTTAATGTATGATTGGAATCATCATTCATCAAGAAAAATAAAGAAAAGTGGGATAATTTGTAAAAGGGGTAACCATAAAAAACTTAGAAAATTTTCTAAGTTATGGAACAAAGTGGCTAGGGTCCCAACATTGGAGGATCATAACTCCTAAACCACAAGGTCATTTTTTCCCATACAAAGTTGGATTTGTAGCTCTCATTAACCTCTACAAAAGCTTCAACTACACCTCATTCCAATTCATCATGGATTTTGAGTTATGGAATGATCAAAATCAAGAAAAGTGAAAATGTCACTTTTTTTGAACACTTAGTGAAATTTTCACTAAGTCAGAATCTGCCTTCACTTTTTTCCAAATGTAGGGGCATTTTTCACTTGGATCCAAAGAGTATCAAAGCCAATTATGATCAAACAGTTATTGTATCATACGAGGGCTTTCCAAAATGGCCAAGAACGCCATCAAATTCCACTTGAGCCATGAGATATGACAATGGCAATATGCCTTGCTGAAAACTGCCAAGGCTAGGCAGAATTTTGCACTTTTGCTCGATTTGGCAAAATCAGATAATTCCAAGCCTTGTCATCACTTTGGACACATCTGAGGATCAAATCTAAAGGGAACAAACACTGATCCAAGCCTCCAAAGTCTTTGGAACAAGAAGTAGCGTGCCAAACCTAGAAATGCCTAAAAGAGGGACAAGACTCCAATTTTGGATTGGAGCATTTAATGGATGCACCAAGGTGGCATGGACTAACACATTTGCAACTGAATTCAGTCAAGAATGATTCAACAACTAGGGAACCACAACTCTGTGCCCTAACCTCTAGTCAATGGCTAGAGGAGACTTGGATTCACATTGATCAACATTGGCCAAACCTCTGCTGCAGTTGTCATTCACTATTGATCCCAAAAAAACTTGCTCTAATATAAATAGAGCTCATTTGTGCTCAGTTTGAGTACACCAAAGCCATCAAACTGATGTTTTCCTCATAATCACCTTCTCACTTCCAAATTTGCCTTCCAAAGCAAGTCACTATTGGGTTTTGAGTTTGAGAGCAATTCCAACCAAACCAATCACACACACACCTCATAAACATCATATAGAAGTGATCTAAACACTCACATAACATCTGGGACACCAAAATCACAAAATCACTAGCCAATTGCTCATGCCTTTGACAGATTTGCAGTTGGGGTACCATCTCAAGTTCCAGATCATTTCAATCCATTCCAAGCATCCAGACACACTCCATGGCACCTAGGGAAGCTATCCAGATCATCGAAACCTAGCTGTAACACCTCTAACCCAAAACACGATCACCAGCTGCAAGAGGTGAGCATGAGCTCTTCTAACTCTATGATCCATGCATTTTTTGCTGCACAATAATTTGGCCATATGTTCATAATCATGCATAGAGTGTTTGCCCTCAATCAATTGCTTTGTATGAATCGTGTATGGAATTTCTGAACCTTCATGCAGAATTTAGGGTTCTTGAGGTTTCTCTTTGATTTCTTATTCCATGCTTAAAATAAATGAAATTAAAGACCATAGACATGATCGTGAGGTTGAAACGAGTAGATTGATATGTAGATTGCATGATATAATCAAGTATTCAGTGAGATTGGATAGAAAACGCAAATCTGCAGAAACAGATGAAGGGCGCGTGTTCTTGCCATGTTCTTGGAGCCTTTTTTCAAATATTTGAATATTTGAATTTTGTGATTTTATTTAATTGATTCAAAAATTAATTTCTCTCTGAGTTTTAATGATTTTGAGTTGATTATTTTTTTAATAATTCACAAAAATGTTAAAATATTTTATTTTACCAAAAAATCCCAAAAAATATTACTTATTTCATATAATTGATATTTTTGCCAAGAATTAATATTTTAATTGTTTTTGACATTTAAAATATTTTTTCCTTCTTGATTTTGCAAATTTTAATGATTTCTAATCATTTTGTAGGTCAAAACATGATTTTTGAAACATTAATCCAAGATCACAATTTGTTTTCCACATGTTAAACAATTTTGATCATTTTTATTGAATTTTTTATTCAATTAAAATACATTTTGGAAACAAATTAGGGTTTTGATTAATTCAACCCTCATCAAACCTTTTTCAAACACTCATGGGTTTCTAATAGAGTGTAAGACCCAATCCTTTGTAAATACAAACCTATTTTGGGCCTCAAATGTTGTATAAGTCCCGTTGTATTTCAAAAGTTCGGCGCGATCATCGCCCGTTTAAAACAAACCATCTGGGCCTCTCCTCGAGCTATAAGACCCATTCAAACTCATTTTTGCCCTCTAATAGAGTGTAAGACCCAATTCCCTTTTGAAACCAAAAACTTTTGGGCCTCAGTCATTGTATAAGACCCACAGTGTTTTCAAAACCTCGGCGTGATCGTCGCCCTTTTCAAAATTAACCATTGGGCTTCTCCTTGAGCTATAAGACCCATCTTTGTTCATTTTCAATCATTTTGGGCCTCTTGAGAGAGTGTAAGACCCATCCCCTTGTACAGAAAACCTTTCTTGGGCCTCAATCACTTGTATAAGTCCCTGAACAAAATGACACTGCGATCACTGATAAAACCCTGGGCCTCTCCTTGAGCTGTAAGCCCCAATTTTCCTTTCAAAAGCACTTAATCCTTTGATTTTGTAACATACTATTATTTTCAATTTCTTTTTTGAACAACTAACCAAACAGCATGGAAGCTCTACAACCGAGTAAGTGTTTACCCGCTTTCATTTACCGCTTTCATATGTATATAACTGTATTGTGGGGCTGTTTCACTGTAAGTCTTCTTTCATAAACTCATATCGACTGTGTAGTACTAGTATAGATATTTAGAGTTTCCCCGGCAACTACGTCTAGAACTAGACAAAACCTCGTCTCCTTACCTCCGACGTTCTCCCGGATATTTCAACATAACCTAAACCATGAGAATTTTCTTTTACAACAATTTTAGATAACTAGATCTAAGAAATCTCCCCCTTGAACAGTTCATATACAGAAGGCCAATGTTCCAAGTGAAACCCCTTCTGGAACTGTTCATCAACCTCTTCTTGGGCTTAGTGCAAGGACCCACAGGCTTCCTAAAATCATCCCCGCCTCCTCTTGGGCATTGTACAAGGACCCGTCAGCTTCTTAGAAGTTTTCACAGCCTCCTCTTAGGCTTCGTATAGTGATTCTTCCTACGGGAAGATAGCCTCCTCTTGGGCTTCGTACAAATTGTCCCTTCGGCTTCTTAAAATTTTTTCTCGCCTCCTCTTGGGCTTCGTACAAATTGTCCCGACAACCTCTTAATGGTATAGGAACATAAATTAGTCATCTTAATAGAACAGTCTTTCAAAGAGTCTAGATCTTTCTACCGCGAACGTACTGTCTCTTAATCTCTCTTAAGCATAGTACAAAAGATAAAACTCTAGACTTGGACAGTCTAATCTCCTTGAGTCTCGAAGACATTCTCAAGTTCCTTTCAAAAATAGAAAAAAGCACCCGTAGACTTGGGCAGTCTCAATACCCTTCGGATTCCCCGTTTCCTTAAAGAACAGGAAATAATCCCGGTCCTTAGATCAAATCCATGAGTACAACATTACCCATATAAGAACTGATTTTCTCTTTTAACCAACATACTGGACCTGTCACTCAACTGAAACAGTAACCCTAACCTCCTCTTGGGTTTTGTACAATGATTTTCCCTAGCAGAGTTAACCTTTGCAACCTCCATCTCGGGCTTCGTACGAGATACAAAAACACTCTCTTGTTGAGTATAAAAGACTCCCTTGTTGAGTCAAACCTTTGCAGCCTCCATCTCGGGCTTCGTACGAGATACAAAATCACTCTCTTATTGAGTATAAAAGGCTCTCTTATTGATTCAAACATTTTTAGCCTTCATCTCGGGCTTTGTACGAGATACAAAACACTCTTTTGTTGAGTATAAAAAGACTCTCTTGTTGAGTCGATCACCTTTAGCCTCCATCTCGGGCTTCGTACGAGATACAAATCACTCTCTTGGTGAGTATAAAAGACTCTATTGTTGATTCAAACCCTTTTTGCCTCCGTCTTGGGCTTCGTACAAGACACATATAAAAACACTCTCTTGTTGAGTCAATCCTTTTAGCCTCTATCTCGAGCTTCGTACGAGACACAAAAGCATCCTCTTGTTGGGTCAATAGCCTCCTCTTAGGCTTTGTATAAAGAAATTCCCATTTGATTCAATCAACCTTTTAGCATCAAATCATGCTTTTGTCACAACATACAAACATCAATAACTCCTTTTCCCTCGCCTAATTGTTGTAAGCGGCTAACCTTTAGATTATTTACATCCATGCCACTGTCCCTCTTTTAGCATGAGAAATTCCTAAGGAAAGATGGTATTGCTCTAAACTGAGTTAAAGTCTTCTCCTTCAGGTTGAAAATCCCCTATAAAGGAAATTATGGCATTGCTGGATTCGCATATCCCAGTTAAAGTAATTCTCCTTTATAATCAGTCACCCAACAATTGTGACAAACAAACCTCTTTAGATATGACAAATTCTCTATAAAGTCAACACCCTTTTAGCTTCACATCTTGGGCTTCGAACAAGATACAAATAGACGCTTCAGCTTCACATCTTGAGCTTTGAACAAGATATAAACCACCTTTAGCTTCATGTCTTGGGTTTTGAACAAGACACCAAAACACCATTTCCTCCCATAGAATAGGAGGAACTACGATCGCTCTGATTTCCCTATCCCGGGAATACATAGGCATAAGATTGAAAAAGAATCTTAGCGAGCACACTAATAAAAAAACCCCAAAGTCCCCTACCTCCATCCAATCTGGCGCTGTATCCCAACAAATTCCCCATGAACAATCCCGGTATTTCGTTCTGAACAAAATAAGCAGAGAGAGGCCCACGAACTAAAGCCGCATCTGTAAACCAACAATTTTGACTGTTTAACCTCAGTTTGCAAGCAGGGTTAGTTGGAGACATCTATTTCCCTTCCTTCATCAGCTTCAATAGGATAAAAAATGAATTAAACTGTAGTACCAAAGCGATTGTGATTCGAAACCACAAAAACCACGCTACAGAAAAATGGCGACCACAGTGGGAGCTGACTTGTTCTTCTCCCGTCTCTTAGGAGGAAACCTTAAGTTTAGACAATTTCACAGGAAAAATGGCGCCCGCCGTGGGGCCAAAAAAAGGAATCTTGTCTCTCTTATCTCTCTGGTTGAAACCTTCTCTTAGGACGAGTCCTTGGGTTCACAAGGTATCACCGAATGACGGTTCCATTGGGGAATGTCATTATTGCTAGGATCGGCCCTCACTAGGATCTTAGGTCAAAAACCTTTAAGTTGGGAAGGTACCACAGAATGGCGACTCCACCGGGGAGCCATTTTCTGTTAGGATCATAGGATTCATAGCTCTTAAAACGTCTAGGACATTAGGACAATTATATATACTGCTTTTCCTAATTGATATTTGTGTTTATTTTTCTGCTAATGGGAATGCGTGTGATGCCGCATGTGGAAAGATTGAGTATACACCTAGGAAAAACCTCTTTCAGTAGTGCGGAAGCTATCGGAAATAGTTGTCACGCGATACTACCCTCTTCTGAGATTCTTCGAAATACATCACCTTGCACGGTTCCCAGCCCGCTGATGTTATCTCGACAAGAATCAATGATTTTGAGAGACAGGTATAAAAATCACTAGTATAAACCGTTGGGATGGGTAGAGCCTTGACTTCATGACACCGACCCTTTGACCCCATGTTTTTTCTATGTTTTTGTGTGCTGCATTCATTTTAAAAAAACATTAAGCAAAGAAAAATTTTCTCTTCTAGTCTCTCTTTTTCAAATTAAACTAAAACAATGATTGCAAATGTCAGAGAGAAAAGGATTGCGCTCATGGATTTCGGTAGAAGAAAAACTCACAAGTATACCTTCAAGGTTCCAAAACTAGAGGATTTGAGAGGACTAGCAAGGATGATCACTAACCCTGACGCTTTCAGAGCCAAGTACGGAGGTCTGCTACCTCTGTTAAGGGTCCATGTAATTGAAGGAATCCTGGAGGCACTCGTTCAGTTTTACGATCCGGTCTATCATTGTTTCACATTCCCGGATTACCAGCTCGCACCAATGCTGGAAGAGTATTCTCATCTGATTGATCTACCCATTACTGATCAAGCTCCCTTTTCTGGACTGGAAGAAATTCCAAAGGATCAGACCATTGCAAAAGCAATTTATTTGGACGAATCAGAAATCAAGACTCACCTGACCACCAAGGGAGGAATCCCAGGTTTACCAGCCAAGTTTTTGGTAAAGAAAGCTCTATACTTTGCTAGTATAGGGAACGTGGCAGCTTTCGAGAGCATCTTTGTTTTGCTCACCTACGGGTTATTTCTGTTTCCCAACATTGATAACTTCGTCGATATCAACGCTCTTAAGGTTTTTCTCATTGAAAACCCCGTACCAACCTTGCTCGCAGATGCGTATCATTCTGTACTCTTATGGAATTTATACAGCGGAGGAATGATCATGTGCTGTGTACCCCTGCTATATAAATGGTTTATCTCCCATTTGCCTAAGTCTGCCGCTTTTTGGGATCATAAGAGTGCCTTACGTTGGTCGTAGAAAATCATGTCTCTTACCAACTCTGACATCTAATTGGTACAATGAATCTATGACGGGATCAGGATCATTGACCATTGTGCAAATTTCCCCAACGTATCCCTCATAGGAACTAAGTGAGGAATCAATTACCATTCAGTTTAGTTCGTCGTCAATTTGGATACCTGATGAGGCATGTCCCGCGTAATGCTCATCTGGAAGGTCTTTTGTTCAAGGAAGGAGAAAATGACAGGGCACTAAAGATGGAAATACTGCACGCTTGGAAACATGTTCATAAGAAAGGACGAGAGTCTCTAGGAAAACCGGATTCTGTCTCGGTGGAGCCTTATCTCCACTGGGTACAAATTAGTGCTCTCCAGCTAAAGATGCCTTATCCTCGTCACGGAGTTCTTCCGCCAAGGGAATCTGTCATGTACTTCATGACTGAAATGGAAAAACTTCAGGTTACTCTCAACAAAGTTCAACAGGAGAGGAGGTCTTGGAAGAACAAGTACCGCATTCTCAATGTAGAGTGTACCAAAATACAACAACTGCTGAAAGATAAGGATGCTCTAATTGAGATTTTGGAGCAACATGCTGTAGAAAATCAGGATGACCAAAGGAATTTGCTCGCTCCTTTCACTTGGCAAAGGAATGATAACCCGACAACGGCCCAAGAGCCCCTGTCCAAGAAAAGGAAAGTACCAGAATCAGCACCCGAGTTCTCCTTAGAGAGGACTCGGGACCCATTAGCTTATGTTTCTGTTTCCGCACCTTGTAATTTACTGTATTTCCATTTCTGCAATCATTTGAATTCAATAAAACGGGGGTGTCCCCACTGTTTGATATTTGCAATCTAATTGTCAAAGTTTATTTTGATTAAACAAAAAAAAAACAATTAATATAATCATTGCATTCATCATTCTCACATCACGTATTCTTCTTACCTACGAAACTCACGTTTGTGTCTCGGTTCTAGAGTCAAACTGTCTCATTCGTACAATACTCGGGCCAATCGTCAGAAAAAGATGGATGATCTCGAGGAAGAGAACAGAGAGTTGAAAGAAGAGATCGACGCTATGAAAGAGGATCTGAGAAAGCTTCGTAATGACATGCAAGCCATGGCAGAAGCTCAGTTACAAAGAACTGTGATCTCAGAGATCACCTCAACGCCCATAGTAGAGAAGTATGATCCTAGGTATCAAATGCCGAAAGATCGTCCCTGGGGCATGCCTGTTAACTATAGCCCGGAAGGATATGTTCCGCCGATCACTGAAGATCAGGGAATCATAGCAGAAGCCGCTGGGCCTGAAGATTACAAACTTCGGGAAGCGCCAAGATTCACTGTCGTAGTAATGGTACCACCCCCTGTGGGGCACACTGTCCCGGAATGACAGATTCCACAGATACCTTCTGGTAGAAAGGACATCATGTTCGACAGAATGAATGAGTTCCAGGAATAATTCCTGGAGATGCAGAAAGAACTGCAGGCCCTTCGCGGTCAGAATCTATTTGGAAAGGACGCCGCAGACCTTTGTTTGGTCCCCAATGTGAAAGTCCCGCACAAATTCCAAGTACCCGGTTTTGAAAAGTACAAGGGTAACTCTTGCCCTCAAATCCATTTGGTGATGTACGCTCGGCGAATGTCAGCTAAAACAGAGAACCAGGATCTACTGATTCACTACTTTCAGGATAGTTTAACCGGTGCCGCATTAAAATGGTACATGGGTTTAAACCACTCTACAATTAGCACTTTCAGAGATCTTGGCACTTCCTTCGTCCAACAATATAAATACAATTTGGACATGGCACCAGACAGAGATCAACTCAGATCAATGTCGCAAAAAGACAAGGAAACCTTTAAGGAATACGCTCAGAGATGGCATAAAATTGCCGCTCAAATTTATCCACCTCTTGAGGAAAAAGAGATGACAAAGATTTTCTTAAAAACCTTGAGCTCATTTTACTATGACAGAATGGTTTCCATTGCGCCCAGCGACTTCACCGAAATGGTCGATATGGGAGTGCGTCTCGAGGAAGTTGTTCAAGAAGGACGTCTAGTCAAAGACACTGGGTCGACAAGCGGTACTAAAAAATATGGTAGTGCTCTCCCTAAGAAAAAGGAGCAAGATATTGGCAATATCTCTCTCAGAAAGCAAAGGCGACGGTACCAACCAGTAGCAGCTGTAACTCCTGCTATCAACCTTGCACCTGTTTCTACGTATCAACCTCAGGTTGCTCAAAGCCAACCGCATTCGCAGCAATTTCAGCAAAGGACACAACAACCTCTTCAGCAGACTCGTCCTCAATACAATAATAACCGTATAACGCGGCCACCAGGATTTGATCCTATACCCGTATCGTACGCAGAACTATTTTCGTTACTACTGGCCAAGGGGAATATCCAGACTAAGTCTCCTCTTACAGTACCGGAAAATCTGCCTTTTTGGTTTAAGGTGGATCAGACTTGCCCTTACCACTAAGGAGGACCAGGGCATAAAATAGAAAACTGTCTCAGTTTCAAATCCCACGTGCAAAATCTTGCTAGGAGCGGGGTCTTATCTTTCAAAGATATGAATCCGAATGTTCTCACAAACCCGCTGCCTCAACACGAGAAAGCTGCAGTCAATTTGATAGAGGGAGAGTCTAACAACACCTATCAAATTCATGATGTACTCTTACTGAGGGCCAACTTGGTCAAGATGCATTGTAGACAGAGTGGATATGGCCATGTGCCACCTCATAATTATCACCAGTGTGATATCTGCTTTAAAAACAATAAAGGATGTCTTGTGGTGCAATCAGCTCTACATGAACAGTTGGATCTCAGATGGATCTAAGAGAACCGAGTTTGTGGAGTTAACATGGTTTATACGAATTCCAACATCATTCAAAACCATGATATCCGTGCGATGAATGTCAACTTGGTGGCAGTGCACTCAAGGCAAAGCCAGTATCATAATCTGTCGCGTCACGATTATAATTCCTTCCTGACTTGCTCGGTAAACAAACAGGGATGCTCTTTTGTATAAGAGGCCCTCCAGCGTCAGATGGATCTTGGATGGATTCAAAACTACCATGATAGGAATCATTATCAAATCAACATGATTCAAATCTTCGATATTCGCTTGATGAATACTAGCCTGGTGGAGTTACATGCTAAACAGGTCAGGCTCGAGTTCCTGGTATCACATGATTATCAGGGCTGTAAAGCGGGTTGCGAAGACGATCAGGGTTGTGCCCTTGGCCAGGAAACACTTCAGCACTTATTGAACCACTGGTGGCTTCCAATCTATATGGATGAAGACACCCAGCAAATTAGTATCACTAATGGGAATCCTACTAGATATCAAAGTCAGGATGTTCGGTCGATGGAAACAGATCTAGTAAGGTTACACTGTATTTAAAGCGGACGTGGTCAGGTGCCACTACACAACTATGAGCGGTGCGGAGTTTGCTCAGTGGATAATCAAGGATTCTACCTCGTGCGAGCAGCCCTTCAAAGTCAGTTGGACTGCAAAGAGATTCAATCATGGTCAAGTTCTGGATCAGTCAACTACTTCGCTGATCAAATCAAGGACGTTGTCGTAATCTCTGATCATCAGAGGGCTAGGGATGTTTGTACCATTATCCCTCTACTTGACGAATCGAGAGTTCCCAACCGGGAACGGATCGAAATTACTTACGATGGTCAGAAAAATCAGAAGGCTCCCATAGTCATCCATCTACCGGGACCGCTACCATATGAATCAACTAAGGATATCCCTTACAAATACGGTACAACAACAATTGATAATGGAAAGGAAATTCCATTACCCTCCGTCGTGAATATTGCAGATATTAGTCGGGTAACACGGAGCGGTCGAATCTTCAACCGAGGGGTTGGAGAACCTATCAAAGAAAAAGAACCTCAAACAAAAGTTCCCAATCCACCAGTCGGTCAATCCAGTAATCCCGTCCTTTCAAAAAACAATGATGAGATGCTGAAGCTCATCCAAAGGAGTGAATACAACATTGTTGATCAGCTGTTACAAACTCCTTCAAAGATCTCGATATTATCACTGTTACTTAGTTCAGAAGGGCACATGGAGGCTCTACAGAAAGTCTTGGAGCAAGCCTTTATGGAACAGGATGTAACAATCAGACAGTTTGATAGCATTGTTTCTAACATGACTTCCTGCAATAACTTAGGATTTAGTGATGAGGAATTACCTGAAGAAGGTCGCCGTCATAACATGGCGCTCAACATTACAGTCAACTGCCAGGACGATGCTTTAGCCAGCGTACTGGTAGACACAGGATCAACCCTGAATGTTATGCCAAAGTCCACTTTGATGCAATTATCATTCAAAGGACCTCTGATGAGAACCAGCTAGGTTGTCGTCAAAGCATTTGACGGATCCAGAAAAACGGTTATCGGCGAAGTTGACCTTCCCATAACTATCGGTCCTCACACTTTCCAGGTCATGGACATCCGAGCAACATACAGTTGTTTATTAGGAAGACCTTGGATACATCAAGTTGGGGCAGTCACTTCGACCCTCCACCAAAAGCTAAAGTTCGTCCAGAACGGCCAACTTGTCACGGTTTGTGGAGAACAAGCCTTGCTCGTGAGCAACTTGTCATTATCTACTTGTGTAGAACCCGAGGAGGTTGTTGGAACTCAGTTCCAAGCACTTTCGGTGAGCAATGAGAATCAATCAGAGAAAGGAACCTCGATTTCCTCATACAGAGATGCTCTCAAAGTGATCGAAAATAACAATGCAAAAGGATAGGGACAGCTTGTCATTCCCACTATTAACAAAATAAAGAAGGGTCTTCGCTTTTCTGCAACCTGCACCCAGACAGCTGCTAACGATGAAAGTCTTCATCCCATTCAGAACTTCTTCCACATTGGAGGCTTCCTTCAACCAGTGACTCAAGAAGTGCATACCATCAATAAAGATGATTCCTCAGATATGGAGGAAGAATGGAAGTCCTATCTCAACGAGGACGGTTATACGTCTCAGGGCGAAACACAAACTCCTTTTTGCTTTCCTGCACAGAGCCCGAGATTTATACCAAGGTCAGATGTCGAAATGATATACGGAGATTGTGATCCTGAAGGATGTCGGGCTCCGCCAAATTCGCTAGAGGAAGACACTCCGATGAAATACAACTTTAACCACGACTATTATGGCCCAATGGATGGCTTGCCTATCTGGCAGCCGTATCCCGGAGACTTGGGGCAAGAAAATCAGCCGAACAATGAATATCAGCTGAGCATCATTGAACAGAATACCTGTGTCCCCGCCATGTCATGGGATCAACACTCAGGTCATTCCGAACTTATCCAGTACGATGATGAATTGGCAAAGCTTGCCGGACTAGAATTCATCAACTATGCTTTTCCCGAGGTCAACGTCGTCGAGAGGGATAACTCCTCCACTTCCAAAGAAGTGTGGGACACCTTGGGACAACCGAGTGGAAAATACGACTTCAAGGTCAAGTACACCGCTCCTGAAAACTCTCGTATCAGGTTCGAAGACATCCAGCCAACTGGATAGGGAGATACAGCTGAGAGTACAAATACTACACAAAATACAACGGAGGAATCCTGCAATGACAACTCTGCCTGGGAGACAGATTCCAATGATCCTGCTCCGCCAGAAATCAGCGTCATTTCTGAAGACAGATCAAGGAAGGTACCATACTTTGTGATTCACAGAGGAGTTCGCCGCCAATGGGTTGCTGTAGATGTTCCGAAGATTGTTCATAAGTCAAAGTAATTTCCGTATTTAACCTTTCACCCTGCCCAGGTGAAACAGATGTTTTGATAGGGTTCACTTTCTGTAAGTTTCCCTCTTCACTTCGCCCAAAGCGACAGAGTTTTGTTTTATAGGGCTGTAGTTTCAAGAATCGACTTGTTCATTAATAAAATAACGTTGTTCTGTAATTTCCGCATTAATTGCTATTTTCTCTTTTCGTTTTTCAGAAAATGGTAATCCTAAAAACAACTCAATAATAAAAACAAGCAGTTTTCCAAGAAAAATACACTGCACACACTCTTGCATTCTCGCTATCTCTTCTAAACATAAATCATACCATCATGCAGATTGCTTGTTTTAAACCCCGTTGAAACATACGATCCAATGCCTTCTCCCAACTTTAAGTTCCCGGTATTTAAGGCTGAAGAAGAAAATGACGACGAAATTCCAGAGGAGATCTCCCGACTACTCAGACAAGAGGAAAGGTCCATTGAACCTCACAAAGAGCCGTTGGAAACGGTAAACCTGGGTTCAGAAGAAGAGAGAAAAGAAGTCAACATTGGGGCACTGCTCAGTCCAACTGTCAAAGAGAGTTTGACAAAGCTTCTCAGAGAATTTCCCGATGTGTTTACTTGGTCCTATCAGGACATGCCAGGGTTGGATACCAGCATCGTGGAACATCATCTACCATTAAGATCAGAATGACCGCCGGTAAAATAAAGGTTGAGATGGACTCATCCAGACATGGCTTTCAAAATCAAAGAGGAGGTACAAAAACAAATTGACGCGGGTTTCCTCGCTACGTCAGAATATCCTAAATGGTTAGCCAACATCGTACCAGTTCCGAAAAAGGACGGAAAGGTCAGAATGTGTGTGTGGATTACAGAGATCTAAACAAGGTTAGTCCAAAGGACGACTTTCCCTTACCGCACATTGACATGCTGGTAGACAGTACAGCAAAGTTCAAATTTTTCTCCTTCATGGATGGATTCTCGGGCTATAACCAGATCAAAATGGCACCGAAAGACATGGAGTAAACTTCGTTCATTACCCCATGGGGTACCTTTTGTTACAAGGTAATGTCGTTCGGTTTCAAGAACGTCGGGGCAACCTATCAAAGGGCCATGACTACTCTGTTTCACGATATGATACACAAAGAAATCGAAGTGTATGTCGATGACATGATTGCCAAATCTAAAACAGAAGAGGAGCATGTGACCCACCTGGAAAAACTATTCGAGCGTCTGAGAAAGTACAAACTCCACTTGAATCCCAATAAGTGCACGTTTGGTGTCCGTTCAGGGAAACTCTTAGGATTCATCGTCAGCCAAAAAGGAATTGAGGTTGATCCTGACAAGGTCAAGGCCATTCAAGAAATGCCTTCTCCAAAGACTAAAAAACAAGTCAGGGGATTCCTGGGACATTTGAACTAAATTTCCAGATTCATATTCCTCATGACCGCGACATGTGCGCCGATTTTCAAATTACTCAAAAATAACCAGGATTGCGTTTGGACAGAAGACTGCCAAACTGCCTTCGACAGTATCAAGGAATACATGTCGAACCCGCCGATTCTATCACCTCCAGTGGAAGGAAGACTATTGATCATCTATTTAACAGTCTTGGAAGACTCAATGGGTTGTGTACTTGGCCAACAAGACGAAACAAAAATAAAAGAGTCTGCCATCTACTATTTGAGCAAGAAATTCACCGACTGCGAGACTCGGTACACTATGCTCGAGAAAACTTGTTGCGTTTTGGCTTGGGCAGCCAAACGTCTTCGCCAGTACATGATTCGTCACACCACTTGGTTAATCTCAGAAATGGATCCAATCAAGTACGTCTTAGAAAAACCTGCTCTCACGGGAAGGATTGCCTGTTGGCAGATGTTGTTATCAGAATATGACATAGAGTACCACGCTCAAAAAGCCATTAAGGGAAGCATTTTAGCTGATCATTTGGCTCATCAACCGATTGACGATCAGGAATCAGTCGAATTTGACTTCCCAGACGAAGATGTCATGTATCTAAAAATGAAAGATTGCGAAGAACCGCTACCCTGTGAAGGGCCAGAACCAGATTCCCAATGTGGACTTATCTTTGACGGAGTTGTCAATCATTACGGAAACGGAATTGGAGCAATCATCATAACACCTCAGGGTACCCACATTCCTTTCACAGCCCGACTGACATTCAAATGTATAAACAATGAGGCCGAATACGAAGCTTATATCAAGGGTCTCGAAGAAGCGATCGATTTAAGGATTAAGAACTTGGATGTATATGGCGATTCAGCCTTGGTTATCAATCAGATCAAAGGAGATTGGAACACATACCAATCAGGACTGATTCCTTACAAAGATTACGCGAGAAGGTTGCTACCATTCTTCAACAGAATCGAGTTTCATCACATCCCTCGTGAAGAGAATCATATGGTTGATGCATTAGCCACTCTCTCCTCCATGATTAGTGTAGATTAATGGAATGACATACCTAAGATCGACATAATACGCCTAGAACGGCCCGCTTACATCTTCACGATTGAAACAGACTGTCATACCCCAAATTTTGACCACTAAGATTCCCATCATTGTGCAAATCATCATCACAATATGGATGAACCATCATACTTCATCAGTCTCCCCAAAGATGGGTGAGCATCCACTACAATCAAAGTTAGGGTTTCAAGCCCTCTTAGAGCCTTAGACAAAGGATTAATCAAGGAATGACATGATCTTCAACTTGTCTGACCTCTCAAACATCCATAATGGATCAAAAGGACTCCCACTTCAAGGATCAAGCACAAGGCTGCTCCCTTCTAGGTGGATCAAGTCTCAAGATCGGCAGTGTCACCAAATTAAGGTTTTGGTCGACCAGGGCCTCCAGATGCAAATTTTTCATCTAGGCACAAGCCAATGATACAAAACATAACCTAATATACTTCATGGGACCTCATGGACCCAATCATCAAGTCAATTTTGCCTCAGGGGATGCATTCATCAAAAATCAGGAATTAGGGTTTCTTGACCTAATTCACCCTAAGTTGACTTTTAGGGTAAATTATGAGCCAAGACCTCAAGAGAGGGTTTGAGGGTCTCTAATGAACTATATTGATCCATTTGGAACAATGGATTAATCCAAGAAGCTTGAGCAACAAGTCTCAATTTCATCTGCACCACAATTAGGGTTTCGCGAGCAAAGTCAACTGTAACTTTGACTTTTGACCTGGACATGCTCCCAAGCCCTAATACATGATTCAATATACCCTATGATACCCATGGAACATGTCCATCAAGTTTGATTTAGGTCAAGGACATGATTTCCTGAAGAATTGCACAGTTTGGAATTCATCTGATAAAAAGTCAACTGTGCACAAAAGTCAACTTTGACTTTTTGAGATTTTTCACCAAAATGGATTTTTAACCCTAAAATGATGTTAATGTATGATTTGAATCATCATTCGTCAAGAAAAATCAAAGAAAGTGGGATAACTTGTAAAAGGGGTAACCATAAAAACTTAGAAAAATTTCTAAGTTATGGAAAAAGTGACACTAATGTGCCAACTTTGGAGGACCATAACTCCTAAACCACAAGGCCATTGCTCCCCATTTAAAGCTTGATTTTTAGATCACATTGCCCTCTACAAAAGCTTCATACTGACCTATGTCCAAATTCCTCATGGATTTTGAGTTATGGAGTGATCAAAATCAAGAAAAGTCACTTTGTTCCAACACGGTGAAAATTTCACTAAGTCAGATTTTACCTTACTTTTTGCCAAATGTAGGGGGATTTTTCACTTGGATTCAAAAGAGATCAAAACCAAACATGTTCAAACAATTGTTGTATCATGTAAGGGCTTTCCAAAATGGCCAAGAACATTACCAAATTCAATTTGAGTCATGAGATATGACATTGGCAAGATGCCTTGCTGAAATCTGTCAGGGCAAGGCAGATTTTGCACTTTTGCTCGATTTGCCAAAATCAGCCAAATCCAAATGCTCCTATCCACTTGGACACCTTTTAGGATTGAATCTAAAGGGGATAATCACTGAGCCAAGACTCCAAAGTCTTTGGAACAAGAAATAGCATTTGAACCTAGAATTGCCAAAATAGGGACAAGACTCCAATTTTGGATTGGAGCATTCAATGGAAGCATCAAGGTGGCATGGACTGAGCCATTCTCAACTGAATTCAGTCAAGACTTATCCAAGACTAAGGGAACCAGCAGCTTGTGCCCTAACCTCTAGTCAATGGCTAGAGGAGAGTTGGATTTTCATTTGCCAACATTGGCCAAACCTACTCAGCAGTTGCCATTCACTATTCCTTGCAAAACAAACTTGCTCTACTATAAATAGAGCTCAATTGTGATCAGTTTGAGTACACCAAAGCCATCAAACAGATGCTTTCCTCAAAATCTCTTCTTTCACTCCAATTTTGCCTTCTAAGGCAAGTCACTATCGGGTTTTGAGTTTGAGAGTTTTTTTAATCAAACCAATCACACACACACCTCACATACATCATATAGAAGTGATCCAAACACTCACATAACATCTGGAACACAGATTTCACAAAATCACCAGCCAATTGCTCAAGTTCTTGCCAGTTTTGCAGTTGAGGTACCATCTTCAACTCCAAACCATTTCAATCCAATCCAAGCATTCATACACACTCCATGGCACCTAGGGAAGCTATCCAGATCATTGGAACCTAGCTGTAACACCTCCAACACAAATCACAATCACCAGCTGCAAGTGGTAAGCATGAGCTCTTCTAACTCTATGATCCATGCAATTTTTGCTGCACAATAATTTGGCCATATGTTCATAATCATGCATGGAATGTTTCCCCTCAATTAATTGCATTGTTTGAATCGTGTATCAAAAATCCTAGCCTTCATGCAGAAATTAGGGTTCTTGAGGATTTTTCATGATTTCTTGTTATATGTTTAATTTAAATGAAATTAAATACCATAGACATGATCGTGAGGTTGAAACGAGTTGATTGGTATGTGGATTGCATGGTATAATCAAGTATTCATTGAGATTGGAGAGAAAATGCAAATCTGGGCAAACCCAGAACACGCGCGTGTTCTTGGGTGTTCTTGGCGTCATTTTTTGATTATTTGAATTTCGTGGTTTTATTTAATTGATTCAAAAATTAATTTCTCTCTGAGTTTTAATGATTTTGAGTTGATTCTTTTTTTAATAATTCACAAAAATGTTAAAGTATTTTATTTTAACAAAAAATCCCAAAAATATTATTTATTTTGTATAATTGATATTTTTTCAAAGAATTAATGTTTTAATTGTTTTTAACATTTAAAATATTTTTTCCACCTTGATTTTGCAAATTTTAATGCTTTCTAATTATTTTGTAGGTCAATACTAAATTTTTGAAGTATTAATCCAAGATCACAATTTGTTTTTCCTATGTTAAACAATTTTGATCATTTTAATTGAATTTTTATTCAATTAAATACATTTTTGAAAACAAATTAGGGTTTTTGGATTAATTCAACCATCATAAATCATTTTCAAAACACTTTGGGCCTCTAATAGAGTGTAAGACCCAACCCCTTGTAAATACAACCTACTTTGGGCCTCACTTATTGTATAAGTCCCGTTGTATTTCAAAAAGTTCGACGCGATCGTCATCCGTTGAAAAACAAACCTTGGGCCTACCCTCGAGTAGTAAGACCCATTTCTTGTTTTTAAAACTTTTTGGGCCTCTAATAGAGTGTAAGACCCAATCCTTCTTTTGACCAATCATTTTTTGGGCCTCAGTGTATTGTATAAGTCCTGATACCGTCAAAACAAACGGCGTGATCGTCGCCTTTTCAAAAACAAAACCTTGGGCCTACCCTCGAGTAGTAAGACCCATTTCTTTTCTTAAAATACTCTGGGTCTCTAATAGAGTGTAAGACCCAATCCCCTTTTAACAAAAACATTTTGGGCCTCAGATATTGTATAAGCCCCTTCGCGTTAAAAGAAAATCTCGGCGCGATCGCCATTTCAAACGGAAAAACAAACTGGGCCTACCCTCGTGTTATAAGCCCCACTATTTTTCTTTAAAACTTTTTGGGCCTCTTGAGAGAGTATAAGACCCATCCGTTTGTACATAAAATAATTTTTGGGCCTCAGTCACTTGTATAAGTCCCTCTGTACAAATTCAATAGTGCAATCACTGATAAAACCCTGGGCCTCTCCTTGAGCTGTAAGCCCCAAGTATTTCTTTTTCAAAGCACTTTCTCCTTTGATTTTGAATATACTGTTGTTTTCAATCTTTCTTTGTTGAACAACTAACCAAACAGCATGGAAGCTCTACAACCGAGTAAGTGGTTATTGCTTTCATTTACTGCTTTCATATACATATAACTGTATTGTGGGGCTGTTTCATTGTAAGTCTTTTTTCATAAACTCATATCAACTGTGTAATAATAGTATAGATATTTAGAGTTTCCCTGGCAACTACGTCTAGAACTAGGTGACGCCGTTTCGTTTATTCATAGAAATAGACAACTAGATCCCCAATAGGATCACCAGATACAGTCTTCTCTTCGACTGTCCTCATTAGGAATTTTCAAGAAACTCTACTCCCAGAGATGAATGTATTCTCCGTGAATGGCATCTTTGAGTTTCTTCCAAATTCTCAAACTTTCCTGACTTGATCTATTCCTTGTGAATAGCTTGCCTTGAATTTTTCGGGGTTTGGGGACCCACGGGCTTCTTAAAAGCATCGGCCTCCTCTTGGGCATCGTACAAGGACCCACAGGCTTCCTAAAAGCAACCCCACCTCCTCTTGGGCTTCGTACAAGGACCCGCCGGCTTCTTAGAAGTATTCACAGCCTCCTCTTAGGCTTCGTACAATGATCTCTTCCTCCGGGAATGATAGCCTTCTCTTGGGCTTCGTACAAGGACCTCTCAGCTTCTTAAAAGTTTCCAGCCTCCTCTTGGCCTTCGTACAAATTGTCCCGACGACCTCCTAGAGGTATAGGAACAGAACTTAATCATCTGCATAGAACAGTCCTTTCAAAGAGTCTACTACTATTTCTCAAAGCATAGTACAAAAGATGAAACTCTAGACTTGGACAGTCTAATATCCTTGAGTCTCAAAGACATTCTCAAGTGACCCCTTCGTTAAATAGGAAGAAAAACCGTAGACTCGGATAGTCTCAATACCCTTCGGATTTCCCACTTCCTTAAAGAACAGGAATAACCCGGATCCTCGAATCAAATCCTTGAGCACAGTGTTGCTCATATAAGAACTGATTTTCTCTTTAAATCAGCATACTGGACCTGTCACTCAACTGAAACAGTAACCATAGCCTCCTCTTAGACTTTGTATAATGATCCTTCTCCAGCAAAGTTAGCCTCTCTCTTGGGCTTTATACAATGATTCTCCCCAGCGGAGCCAAACAACGTTTAGCCTCTCTCTCGGGCTTTGTACGAGACACATAAGAGACTCCCTCATTGAGTCAATCACCCCTTTAGCCTTCATCTCGGGCTTTATACGAGATACCAAAAGACTCCATCGTCGAGTCAAAACCTTTTAGCCTCTCTCTCGGGCTTTGTACGAGACACATATTAGCCTCCTCTTAGGCTTTGTATAAGAAAAACCCCGGTTGAGTCAACCAATCTCTTAGTATCAAAGTTGTGCCTCGTTCACAGTACACAAACATCAACAACTCCTTCCCCTTCATCTAATCGCTGTAAGCGGCAAGCCTCTGGACCATCTACATCCATGCCACTGTCCCTCTTTTAGTATGAGAAATTCCTAAAGAAAGATGGCATTGCTCTACAGTGAGTTAAAGTCTTCTCCTTTAGGTTAAAACCCCCTATAAAGGAAATTATGGCATTGTCGGATTCACAAATCCTGGTTAAAGTAATCCTCGTTTACAGTCAGTCACCCAACAGTTGTGACAAACAGACCCCCCCTTAGAGATGACAAATTCTCTCTAAGGTCAACACCTTCAGCTTCACATCTTGGGCTTTGAACAAGATACAAACTACCTTTCGCTTCACGTCTTGGGCTTTGAACAAGACACCAAAAACACCATTTCCTCCCATAGAATAGGAGGAACTACAAACACTCTGATTTCCCTGTTTCGGTAAACGGGAATACGTAGGCATAAGATTGAAAGAAAAATCTTGGCAAGCACACTAACAAAAACCCAAAATCCCACACTTTCATACATTCGTCCTAACTTCCTAACCGATAGCCTAAAGCACCCCTCGTCAACAAAATAACCTAGGAGAAACCCCGAATCTTTGTAGCATCTGTAAACCAACAGTTTTGACTGTTTAACCTCAGTATGCAAGCAGGGTTAGTTGGAGACATCTATTTCCCTTCCTTCATCAGCTTTAATAGGATAAAAAATGAATCGAACTGTAGTACCAGAGCGATCGTGCTTCGCAACCACATCCAAAAATCACTCGCTACACAGTCATGGACGACAGACCTTGGTATCACGATATCAAATGCTTCCTTCAGAAACAGGAGTACCCACCTGGGGCATCCAGAAAAGATAGAAAAACCCTCAGAAGACTGGCCGGAAACTTCTTCCTGAGCGGTGATACACTTTATAAGAGAAACTTTGACATGGTCTTGCTCCTATGTGTAGACAGACCAGAAGCAAACATGCTGATAAAAGAAATTCATGAAGGGTCCTTTGGCACTCATGCCAACGGACATACAATGGCGAGAAAAATTCTAAGAGCAGGGTACTATTGGTTGACAATGGAATCTGACTGCTACAAGTACATGAGGAGATGTCACAAGTGTCAGATATACTCAGACAAGATCCATGTACTTCCAACACATCTCAAAGTTCTCTCTTCCCCATGGCCTTTTTCCATATGGGGAATCGACATGATTGGCATGATTGAGCCCAAAGCTTCGAACAGACATTGGTTTATTTTGGTCGCCATTGATTACTTCACCAAGTGAGTCGAAGCAGCGTCATACACCAATGTAACCCGACAAGTGGTAGTCCGATTTATCAAAAATAATATCATCTGCCGTTATGGTGTTCCGAGCTAGATCATTACTGATAATGGATCTAACTTGAACAATAAGATGATGAAAGAGCTGTGCGCTGAGTTCAAGATCGAACATCATAACTCATCTCCCTACCGACCCAAGATGAACGACACGGTAGAAGCGGCTAACAAGAATATAAAAAAGATTGTTCAAAAGATGGTTGTAACCTACAAAGATTGGCACGAGATGCTACCCTTTGCTTTTCATGGTTATCGCACATCTTTCTGCACTTCAACAGGGGCAACCCCTTTCTCTCTAGTATATGGCATGGAAGCAGTGTTCCCCATAGAAGTAGAGCTCCCATCAATCCAGGTATTGATGGAAGCTAAGCTTACAGAAGCTGAATGGTGCCAAAGTCGGCACGATGAACTGAATCTGATCGAAGAAAAGCAAATCACGGCACTATGCCATGGTCAGTTGTATCAGCAAAGAATGAAGAAGGCGTTCGACAAAAAGGTATGACCTCGCGTCTTCAGAAAAGGAGACCTTGTGCTCAAGAAGATACAATCATTTTTCACTGATTATTGGGGCAAGTGGACTCCGAATTATGACGGCCCCAATGTGGTCAAGAAAGCTTTCTCAGGCGGCGCCTTGAGACTTGCAACCATGGACGGAGAGGAATTTGCCTACCCCACAAATGTTGACATAGTCAAGAAATACTTCGCCTAAATTAGAGACATGATCAAAAATCATCCCGGTGGATTGTAAACCTCAAAGTTCAATCCAGGCAAAAATTAGGGATAATGGCAAGTAACTATGTTCAACAAAGGGGCAAATCCCTCAGCAGCAGTAATGCCATCGGTCAGGAAAACGCCAGTCAAGGTCATCTTTGACAGAAGCTCAGGATGCCTGGAATTCGAAGTTGGTAGAAGGATAGTGGTCATTATGTTTCAATGTAGCCCTTTTCCCTTAAATTACCATTTTCTAACTTTGTAAATACTCTATAGAATCACGCGTTTGACTGATTTCCATCCTATCAATAAAATTTGAGCCCTTGTGCTTTTGTTTGCAGTTCTCATTTGTTTTAGCTTTACGGAACGACATTTTAGCATGAATAACAATTCTTGAAACGAAACAAAAATGAATTTACTTGTAAAAATTTTATGCTTTTAATAAAAATGGCAATTTCTTTTGACTGTTGAACATCAAAAGAACATCGATCACTTCGCCAAAGGTAATCGAGCTTCAAAGTGCATAATCAAAGTACTCCTTCTAAGCCAGTGTGCCTGAATGAAGGATCAGCTGTATCAGATGCGACTTTCCCATCTGATACCCCCGGCAGAGTTCTTATCTCCTAAGCCCGACCAACATAGCTCCCGACAGGGACTATCTCTCCTAAGCAAGGCAGAATTGCTATCATGAACCAGTGATACTTTTCATCCCCCACTATGGCCGAGTATCCAGTCGTGTTCATCTACTAGTCTGTATGTCGCGTCAGTTTTGTCAGCATATACATACATATATCATGCATTATTGATTTACATTCGTATTCATATTGCATCACTATCACTCTAGTCGGTCTTGTTCCCTAGTGATAAGAGTCCTCTCAATCGAGTCGTCGGTTCTTTCCTCGTCAGGAAATGAATCATCTAAGCAATCTCTCCTCTAGTTTATTTCTGGATTGAAGGTGGTTCTTTGACCACTTTGATAACTTGAACCTTTGAAGAGCCAGAGAGCTTCCGAAAAACATCACTCTTCATCATTGAAGATGATATCTTCGCTTTCCCGGATTAAGGAAAATCCCCAGAGAAAGCCTCTTAATCAAAGATTCGGCAGTACAACAGTTTTTCTCCAAAAAATTCACTAACGAAAAGGTCATCGGCACCTCAAAATTGGATCACATCATATGGCATTTCTCCAAGAAGATCCCGAGAAAGGTATGATGTGGTAACCCCAAGCGAAAGCAATCTCTCAAGAGACTCGTTTTCCCCACCACTTTTTCCATCAAATGGCATCTCCCCAGGAAAATTCGGCAAGAAGTTTGAGGAAAACCGCTACACATAGTGTCCCTTGTCAATAAAGTTTATTGACAAAAGAAACTTAGACCAGTTCCTTGGTAGGAAACCAGGATCGAGGGGAAGTTTACATCAGAAATTGAGACCAGGTCCTTGGTAGGAAACCAGGATCAAGGGGAGGTTTATATCGGAAATTGAGGCCAGATCCTTGGTAGGAAACCATGATCGAGGGGAGGTTTATTCCAGAAATTGAGACCAGTTCCTTGGTGAGAAACCAGGATCGAGGGGAAGTTTAAATCAGAAACTGAGACCAGTTCCTTGGTAGGAAACCAGGATCGAGGGGAAGTTAACCTTTTCTAAGCATCATTGCTTAGCAAAAGAGGAAGGATGCGCGAACTTCCATTCATAACCACCATCAAAATTTCGGGTATTCCGATATTTAATCCTCTTGCACCCCGAATGCCTGAATATCTTCGCCATTCACACCTTCGGGTCCAAGAAGATTAAATAGAGGCATCTGTCATACCCCAAATTTTGACCACTAAGATTTCCCATCATTGTACAATTCATCATCACCATATGGATGAACCATTAGTCTCCCCAAATATGGGTGAGCATCCACTACAATCAGGCTTAGGGTTTCAAGCCCTCTCAGAGCTCGTAGACAAAGGATCAATCAAGAAATGACATGATCTTTAACTTGTCTAGCCTCTCAAACATCCACAAAGGATCAAGAGGACTCCCACTTCAAGGATTAAGCACAAGGCTTCTCCCTTCTAGGTGGATCAAGCCTTAAGATCGCTAGTGTCACCAAATTAGGGTTTGGTCGACCAGGGCCTCCAGATGGAAATTTTCCTCTGGGCATGAGCCAATGCTTCAAAGCATAACCTATGATGCCCCAAGGGACATCATGAACAAAATTATCAAGTCAATTTTACCTTAGGGGATGCATTCACTAAAAAATAAGGAATTAGGGTTTCTTGACCTAATTCACCCCTAAGTTGACTTTTGAGACAAATCATGAGCCATGACCTCAAGAGAGGATTTGAGGGTCTCTAATACACCACATTGATCCATTTGCAATAATGGATTGATCCAAGAAGCTTGAGCAACAAGTTTCAATTTCATCTGAACCACAATTAGGGTTTCGCGGGAAAAGTCAACAGTAGCTTTGACTTTTGACTAGGACATGCTCCCAAACCCTAGGACATGATTCAATACACCCTATAACACCTATGAAATCAATCCATCAAGTTTGATTTAGGTCAAGGACTTGATTTCAAAGAGGATCGCACAGGTTGAATTCATTTGACAAAAAGTCAACTGTGCACAAAAGTCAAACTTTGACTTTTTGAGATTTTTCATAATTATGGTTCTTTGACCCCAAAATGATGTTAATGTATGATTGGAATCATTATTCGTCAAGAAAAATCAAGAAAAATGGGATAACTTGTAAATGGGGTAACCATACAAAACTTAGAAAATTTTCTAAGTTATGGAACAAAGTGGCTAGGGTACCAACTTTAGAGGATCATAACTCCTAAACCACAAGGCCATTTTTTCCCATCCAAAGCTGGATTTGTAGCTCTCATTACCCTCTACAAAAGCTTCAACTACACCTCATTCCAGTTCATCATGGATTTTGAGTTATGGAATGATCAAAATCAAGAAAAGTGAAAATGTCACTTTTTTCCAACACTTAGTGAAATTTTCACTAAGTTAGAATTTGCCTTCACTTTTTTCCAAATGTAGGGGCATTTTTCACTTGGATCCAAAGAGTATCAAAGCCAATTATGATCAAACAGTTATTGTATCATATGAGGGCTTTCCAAAATGGCCAAGAACTCCATCAAATTCCACTTGAGCCATGAGATATGACAATGGCAATATGCCTTGCTGAAAACTGCCAAGGTTAGGCAGAATTTTGCACTTTTGCTCGATTTGGCAAAATCAGATATTTCCAAGCCTTGTCATCACTTTGGACACATCTGAGGATCAAATCTAAAGGGAACAAACACTGATCCAAGCCTCCAAAGTCTTTGTAACAAGAAGTTGCATACCAAACCTAGAAATCCCTAAAAGAGGGACAAGACTCCAATTTTGTATTGGAGCATTTAATGGATGCACCAAGGTGGCATGGACTGACACATTTGCAATTGAATTCAGTCAAGAATGATCCAATAACTAGAGAAGCACAGCTCTGTGCCCTAACCTCTAGTCAATGGCAAGAGGAGACTTGGATTCCCATTGATCAACATTTGCCAAACCTCTGTTGCAGTTGCCATTCACTATTGATCCCAAAAAAAACTTGCTCTACTATAAAGAGAGCTCATTTGTGCTCAGTTTGAGTACACCAAAGCCATCAAACAGATGTTTTCCTCAAAATCACCTTTTCACTTCCAAATTTGCCTTCCAAAGCAAGTCACTATCAGGTTTTGAGTTTGAGAGCAATTCCAACCAAACTAATCACACACACACCTCATAAACATCATATAGAAGTGATCCAAACACTCACATAACATCTAGAACACCAAAATCACTAGCCAATTGCTCAAGCCTTTGACAGATTTGCAGTTGGGGTACCATCTCAAGTTCCAGATCATTTTAATCCATTCCAAGCATCCAGACACACTCCATGGCACCTAGGGAAGCTATCCAGATCATTGAAACCTAGCTGTAACACCTCTAACCCAAAACACGATCACCAGCTGCAAGAGGTGAGCATGAGCTCTTCTAACTCTATGATCCATGCATTTTTTTGCTACACAATAATTTGGCCATATGTTCATAATCATGCATAGAGTGTTTACCCTCAATCAATTGCTTTGTATGAATCGTGTATGGAATTTCTGAACCTTCATGCAGAATTTAGGGTTCTTGAGGTTTCTCTTTGATTTCTTATTCCATGCTTAAAATAAAAGAAATTAAAGACCATAGTCATGATCGTGAGGTTGAAACGAGTAGATTGATATGTAGATTGCATGATATAATCAAGTATTCAGTGAGATTGGATAGAAAACGCAAATCTGCATAAACAGAGGAAGGGCGCGTGTTCTTGCCATGTTCTTGGCACCCTTTTTCAAATATTTGAATATTTGAATTTGGTGATTTTATTTAATTGATTCAAAAATTAATTTCTCTCTGAGTTTTAATGATTTTGAGTTGATTATTTTTTTAATAATTCACAAAAATGTTAAAATATTTTATTTTACCAAAAAATCCCAAAAAATATTATTTATTTCATATAATTGATATTTTTGCCAAGAATTAATATTTTAATTGTTTTTGACATTTAAAATATTTTTTCCTTCTTGATTTTGCAAATTTTAATGATTTCTAATCATTTTGTAGGTCAAAACATGATTTTTGAAACATTAATCCAAGATCACAATTTGTTTTCCACATGTTAAACAATTTTGATCATTTTTATTGAATTTTTTATTCAATTAAAATACATTTTGGAAACAAATTAGGGTTTTGATTAATTCAACCCTCATCAAACCTTTTTCAAACACTCATGGGCCTCTAATAGAGTGTAAGACCCAATCCTTTGTAAATACAAACCTATTTTGGGCCTCAAATGTTGTATAAGTCCCGTTGTATTTCAAAAGTTCGGCGCGATCATCGCCCGTTTAAAACAAACCATCTGGGCCTCTCCTCGAGCTATAAGACCCATTCAAAATCATTTTTGGCCTCTAATAGAGTGTAAGACCCAATCCCCTTTTGAAACCAAAAACTTTTGGGCCTCAGTCATTGTATAAGATCCACAGTGTTTTCAAAACCTCGGCGTGATCGTCGCCCTTTTCAAAATTAACCATTGGGCTTCTCCTTGAGCTATAAGACCCATCTTTGTTCACTTTCAATCATTTTGGGCCTCTTGAGAGAGTGTAAGACACATCCCCTTGTACAGAAAACCTTTCTTGGGCCTCAGTCACTTGTATAAGTCCCTGTACAAAACGATAGTGCGATCACTGATAAAACCCTGGGCCTCTCCTTGAGCTGTAAGCCCCAATTTTCCTTTCAAAAGAACTTTCTCCTTTGATTTTGTAACATACTGTTATTTTCAATTTCTTTGTTGAACAACTAACCAAACAGCATGGAAGCTCTACAACCGAGTAAGTGTTTACCCGCTTTCATTTACCGCTTTCATATGTATATAACTGTATTATGGGGCTGTTTTACTGTAAGTCTTCTTTCATAAACTCATATCGAGTGTGTAGTACTAGTATAGATATTTAGAGTTTCTCCGGCAACTACGTCTAGAACTAGACAAAACCTCGTCTCCTTACCTCCGACGTTCTCCCGGATATTTCAACATAACCTAAACCATGAGAATTTTCTTTTACAACAATTTTAGATAACTAGATCTAAGAAATCTCCCTCTTGAACAGTTCATATACAGAAGGCCAATGTTCTAAGTGAAACCCCTTCTGGAATTGTTCATCAGCCTCCTCTTGGGCTTAGTGCAAGGACCCTCAGGCTTCCTAAAAGCATCCCCGCCTCCTCTTGGGCGTTGTACAAGGACCCGTCGGCTTCTTAGAAGTTTTCACATCCTCCTCTTAGGCTTCGTATAATGATTCTTCCTCCGGGAAGATAGTATCCTCTTGGGCTTCGTACAATTTGTCCCTTCGGCTTCTTAAAAGTTTTTCTCGCCTCCTCTTGGGCTTCGTACAAATTGTCCCGACGACCTCTTAAAGGTATAGGAACAGAAATTAGTCATTTTAATAGAACAGTCTTTCAAAGAGTCTAGATCTTTCTACCGCGAACGTACTGTCTCTTAATCTCTCTTAAGCATAGTACAAAAGATAAAACTCTAGACTTGGACAGTCTAATCTCCTTGAGTCTCGAAGACATTCTCAAGTTCCTTTCAAAAATAGGAAAAAGCACCCATAGACTTGGGCAGTCACAATACCCTTCGGATTCCCCGTTTCCTTAAAGAACAGGAAATAATCTCGGTTCTCAGATCAAATCCATGAGTACAACATTACCCATATAAGAACTGATTTTCTCTTTTAACCAACATACTAGACCTGTCACTCAACTGAAACAGTAACCCTAGCCTCCTCTTGGGCTTTGTACAATGATTCTCCCAAGCAGAGTTAACCTTTGCAGCCTCCATCTCGGGCTTCGTACGAGATACAAAAACACTCTCTCTTGTTGAGTATAAAAGACTCCCTTGTTGAGTCAAACCTTTGCAGCCTCCATCTCGGGCTTCGTACGAGATATAAAATCACTCTCTTGTTGAGTATAAAAGGCTCTCTTGTTGAGTCAAACATTTTTAGCCTTCATCTCGGGCTTTGTATGAGATACAAAACACTCTCTTGTTGAGTATAAAAAGACTCTCTTGTTGAGTCGATCACCTTTAGCCTCCAACTCGGGCTTCGTACGAGATACAAATCACTCTCTTGGTGAGTATAAAAGACTCTCTTGTTGAGTCAAACCCTTTTAGCCTCCTCTTAGGCTTTATATAAAGAAATCCCCGTTAGCATCAAATCATGCTTTGGTCACAGCATACAAACATCAATAACTCCTTTTCCCTCGTCTAATTGTTGTAAGGGGCGAACCTCTAGATTATTTACATCCACGCCACTATCCCTCTTTTAGCATGAGAAATTCCATGGCATTGCTCTAAACTGAGTTAAAGTCTTCTCCTTCAGGTTGAAAATCCCCTATAAAGGAAATTATGGCATTGCTGGATTCGCATATCCCAGTTAAAGTAATTCTCCTTTATATTCAGTCACCCAATAATTGTGACAAACAGACCTCTTTAGAGATGACAAATTCTCTCTAAAGTCAACACCCTTTTAGCTTCACATCTTGGGCTTCGAACAAGATACAAATAGACCCTTCAGCTTCACATCTTGGGCTTTGAACAAGATATAAACCACCTTTAGCTTCATGTCTTGGGCTTTGAACAAGACACGAAAACACCATTTCCTCCCTTAGAATAGGAGGAACTACGATCACTCTGATTTCCCTATCCCGGGAATACGCAGGCATAAGATTGAAAAAGAATCTTAGCGAGCACACTAATAAAAAAACCTCAAAGTCCCCGACCTCCATCCAATCTGGTGCAGTATCCCAACAAATTCCCCATGAACAATCCCGGTATTTCGTTCTGAACAAAATAAGTAGAGAGAGGCCCACGAACTAAAGCTGCATCTGTAAACCAACCGTTTTGACTGTTTAACCTCAGTTTGCAAGCAGGGTTAGTTAGAGACATCTATTTCCCTTCCTTCACCAGCTTCAATAGGATAAAAAATGAATCGAAATGTAGTACCCAAGCGATAGTGATTCGAAACCACAAAAACCGCGCTACACTATGCCTTGCTCACAATATACAAACATTAATAACTCCTTTTCCTTCATCTAATTGCTGTAAGCGGCAAGCCTCTGGATTATTTACATCCACGCCACTGTCCCTCTTTTAGCATGAGAAATTCCTAAGGAAAGATGGCATTGCTCTAAACTGAGTTAAAGTCTTCTCCTTCAGGTTAAAAATCCCCTATAAAGGAAATTATGGCATTACTGGATTCACATATCCCAGTTAAAGTAATTCTCCTTTATAACCAGTCACCCAACAGTTGTGACAAACAGACCAAATATCCCCCTTTAGAGATGACAAATTCTCTCTGAAGTCAAAACCCTTTAGCTTCACATCTTGGGCTTCGAACAGGATACAAATAGACCCTTCAGCTTCACATCTTGGGCTTTGAACAAGATACAAACCACCTTTAGCTTCACGCCTTGGGCTTTGAACAAGACACCAAAACAACCTTTTTCCTCCCATAGAATAGGAGGAACTACGATCGCTCTGATTTCCCTGTTTCGTTAAACGGGAATACGTAGGCATAAGATTGAAAAATCTGAGCGAGCACACTAATCAAAAACCCAAAATCCAGTACCTTCACACATCAATCGAAAAGCATCAGTCCTAACATCCTCACAAATAGTCCCGACATTTCATTCTTAAATAAGCAGAGAGAGGCCCACAATCTAAACCGCATCTGTAAACCAACAGTCATCTGTTTAAACTGAGTATGCAAGCAGGGTTAATTGGAGACATCTATTTCCTTTCCTTCATCAGCTTCAATAGGAAAAAAAATGAATCGACCTGTAGTACCCCAGAGTGACAGTGCTTAAGAACCACGTCCAAAATCGCTCGCTACACAAGACAAGATTTTGGTTGAAAATGTGAAGGCCATGACTTTCTCATTTCTCCATTGATTGGGACAAAATTTAGGTCTATCCTGCATAGAATTTCACAAGGAATCCAATGGTGGTGGTATTTTTTTAGATCATGCTCCTATTGAAAAACCCGATAGTGGTTTTGAAATAGGCCATGATTTGCATTTTCTGTGCCATCTCTTGGTACAAGCATGAATTACATGATAAATTAGTGCAAACACAACACATATAACATGTATAAGAGATGCATGATCAGTGGACATCAAAAGAAAGCATGATTCAAAGAATCCAAGTTGTGATGCTTACCTCTTTTTGGAACTTTTGTGCAATCTGCCAAGGGCTTTGTTCCAGAAATGATTTGATGCTTTGAACAACCTCAAATGATCCCTTAGAAGCTTTTAGGATGGTTGGAATCAGCTGGAAACCTCAGGAACAAGTTTGAGCTCTTTCTTGCAAAAGGGGCAAAAGTGGCCAAAATAGCAACTCTCTCAAATGGTGTTCCAGATGGGGGGAACCATTTGGGACAGTTCAAGGATGATATTTGGAGTGTGTTTAAGGTTTTATCTGGTTTGGAAAGTAACTGAATCAAGACATGGCTTGAAAAATGCACAAAAGTCCTATTTTTGAGGTTTTGAGAGGTGACTTTGTGATTTTGGTGTTACAGGTCACTTGTGAGAGTTTAGACAACTTAGATATGACATATTGGATGTTTTTGGATCATGAGCTGTGGTGGAATTGCTCTCTAACTCAAAAACTCAGAGTTACCTTGCTAAAGAAGGTATTTTTACCTAGAGAAAGAGATTTTGAGGAAAGCAAGTGTTGTAGTGCTTCGGTGTACTCAAACTGAACACAATTGAGCTCTATTTATAGTAGAGCAAGTTTGTATTGGCTGCAATAGTGAATGGCAACTGCAGCAGAGGTTTGGCCAATGTTGATCAATGAGAATCCAAGTCTCCTCTAGCCATTGACTAGAGGTTAGGGCACAGGCTGCTGGTTCCCTTGGTCTTGGATAAGTCTTGACTGAATTCAGTTAGAAATGGCTCAGTCCATGCCACCTTGGTGTATCCATTAAATGCTCCAAACCAAAATTGGAGTCTTGTCCCTCTTTTAGGCATTTCTAGATTTGGCATGCTACTTTTGGTTCCAAAGACTTGAGAGGCTTATGGATCAGGGTTTCTCCCTCCTTGGTCCCCCTTGAGGTGTTCAGATGGATAGATTTACTTGCCCTTTGCAAAATTTAAGCAAATCGAGCAAAACTCCCAAATCTGCCTTGCCATGACAGTTTGCAGCAAGGCATATTGGCATGGTTAGATCTCATGGCCCAAGTGGAATTTGATGGAGTTCTTAGCCATTTTGGAAAGCTCTCATATGATACAACAACTGTTTGATCATAATTCGTTTTGATACTTTTTGGATCCAAGTGAAAAATGCTCCTACATTTTGAAAAAAGTAAGACAGATTCTGACTTAGTGAAAATTTCACTAAGTGTTGGAAGAAAGTGACATTTTCACTTTTTGTGATTTTGATCATTCCATAACTTAAAATCCATGAGGAATTGGAATGACTTGTGTTTGAAGCTTTTATAGAGGGCCATGAGAGCTACAAATCCAGCTTTGAATGGGGAAAAATGGCCTTGTGGTTTAGGAGTTATGATCCTCCAAAGTTGGTACCCTAGCCACTTTGTTTCATAACTTAAAAAATTTCTAAGTTTTTTTATTGTTACCCCTTTTACAAGTTATCCCACTTTTCTTGATTTTTCTTGATGAATGATGATTCCAATCACACATTAACATCATTTTAGGGTTAGGGAACAATAATTGATCAAAAAATCAAAAAGTCAAACTTTGACTTTTGGGCACAATTGACTTTTTATTAGATGAATTCTAAACTGTGCGATCCTCTATGAAATCAAGTCCTTGACCTAAATCAAACTTGATGAATTGATTTCATAGGTGTTAGAGGGTGTATTTAATCATGTCCTAGGGTTTGGGAGCATGTCCTGGTCAAAAGTCAAAGGTACAATTGACTTTTTCCGTGAAACCCTAATTGTGGTTCTAATGAACCTGAAACTTGGGAACCAAGCTTCTTGGATCAATACATTGTTGTAAATGGATCAATGTGGTTTATTAGAGACCCTCAAATCCTCTCTTGAGGACTTGGGTCATGATTTGTCCCAAAAGTCAACTTGGGGGTGAATTAGGTCAAGAAACCCTAATTCCTGATTTTTGATGAATGCATCCCCTGAGGTCAAAATTGACCTGATGATTAGGTCCATGATGTCCCATGGAGCATAATAGGTTATGCTTTGAAGCATTGGCTCATGCCCAGAGGAAAATTTCCATCTGGAGGCCCTGGTCGACCAAACCCTAATTTGGTGACACTGGCGATCTTAAGGCTTAATCCACTTAGAATGCTGCAGCATTATGCTTGATTCTTGCTGTGGGAGTCCTCTTGATCCATTGTGGATGTTTGAGAGGTTAGAAAAGTTGAAGATCATGTCATTCCTTGATTGATCATTTGCCTAAGGCTCAAAGAGGGCTTGAAACCCTAATTATTGTTTGTAGTGAGTGCTCACCCTTCTTTGGGGAGACTGATGGTTCATCCATATTGTGATGATGATTTGCACAATGATCGGAAATCTTAGTGGTCAAAATTTAGGGTATGACAGATGCCCCTATTTAATCTTCTTGGACCCGAAGGTGTGAATGGCGAAGGTATTCGGGCATTTGTGATGCAAGAGGATTAAATATCGGAATACCCAAAATTTTGATGGTGGTTATGAATGGTAGTTCACGCATCCTTCTTCTTTTGCTAAGCAATGATGCCTAGAAAAGGTAAAAACTTCCCCTCGATCCTGGTCTTCAGCCAAGGAACTGGTCTTAGTTTCTGAAATAAATTTTCCCTCGATCCTGATTTCCTACCAAGGAACTGGTCTCAGTTTCTGAAATAAACTTCCCCTCGATCCTGGTTTCTAACCAAGGAACTGGTCTTAGTTTCTGATATAAACTTCTCATCGATCCTGGTTTCCTACCAAGGAACTGGTCTTAGTTTCTTTTGTCAATAAACTTTCTTGACAAGGGATGCTATGCGTAGCGTTTTTCCTCAAACTTCTCGCCGAATTTTCCTGGGGAGATGCCATTTGATGGGAAAACTTTTGATGTCAGACTTGCTGGGGAACCCATCTGTCTAAATTGTAGATGGGTACAAACTTCTCTGTTAGAGATGCCATTTGTTGACTCTATCGGGGAAAACGAGTCTCTTGAGAGACTGTTTTCGCTTGGGGATATTACATCATACTTTTCTCAGAGATCTTCTCGGATAAATGCCATATGATGTGATCCAATTTTGAGGTGTTGATGACCTTTTCGGCAGCGGATTTTTCAAAGAAAAACTGTTGTATTGTCGAATCTCTGATTAAGAGGCTTTCTCTGGGGATTTTCCTTAATCCGTGAAAGCAAAGATATCATCTTCAATGATGAAGAGTGACATTTGCCAAAAGTTTCTCTAGTTTTCCTAGAGGTTCAAGTTATCAAAGTGGTCAAGGGCCAACTCTAATCCAGAAATAAATTGGAGGAGAGAGATTGATTGTTCAGACGCAACATTTCCTGACGAGGAAAAAACTGACAACTCGATTGTGAAGACTTTTATCACTATGGGACAAGACCGACTAGAGTGATAGTGATGCAATATGAATATGAATGTAAATCAATAATGCATGAAGCATATATGTATATGCTGACAAAACTGACAAGACATACAGACTAGTAGATGAACATGACTGGATACTCGACCACAGTAGGAGATAAAAAGTATTGTTGGTTCAAGATAACAATTCTGCCTTGCTTAGAAGAAGTAGTCCCTGTGGGGGGAACAACCGTTGATCGGGCTTATGAGGTAAGAACTCGGCCGAAGATGTCAGATGGAGTATACGCATCTGACATAACTAATCCTTCGTTCAGGCGCACTGGTTTAGAAGGAGTACGTTGATTCAGCACTTTGAAGTTCGATTACTTCTGGCGAAGCGATCGATGTTCTTTCGATGTTCAACAATCAAAAGAAATTGCCATCTTTATTTTAAAAGCAGAAAAGTTTGACAAGTAAATTCCTTTTTGTTTCGGTTCAATAATCATTGATCATGTTAAAATGTTGTTCTGTAAAGCTAAAACAAATAAGAATTGCAAACAAAAGCACAAAGGGCTCAAATTTTATTGATAGTATGGAAATCAGCCAAACGCGTGATTCCATAGAGTATTTACAAAGTTTAGAAAATGGTAATTTAAGGGAAAAGAGCTACATTGAAACATAGCGACCGTTGTCCTTCTACCAACTTTGAATTCTGGGCATCCTGAGCTTCTGTCGAAGATGACCTTGACTGGAGTTTTTCTGATGGAAGGCATGACTGTTACTGGGGGATTTGCCCCTTTGTTGGACGTAGTTACTTGCCATTATCCCTAACTTTTTCCTGGATTGTACTTTGAGATTTCTAATCCACCAGGATGATTTTTTTTATTATGTCTCTAATTTTTGCCTGGACCGCCCTTTCGGGTTTTCAATCCACCGAAACGTTTTTTTTTTTAGTTTTTTAGTTTAGGAGAAGTATTTCTTGACTTCATCAACATTTGTGGGGTAGGCAAATTCCTCTCCGTCCATGGTTGCAAGTCTCAAGGTGTAACGCCCCGATTTTTGTTAGATTTATTTAATCGAGTCGATTTAATTATTTTTGTTTTTATATTATTTTATTCTTGGTTTTTATTTGGTAAATATGTTATGTTTATCGTTATTATGTTTTATTTCTTTTGAGAGCGTTTGCGAGAAAATTGAGTGTAGGGGTATTTTGGTCATTTTGCTTGGTTAAATATTATTGTTTTTCATAAAATAGAAACATAGAGATTAGAAAGAGAGAAAAGAAAGAGAAGAGAAAAAGAGAGTGAGAAGAAGAAAAAGAGGAAAACTTGGAGTGTAAGAAATCGATTCAACCGACACTTCAAAGCACGATTAATCGGGTAAGGGTGCGAAACTCAGTTATCATATGCTTGTGTATGAATATGTATGTGTGTGTTTGAATGTTCTCTTGCATTTCATAGTTTTTCAATTATAGGTTGAAATGAGAAAAATGAATAGAAATCAATGTTTTCAAGGTCGAAAATCGATATGAATCGCGTAGTATGATCACACTATGCATATGAACATTTGTTGATACTTGTTATGCTGTTTGGAACTGATTTGAGATGAAAATGCCGATTTTTGGGAAGAACTGTCGAAGGGTTTATTTTTTTGCATATCACAGTGCGCGCTTAGCGCGAGTCTGCACGCTTAGCGTGGTCTGGAGAATTTGCAACCTCTCCAGGAAGTGAGGAGCGCGCTTAGCGCGGGGTGGAGCCCGCTTAGCGCGAACTGGAGCAAAAAAATAAAACTGTTTTTCTAAAATCTATAACTTTTGATCCGTAACTCGGATCGAGACGTTCTTAGTACCGTTGGAAAGATAATGAGATTTTCTTTCTTATAAAAATGGGTTTGAGATTAGTGGCCGATTTAATTGTGTTGGGAATTTAGAAACATGTCAATTTGTCGACTTTTATCGTCGTAATTGTGTGCGATTGATGTGTTATCATGCGATATGTTTTTGATATATAACGTATAGCTTGTGTGATGTTATATGATGTGAATGCATGTGATGAAATGTTGTGATGATGGTTTGTGGGCCTATGGCAAATAAATGCATTGGTTTGGGTTTGATTGCAATGCATGATTATGGATGTTGAGATGGTTCACATGGTTATATATGTATATGCATTTGATTGTCATGAGTTATTAGTATGTCATGCATCATGATATGCATCTTGTGATGTCGTGTGCCCTTGTGGGGTGTGAGCGACAAAATGATTCCAGAGGGAATCTGCTGTAACGGTCATGAGCCTTATACAAAGAGGACCTAAAGCAACGTTATAGACGATCGTGAGCCTTATACAAAGAGGACCTAAAGCGATCGAATCGTGAACCTTATACAAATAGCACCTAAAGCGATCCATAAACGTTGTGAGCCTTATACCAAGAGGACCTAAAGCAACGGGGAACATCGTTTGCCCGACGGGGAGTTACACTAAGTAACAAGCGATGATTCCAATAATTCCTGAGTGAACTAATGATGATGAGAATGATGGATGGAATGGTACCACATGCATAAAGTCGTTGTGTCGGTCTCTATGCATTTGCATAAGTCATGAATGGATTGATTATGTGTGGGAATTTGTAAATGGGATTGATGAGTAGATATATATATATTGGTGATAAATGTATTGAGCATGATTGATATGCCTTTGTGATGGATGTGTGAGTTATGAATTATTTTGTTTTGTATTTGAACTATGGTGTACGTTGTGGTGAGAATGTTTTGCATGCGTATTTCATGTTATTACATAATTGTACACAACTATATTATAATTGTGTTTCTCACCCTTCTGTTGTTTTGAATGCTCTATAAGGCATTGCAGATTAGATGCTGGAGGTCTTTTTGTGAAGATTATGTCTTCATTCTTTTGTCGGTCGGCTCTGATATGTGGCACCGGGTAGTCGGGCAGATCGTTATGTGATTAAGTGTATATATATCTTTTTGGATTGTACATGTATGACTCTGTATATGACAGACAAACTTTTATGTTTATATATGAGATTTCAGTCGCAGATTTTTTGCTTTTATTCTGTATCTGAATTGTGGGTGTTAGGAACCGAGTTCCTCTGTTTATGTTGCTACCTGATTGTTGCATATCTATATGAGCAGGTTGTTATATTTTCATTACTTTGATGTGGCGCTCCCGTCTATGCCATGAATGTTTTAATTATACTCTGATTAATTTGTTATCGCTTTAATTGCTCGGGGTATAGATTGGGGGTGTCACATTAAGTGGTATCAGAGCCAGTCCGTATCGGTCATTTTGACCAAGTTGTTTGTTGTGCGACAGTTGTGTTCTGGCGAGTTGATTGTTTAACCATAGTTACTGTTATTGGATATGAACAGAATATGGCTGGTAGGAATGATGTTGCTCTTGCTGCTGCTATGCAAGCTATGGATCAGGTTGTGCGGAATGCACCTAATTCTGGTGGGAATGATGAGTTCAGGAAGAACAAACCGCCTATCTTCAAAGGAAGACATGATCTTGATGGTGCTCAGATTTGGCTTAAGGAGATTGAAAGAATCTGTCGAGTGATGGATTGTGCTGAGGAACAGAAGGTGAGACTCGGTACTCACATGTTACAGGAGAAGGCTGATGATTGGTGGGTTAGTACGCGTCATGTGTGGGAAGCTACAGGTGAAGTTGTCACTTGGGCTTTGTTTAGCAGTGAGTTTTTGAGGAAGTATTTTCCTGAAGATGTTAGAGGAAAGAAAGAAATAGAGTTCTTGGAGTTGAAACAGAGTAACATGTCTGTTGTTGATTACACTGCTAAGTTTGTGGAGCTTGTTCAGTTTTATCCACATTATGCTGAAGCAACTGCGGAGTTTTCTAAATGTGTGAAGTTTGAGAACGGGATACGTCCTGAGATCAAACAGGCAATTGGTTATTAAAGAATTAGGAGGTTTTTAGATTTGGTGGATTGTTGTAGAATTTATGAGGAGGATAGCAAAGCTTGTTCTACTCATTATAAGAGTGTGAACGAAAGGAAAGGAAAGCAACTGTTTCATGGTGGTCCTTATATGCCACCAGCTGACAAGGGAAAGCAAAGGGCTAATTTTCCTAAAAGGAAAAGTGGGGGAGGTATGTATACTCCTCTGAGATGTTTTAAGTGTGGTGACTTAGGACATCGTCAGTTTGAATGTAGAAAGGATATGAGGAAGTGTTCCAATTGCGGAGTCTTCAGCCATGGAACTGGTCTTAGTTTTCTTCTTAAATAAACTTCCCCTCGATCCTGGTCTTCAGCCATGGAACTGGTCTTAGTTTCTTCTTGTCGAGTTCCTTCCTCGACAAGGAACGTTATTTGTAGCGGTTTTCATCAAATTTCTCGCTGAGTTTTTACTGGGGAGACGCCATTTGATGGAGAAAGTTTTGACGTCAGACTTGCTGGAGAAACCCATTTATCTGAACTGCAGAGATGTGCAAACTTCTCCATGGGAGATGTCATTTGTCGACCTACTGGGGAAAGCAAGTCTCTTGAGAGATTGCTTGTTGCTTGGTGATATTACATCATACTTTTTTTTAGACCCTTTTCGGAGAAATGCCATGTGATCTAATCCAATTTTGAGGTGCTGATGACTTCATTGACAGCAAACTTTTCGGGGAGAAACCACCGTATTGCCAAGAGTCTTCTGTTGAGAAGCTTTCTCTGGGGATTTTATTTAATCCGGGAAAGCAAAATATCATCTTCAATGGTGAAGAGTGATGTTCCAAAGGTGTCTATCCGAATGACTTCTTGCCTTTCAGAGGTTTAAGTTATCAAAGTGGTTGAGGACCTATTTTAATCCAGGAACACACTGGAGAGAGATTGTTTAGATGGTACATTTTCCTGACGAGGAAAGAACTTAGACCGGGATTTTGTCCTATCTGGCGCGGAAAGGAAAACTGATAACTCTATCAGAGAGAAGACGTTTATCACTTGGGGATGAGTATGACTAGAGCGATATTGATGTAATATGTGTATGAATATGAATCAATTATGCATGATGTATGTATGTTTATGCTGACAAAATAGACACGACATATAGACTGGCGAGGAATACAACTGGATACTCGGCCATTCTGGGAGATAGGGATATCACTGGAGATTTTGAAAGTTGTACTTTTGCTCGGGAATAGGGATTCCTGCATTCGTTCCGGTTTTCGGAAGTACAACCCGCTAGGGATGGACATTCGTCCTTGTTTTTCAGAGGTGGACCCTACTGGGGAGAAAAAACCATCAATTGGTTTTCAGAGGTAAGAACTCCGTCGGGGATGATAGATGGATCATTTCGTCTGAAATAGTTGATCCTTCATTCAGGGTGCACTGGTCAAAAGGAATACTTTGATTCTACATTTTGAAGTTCGATCATTACCAGAGAAGCAGTCGATATTCCCTTTTTTTGGCGCTCATTAATCAAAAGGAAATTACCATCTTTGTTTTAAAAGTAAAACTTGAACTTCTCGTTTCGAAAAAGTAAATTCATTTTTGTTTCAAGAATCGTTGATCATATTAAAAATGTCATTCTATAAAGCAAAAGAAATGAGAATTGTAAATAGAAGGCACACGGGCTCAAATTTTATTGATAGAATGGTAATCAGCCAAACGCGTGATCCCATAGAGCATTACAAAGTTTAGAAAATGGTAATTTAAAGGGAAAGGGGCTACATTTAAACATAATGACCGCTATCCTTCCACCACCTTTGAATTCTGGACATTCTGAGCTTCTGTTGAAGGTGACCTTGACTGAAGTTTTCCTGACAGATGACATTACCGTTGGGGATCTAATCTTGTCATACATAGTTGCTTGCCATGAATTCCTAACTTTTGCCTGGATTGTCTTTTCAGGTTTTCAATCCATCGGGATGATCATTGTTTATGTCTCTAATTTTTTCTTGGACCGCCCTTTCGGGTTTTCAATCCAACGAGATGTATTTTTATTTAGGCGAAGTATTTCTTGACTACATCAACATTCGTGAGGTAGGTAAACTCCTCTCCATCCATGGTTGCGAGTCTCAAGGCACCTCTTAAGAAGGCTTTCTTAACAACATAAGGGCCATCGTAATTCAGAGCCCATTTACCTCTGGAATCAGTGAGAAATGATTGTATCTTCTTGAGCATGAGGTCTCCTTTCCTGAAGATACGGGGTCGGGCCTTCTTGTCAAACGCCTTCTTCATTCTCTGTTGATATAACTGACCATGGCATAAAGCTGTCATTCTCTTTTCTTCTATCAGATTCAGTTCGTCGTATCTGCTTTGACACCATTCAACTTCTGTTAGCTTGGCTTTCATCAATACCCTGATTGATGGTATTTCTACTTCTATTGGGAGCACTGTTTCTATGCCATATACAAGAGAGAAAGGGGTTGCCCTGTTGAAGTGGGGACAAATGTGCGATAACCGTGAAGAGCAAAGGGTAGCATTTCATTCCAGTCTTTGTAGGTTACAACCATCTTCTGAATGATCTTCTTGATATTCTTGTTAGCTGCTTCTACCGCTCCATTCATTTTAGGTCGGTAGGGAGATGAGTTATGGTGTTCGATTTTGAACTCAGCACACAACTCTTTCATCATCTTGTTGTTCAAGTTAGATCCATTATCTATAATGATCTGGCTTAAAACACCATAACGGCATATGAGATTGTTCTTGATAAAACGGACCACCAATTTTTTGGTCACATTGGTGTATGACACTGCTTCAACCCACTTGATAAAGTAATCAATGGCTACAAGGATGAACCGATGTCCGTTCGAAGCCTTGGGTTCGATCATGCCAATCATGTCGATTCCCCATATAGAAAAAGGCCATGGAGAAGAAAGAACTTTGAGATGCGTTGGCGGTACATGGATTTTGCCTGCGTATATCTAACACTTGTGACATCTTCTCATGTACTTGTATCAATCGGATTCCATTGTCAGCCAATAATATCCTGCTCTCAGAATTTTTCTTACCGTTATGTGTCCATTGGCATGAGTGGCAAAGGATCCTTCGTGAATCTCTTTTATTAACATGTTTTCTTCTTGTCTGTCTACGCATCTGAGCAAAACCACGTCGAAGTTTCTCTTATAGAGTGTATCACCGTTCAGGAAAAAGTTGCCATCCAGTCTTCTGAGAATCTTCCTATCTTTTCTGGATGCCCCATATGGGTACTCTTGTTTTTTAAGGAAGCACTTGATATCATGATACCATGGTTTGTCGTCTATGACTACTTCAATCGTGAATATGTAGGCAGGCCTCTCAAGGCGCATTATGTCGATCTTAGGTACGTCGTTCCATTGACTTACACCAATCATGGAGGATAGAGTGGCTAATGCATCAACCATGTGATTTTCTTTACGAGGGATATGATGAAACTCAATTCTGTTGAAGAATGGTAACAACCTTCTCGCATAATCGTTGTAAGGAATCAGTCCTGATTGGTGTGTATTCCTTTGATCTGATTTATAACTAGGGCTGAGTCTCCATACACATCCAAGTTCTTTATCCTTAAGTTAATTTCTTCTTCGAGACCCATGATACAAGCTTCATATTCGGCCTCGTTGTTTGTGCATTTGAACGTCAATCTGGCAGTGAAAGGAATATGGGCACCCTGAGGTGTTACGATGATTGCCCCAATTCTATTTCCATAAGTGTTGGCAGCTCTGTCGAATATTAGTCCCCATTGGGAACCTGGTTCTGGCCCTTCACTGGGTAGCGGTTCATCGCAATCTTTCATTTTCAAGTACATGACATCTTTGTCTGGGAAATCAAATTTGACTGATTTCTGATTGTCAATCTATTGATGAGCCAAATGATCAGCTAAAATACTTCCTTTGATGGCTATCTGAGCATGGTACTCGATGTCGTATTCCGATAACAACATCTGCCAACGTGCAATCCTTCCCGTGAGAGCAGGTTTTTCAAAGACGTACTTGATCGGATCCATTTCGGAGATTAACCAAGTAGTGTGACGAATCATGTACTGGTGAAGATGTTTGGCTGCCCAAGCCAGAGCGCAACAAGTTTTCTCGAGCATAGTGTATCGAGTTTCACAGTTCGTGAACTTCTTGCTTAAGTAGTAAATGGCAGACTCTTTTTTTGTCTCGTCTTATTGGCCAAGCACATAACCCATGGAGTCTTCCAAGACTGTTAGGTAGATAATCAGTGGTCTTCCTTCCACTTGAGGAGACAGAATAGGTAGATTCAACAGATATTCTTTGATGCTCTCGAAATCCTTTTGGAAATCTTCTGTCCATACACAACTTTGATTCTTTCTGAGTAGTTTGAAGATTGGCGCGCATGTCGCGGTCATAAGGGATATGAACCTTGAGATGTAATTCAGACGTCCCAAAAATCCTCTGACCTATTTTTCAGTCTTTGGAGAAGGCATTTCTTGAATGGTCTTGACCTTGTCGGGATCAACCTCAATTCCTTTCTGGATGACGATGAATCCTAAGAGTTTTCCTGAGAGAACACCAAACGTGCACTTATTAGGATTCAAGCGGAGTTTGTATTTTATCATACGCTCGAATAACTTTGACAGGTGTGTCACATGCTCTTCTTCTGTTTTAGTATTGGCAATCATGTCATCGATATACACTTCAATCTCTTTGTGCATCATGTCGTGAAACAGAGTTATCATGGCCCTTTGATAGGTTTCCCCTGCGTTCTTCAGACCTAAAGACATTACCTTGTAACAAAAGGTGCCTCATGGGGTGATGAATGAAGTTTTCTCCATTTCTTTCGGCGCCATTTTGATTTGATTATAGCCCGAGAATCAATCCATGAAGGAGAAGACTTTGAATTTTGATGTGATGTCTACCAACATGTCAATGTGTGGCAAGGGGAAGTCATCCTTCGGACTTACTTTGTTCAGATCCCTGTAGTCTACACACATTCTGACTTTTCCATCCTTTTTCGAAATTGGCGCTATGTTAGCTAGCCATTGCGGATATTCTGAGGTGGCGAGGAAACCTGCGTCGATTTGTTTCTTCACTTCCTCCTTAATTTTGATGGTCATATTCGGATGAGTCCTTCTCAGTCTTTGTTTTATCGGAGGACATTCCGTTTTCAGCGGTACGTGATGTTCCACGATGCTAGTATCCAACCCTGGCATGTCCAGGTAGGACCAAGCAAATACATCTGGAAACTCTTTGAGAAGTTTTATCAAGTCTTCTCTGACAGTTGAGTTGAGCAGTGCCCCTATCTTAACTTCTTTCTTTTCTTCTTTTGAACCCAAATTGATCGTTTCCAGCGGCTCTTTGTGAGGCACAATAGACCTTTCCTCTTTCCTGAGTAGTCGGGAAATCTCTTATGGAATTTCTTCGTCCTCTTCTTCTTCAGCTTCAAATACCGGGAGTTCAAAGTTGGGAGAAGGCATTGGATTGTATGTTTCAATGGGGTTTAAAACAAGCAATATGCATGACGTGATGATTCTTTTTTTAGAAAAGACAGAGAGAATGCAAGAGTGTATGCAGTGTATTTTCTGAAAAATGCTTGTTTTTATTTTGGGTTGTTTTTAGGATTACCATTTTCTGAAAAACAAAAAGTGAAAACAGCAATAAATGCTGGAAATCAGAATGACATTATTTATTCATGATTTGTCAATTCTTGAAACACAACCCTATAAAACAAAACTCTGTCGCTTTGGGCTAAGCGAAGAGGGACATTTACAGAAAAGTAATCCCTATAAAACATCCATTTCACCCGGGCAAGGTGAAAGGTTAAAACAAAGATGGTAATTACTTCGACTTATGGATGACTTTTGGGACATCGACTGCAACCCAATGGCGACGAACTCCTCTGTGAATCACAAAGTCTGGTACTTCCCTTCTTGGTTTGTTTTCAGAAATGGCACTGATTTCTGGTGGAGTAGGATCATTAGAGTCTTCTTCCCATGCAGAGTTATCATAAGAGGACACTTATGTCGCATCTTCCATAGTGTTTTCACTCTCAAAAGGATCTCCCCATCCAGTTGGCTAGATGTCCTCGTATCTGAGGCGAAAACTTTTGAGAGCGGTGTATTTGACTAGAAAGTCGTACTTGCCGCTTGGCTGTCCCAAGGTATCCTAGGTTTCTGTGGGCATAGATGAGTCATTTTCCGTAATGACGTTGACCTCAGGAAATGCATAGTTAATGAATTCTTATCCTGCAATCTTTGGAAATTCATCATTATGGTGTCAGACGTTTTCGGAATGTACTGAGTAATGATTCCATGACTCTGGGGGAGCAGGTGTATTCCTTTCAAGACTACTCAACTGATTGTTCGGATGACTCTTTTGTCCTGAGTCTTCCGTGTATGGCTTCCAGATAGGCAAGTCATCCAGGGGATCATAACAATCATAGTCAAAGTTGTCTTTCATTAGATTGTATTCCTCTAATGAGTTAGGTGGAGCCCGGCATCCTTCAGGATCACATTCTCCGTAGATTATTCTGACGTCTGATCTTGGCATATAACTTGGGCTCTATTTTAGAAAACAGAAAGGCATGTGCATTTCTTCCTGAGATATATAACCGTCATCGTTGAGATAAGACTCCTACTCTTCATCAGTGTTGGAGGAGTCGTTCCCATCGATTGTGTGTAGTTCTTGAGATACTGGGTGGAGGAAACCTATGTTGTGGAAGAAATCCTGAATGGGATAAAAACTTTCATCCTTCTTTATAGTCTGGGTACAGGCCGGAGAAAAACCAAGACCTTTTCTTGTCTTGTTATCAGTAGGAATTACTATTTGTCCCCATCCTTTTATGTCATTACTCCCGATCACTTTGAGAGCGTCTTTATATGAGGAAATCGACGTTCCTCTTTCTTGTTAATTCTCATTGCTCACCGAGAGTGCCTGGAACTGGGTTCCAACAACCTCCTTTGGTTCTACATAGGAGAATGATGATAAGTTGTTCACGATCAAGGCTTGCTCTCTACATATTGTGACTAATTTGTCATTCTTGACAAACTTCAGCTTCTGGTGAAGTGTGGAAGTGACGGGCCTAGCTTCGTGTATCCAGGTCTTCCTAATAAACAGTTGTATGCTGCCCAGATGTCCATGACCTAGAATTTAACTTGGAAAGTGTGAGGACCGATAGTTATGGGAAGATCGACTTCGCCGATAACTGTTTTTCTAGATCCGTCAAAGGCTTTGATGATGATCTCACTTCCTCTCATCGGAGTTCCTTGAAAAGATAGTCGAACAAAAGTTGACCTTGGCATGACATTAAAAGATGAACTGGTGTCTACCAGAACGCTAGCTAGAGTATCATCTTGGCAGTTGACTGTGATATTGAGTGCCATATTATGGTTCTTGCCTTCTTCCGGCAGTTCTTCATCACTGAATCCCAAGTTGTTGTAGGAAGTGATATTGGAGATTATGCTGTCTAATTGTCCTACTGTCACATCTTGTTCCATAAAGGCTTGCTCTAAGACTTTCTGTAGAGCTTCCCTGTGAGCTTTTGAACTAAGCAGGAGAGATAATACAGAGATTCGAGATGGAGTTTACAGCAATTGGTCCATAATGTTGTACTCACTTTTCTGGATGAGCTTCAGCATCTCATCATTGTTCTTTATAGGTTATGTAATGCTGGATTGATCGACTTGTTGGTTAGGAACTTCTTTGGTAGGTTCTCCAACTCCTCTGATGAAGATCCGACCGCTCTGAGTAACTCGACTGATATCGACAGTGTTCACAACGGAGGGTAATGGAGTTTCTTTTCCATTTTCTATGGTCGTTGCACCGTACTTGTACGGGATAGCCTTTTTTAACTTGTACGGTATTGGACCTGGCAGGTAGATAACCACAGGAGCTTTATAGTTTTTTTGACCTTCGTAGGCAACCTCAGTCAGTTCTTGGTTGGGAACTTTTCTACTATCAAGAGGGATCTTTGATTCATTAAGTAGAGGCATTATGGCACAAACATCCTTGGTTATTCCATGATTGGAGATTATGACAGAGTTTTTGTTTTGACCAGGGAAGTAATCTTGTATCATGTTGATCGATTCGGAATTCGAACATGCTTGCACTAGATAGCATCCTTGATTATTTTCCGAGCATACTCTACAACGTTCATAATTGTGAGTTGGTACCCGACCGTACCCACTTTGTATGCAGTGTATCTTTACTAGATCCGTTTCCATTGAGCGGACATCATGATTTTGATGTCTACCAGAATCTCCATCAGTCATGTTAATATGTTGTGTGTTTTCATCTTGATAAATCGGAAGCCACCAGTGGTCCAACAGATGTTGAAGAGTCCTTTGTACAAGCGTACACCCTTGGTCGTTTTTGTAGCATTCTTTACAGTCTTGATAATCATGTGAAGCCAGAAAACCAAGTCTGGCCTCCTTAGCATGTAATTCCACTAGACTGGTATTCATTAGGCGTATGTCAAAGATATGAACCATATTGACTTGATGGTAACTTCTTTCATGGTATTCTTGGATCCATCTGAGATCCATTTGATGTTGGAGGGCCTCTTGTACAAAAGAGCATCCCTAATTGTCTTTTGAGCAGATCAGACAAGTGTTGTAATCATGCCGCGGAAGATTGTAATACTGACTTTGTCTTGAATGCAAAGCCACTAGATTGACGTTCATTGCACGGACAATGTTAGGATGTGCATGGGCCATGTTTACTTCACGAATCTTGTGATCCTGAATCCATCCCAGATCCATTTGTTCTTGCAGAGCTGCTTGTATTATGGCACACCCTTGATTGTCCTTGGATCAGATATCACACTGATGATAGTTATGAGATGGCACATGGTCGTACCCGCTCTGTTTGCAATGCATCTTTACCAGGTTGGTTCCGAGTAAGCGTACATTGTGAATTTGATAATTATTGACAGGCTCTCCTTCTATCAAATTCATTGTAGTCTTCTCATGTTGCGGTGATGGGTTTGTCTGAACATTTGGATTAGTGTCTTTGAAAGATAAAACCCTGTTCCTGACAAGCTTCTGTACATCAGACTTGAAGTTGAGACAATTCTCAATGTTATGCCCTGATCCTCCTTGATGGTAAGGGCAAGTTTGATCCTCTTTGAACCAAAAAGGTGGATTTTCTGGTACTGCGAGAGGAGTCCTGGTTTGAACATGCCCCTTGGCCAGTAGAAGTGGAAATAACTCTGTGTACAACATCGGGATAAGGTCGAACCCTGATGGTCGTGTTGCACGATTATTGTTATTGTACTGCGTGAGAGCCTACTAAAGAGGCTGTTGCAGCCTTTGCTGATACTGTTGTTGATTTGGTTGGCTCTGACCAACCTGGGGTTGATATGTTGGAGCTGGCGTTGGATTGATAGCAGGAGTTATCGCTGCTACCGGTTGATACCTTCGCCTTTGCTTTCCCAGAGAGATATTACTGATATCTTGCTCTTTCTTCTTTTGGAAAGCACTACTGTATCTTTTAGTACTGCTAGATGGCTTTGCATCTTTGACCAATCGTCCTTCTCGGTCTGCTTCTTTAAGGCGTACTCCCATGTTCACCATTTCAGTGAAGTCATTGGGTGCACTGGCAACCATTCGGTCGTAATAAAATGAGCTCAACGTTTTCAGGAAGATCTTTGCCATTTCCTTTTCTTCGAGAGAAGGACAGATCTGGGCGGCGATTTCACGCCATCTCTGAGCATATTCTTTGTAAGTTTCTTTATCCTTTTGTGACATTGCTCTGAGTTGATCCATATCTGGTGCCATGTCCAAGTTGTACTTATACTGCTGAACGAAGGCTACCCCAAGATCTCTGAAAGTACTGATCTTGGTGCAGTTTAAACCCATGTACCATTTGAGTGCGGCACTGGTTAAACTGTCTTGGAAGTAATGGATTAGTAGTTGTTGATTGTCTGTCTGGGTAGACATTTTCCGAGCGTACATCATCAGATGACTTTGAGGGCAAGAGTTGCCTTTGTATTTTTCAAAGTCGAGCACCTTAAATTTGTGAGGTATCTTTACATTAGGGACCAAACAGAGGTCAGCGGTGTATTTTCCGAACAAGTCTTGACCGCGAATGGCATGCAGTTCCTTCTGCATTTCCAAGAATTGTTCCTGGAACTCATTCATCCTTTCGTACACGTCTTCGTTTCTGCCAGAAATTGCTTGCAGAATCTGTCCTTCCGAAATAGTGTGTACCACCGGCTGTGGTATAGTCATTATTGCGGTGACTCTTAGCGATTCAGTGACCTGAAGTTTGTAATCTTCAGGAGTTTCGGTTGTAACCCTTGCATCTTCATTTCCTTGAAGTTTGTAACCTTCAGGTCTGGTGGTTCCCGCTATGGATTCCGGGTCTTTAGTGACCGGTGGGATGTATCCTTCAGGTATAAAGTTGATAGGCATGCCCCAGGGAAATCCTTTAGGCATGTTGTACTGAGGATGACTGCCAGACGTGTCAAATGTTGGTGTAGACGTACTCTCCGAGATTACAGTCCTTTGATGTTGTTGCTTCTGGGATGCTGCCAGGGATTGCATATCATGGTGGAGTTTCTCCAAACTCTCCTTCAGAGCATTGATTTCTTCTCTCAGCATTCAGTTTTCTTCCTCTAGATCATCCATTTTCTTCTGTCGATTGGACCGAGTATTGTACGAATGAGACATTTTGACTCTAGAGTGCGACACATAGGTGAGACTCAAAGATAAAGAGGTGCTATGTGAGAATGATGAATGATATGCAAAGAATGTTATATTTTTTTTTTAGTTTTTGTTTTAAAAAACTATTAACAATTATATTGCAAATGTCACACAGTGGGGGAGACCCTTTTATTGAACTTGAAATATTGCACTATTTTACAAAGAAAAATACAGTATTTTACAAAGTGCGAGAAAGGAAAGTAGGCCTATGGATCCTGAGTCCTATCTGAGGAGAGCTCAGATGTTGGTTCCTGAATTTTTCTTTTCTTTGATTGGGCTCCTTCAGCTATTGTCGGGTCGATAACTCTCTGCCAAGTGAAAGGAGTGAGCAAATTCCTTCGTTCCTCCTGATTTTCCGTAGCATGCTGCTCTAATATCTCAATTAGAGCATCCTTTTCTTTTAGTAGTTCCTGAATCTTGGTACTTTGTTGAGAGCGGCCTGGAGTTTTTCTGCATCAGACATGAAATAAAGGATAGATTCCTTTAAGGGAAAAACTTCTTGACGAGGGTAAGGCATCCTCAGCTTGAGCGCTCTGGTTTGCACCCAGTGGAGATAAGGTCCCATGGAGGTACAGCTTGGTCTCCCCAAAGACTCTCTCCCTTTCCTGTGAATATGTTGCCAAGCATGCACTATTTTTTTCTTTAGTGCCCTGTCATTTTCTCCTTCCTTGAAGAAAAGACCTTCCAGATGAGCATTATGTGGGATATTCTTCATCGAGTATCCGAGTTGACGGCGAGCTAGAATTGGATGATAGTTGATCCCTCCTTTAGTACCAATAAGGGGTACACTGGGGAAATTTCTGCACCTGTCGATGATTTGTATCCCTTCGTAAATCTGATTGTACCAATCTATGTTTGTATTGGTAAGAGACATAATCCTCTAGGACCATCGCAGATTACTCTTATGATCCCAAAAAGCAGCAGATTTGGGAAAATGGGAAATAAACCACTTGTAGAGTAATGGTACACAACATGTGATCATCCCTCCATTGTACAAATTCCTTAAGTGTACAGAATGGTAAGCATTCGCGAGTAAGGTTGGTACTGGGTTCCTAATCAATAATATCTTAACACCATTGGTGTCGACGAAGTTGTCGATGTTGGAAAAAAGGAATAACCCATATGTGAGCAGAACAAAGAAATCCTCGAAAGCAAGTTATATTTCCTATACTGGAAAAGTATAGGGATTTCTCCATCAGAAATTTAGCTGGTAAACCTTGGATTCCTCCTTTGGTGGTCATGTGAGTCCTAACTTCTGACTCATCCAAAGAAATTTCTCTTGCAATGGTTTGTTCTTTTGGAATTTCTTCCAGTCCGGAAAATGGATCTCGATTAGTGATAGGTAAGTCAATTGGGTGGGAGTACTCTTTTAGTGTTGTTGTGAGCTGATAATTCGGGAATATGAAACAGTGGTAAACCGGATCGTAGAACTAAATCAGCGTAGGCAGGATCCCTTCAACCATGTTGATCTTTAGAAGAGATAACAGTCCTCCGTACTTAGCTCTGAAAGCCTCAGGATTAGAAATCATCCTTCCCAATTTCCTTAAATCATCCAGTTTTGGAACCTTGAAGGTGTACTTGTGCATTTTTCTTCTTCCGAAATCCATAATGCAACCTCTCTGATATTTACAATTATTATTTTAGTTCTTTTGTTTGTTTCCTATTTTTGAAAATAGTTTCTTAATGAATGCATGAATGCAGCAAACAAAAACACTTCAAAACACGGGTTTAGGGGTTTATCGTCACGAGCATGGAGTCATGGATCTACCCATCCCTAAAGGTTGTACTAATTGGTCAATTTTGGTACATGTCGAACGGGTTCTAAAAAGTTCCCAAAATCATTGATCCCTCCTAGGGATATTAACAGCAAGCTGATTCACTCGAGTGAGCTGAAATATCCTAGGATGAATCTCTTTTGAGTGTAGTATTGCGTATCAACTATTCCTGATAGTCACCGCACAACCTAATGGTTTAAATGGTTAAATGCCTACTAAATCCTTAGTGTCATGGGTACCGCACTGGGAACACTATGCTTTCACGATGATCGGTCGTTCAACATTAGAGAATCCACACGGGTACCTCGACTGATTCGGTGGACTTCCAGGTCAGCTTGGTCAGGATTCACATCCTATAAGCCTTTCCTGGAGACGCCACCACTTATCTTAATGTTCTCTCAAACTTTCCACATGCGTATCAAGCGCATTCCCAGTTAACAGAAATTTAAACACGGGTATCAAGTAATATGACAATAAATGATAGATATATATATATATATATATATATATATATATATATATATATATATATATATATATATATATATATATATATATAGCTGGAAGTACGTAAATAAACAGAGAAATAAATGCCAAATAGAGCCTAGACCTCTTAGGAACTCTAATCCTAAACTCTCCAGCAGAGTCGCCATTTTTCTGTAGCGTGCGATTTTTGTCGGTGACGCGACCACCTTACCGCAATAGTTGGAATTGGGTGCTACTTTCTGATTTCTTATTTATCCTATGAACTGGAAAGGAAAGGGAAGATATCTAAAACTAACTTTACGCGCAAATGTTTTCTTTAACAAATGTTAAGAGATTGGGGGGTCGGGGTCAGGTTATACAAAGGGAAACTGTTAACACCTAGTGTATATATGGTTATCCATAGACTTTTTATTGCATGTTTCTCTGTTAATATGAAATGTTCTTGGTGTTTATCTGATATGGCTTGGGAAGGTTTCTCCTTTGGGAGTTTTGAGAGAGTGTTTTTGTTATTTTCGGGTTTTTTCGTTGTTTTTGGAAAGGTACTGGACCTAAAGTTTTTTATTTGTGTGCTCGCTAAGATTTCACAATCTTATGTCTACGTATTCCCATAAAGAAAACTGGGAAATCAGAGCAATCGTAGTTCCTCCTATTCTATGGGAGGAAAGATGTTTGGTGTCTTGTTCAAAGCTCAAGATTGAAGCTAGCTGAGTATTTGTGTCTTGTTCAAAGCCCAAGATTGAAGCTAAAGGGTGATTGAGAGAGAATTTGTCATCTCTAAAGGGAGAAGATCTCACCTATTCATCACAAAATGTTAAGAAATTGGTTATAAGGGAAATTACTTTAACTGGGATATGTGAATCCAGCAATGCCATAATTTCCTTTATAAGGGTGATGTCATGAAGGAAGAAAGCTTTAACTCAGTATAGAGCATTGCCACTTTTTCCTTATGAATCTTTCATGCTAAGAGAGGGACATTGGCATGGATGTAAATAATCCAGAGGCTTGCCACTTATAGCTGTTAGATGAAAGATGAATTTTGGTCAGGATAAGAGAAGGACTCCAGTTTGGATTTTGAATCAACAAGTGTGCCACTTACAACAATTATCTGGAAAAAAGGTTTTGTTTATTTGTTTTGAGATGTGATGTATAGAGGAAATATCCTCCTGCAGAGTGAACTCATGGTCTCCTCTGAGGGGATGTTGATTTTTGTTGTGCCTTGATCAAAGCCCAAGGTTGAAGTTAAAAGTTTGACTCTACTAGGGGAGTTTTATGTATGTCTTGCACAAAGCCCAAGATTGAGGTTGAAAAGAGATTGACTCCATTGAGGAGGGTTTTATCTATCTTGTACAAAGCCCAAGATTGAGGTTGACTGACTCCACTGGGGGAAGTTCTTATATGAAGCCTAAGAGGAGGCTATCTCTTGCTGAGGATTATTGGGAATCTAGGAGCAGGTCCAGATTGTATCGGGGAATCCAAAGGCTTTACTCTTTTTGGGAATCAGAGAAGAATTGGAGTATCATATGCCATGAGGTTCTGATACTGTTGGGGATTTATTGATGGTAAATTGACCCTATCTGGGGATTTTTAAGGTGAAGCTTAAAGATTGAGTTTAAAAGCCGATGGAGGTTTTAACTCTGCTAGAGATTAGTATGTTGATGAAATAATCAAGGTTTTTCATGTGTTTTTAGGAAACTGGAGGGTCTCTATGAGATCCAAGAGGAGATGAGACTTTCCAAGTCTACTTGAATGAAGAGGTTGACTCTTAGCTAGAGAATGATCTTTGTATGATGCCCAAGAGGAGGCTGAGACTGTCCAAGTCTGCTTGTATGAAGCCCAAGAGGAGGCTGAGGGTTTAAGAGATGAAGATCAACCCTAAAATGGTATAATGTTTTGAGATTCTTGACTCTCCTGAGGATTAAACTAGCAAAAATGACTAATTTTTGTCCTATACCTGTAGGAGGCCTTTGGGTCCTTGTACTAAGCCCAAGCGGAGGCTGAGGAACTTCTAAGAAGCCTGTTGGTCCTTGTACTAAGCCCAAGAGGAGGCTGAGGAACTTCTAAGAAACCTGTTGGTCCTTATACTAAGCCCAAGAAGAGGCTGGGGTATGCTTTTAGGAAGCCTGTGGGTCCTTGTACTAAGCCCAAGAGGAGGCTGGGGATGCTTTTAGGAAGCCTGTGGGTCCAAACCTAAGAAAATTTCAAGAAAGGTTTCACCAGGAATTAATCCTTTCTTTGCTGAACAATTCTAAGGTTTGAAGAAATTCAAAAGAGGTTTCACTGGGAATTAATCCTCTGTGGGAAAATAAATTTCTTGTATACATATATTTCTAAGTTTGACAGTCTTGAGAAAAGTTTAATCGGGAATAATGTCTTTCTCTGTTCCATATTGTATAAGCCCAAGAGGAGGCAAGAATGTATAGGGAATTTCCTATGAGGGAACTATTTTTGACTATGTTAGAAGTAATCTCTGTTTGATCTAAGTGTAGACCTAACTATTGGGGAAACTCTAAGTAAGATATGCACAAATATATATACAGACAATTATAATGACAAATATATATATATATAAGTAATAAGCATTGAAACAGATATGGGGACATACCTTCTGAGAAGAAGCCCACGCATAATGTGATCTGTAGTATTGACTACAACTGTATTCCCTCTTTTAGGGTTACAAGAAATTGAAGAAAGTTTTGAAGAAACAAACATTTAATTTGAATTTGAATTAAAAGAAAGTTTTTAAAAAAAGATTTGTTTGGGGCTTATAGCTCAAGGAGAGGCCCAGATGACTTATTTGATAACATTGATCGCACTGCGATACCGACAGACGTTGTGGAACTTATACTACAGCAGAGGCCCAAAAATTGCTTTTGTACAAAAAATAATGGGTCTTACACTCTATTAGAGGCCCAAAAGTATTTGTGAAGAAAACAACGGGGCTTATACTCAAGGAGAGGTCCAAGTGATTTATTTGAAAAGGCGACGATTGCACCGTGATTTTGAAAACCACAGAGGGACTTATACAATGACTAAGGCCAAAATTATTTATGTACAAGAAGAAATTGGGTCTTATACTCTATTAGAGGCCCAAAAAGTTATTTTTATACAAGAGTTGGGGCTTATAACTCAAGGAGATGCCCAGATGAAAAACAGTGATCGCGCAGTTATTTTGACAATCGTATCGGGACTTATATATATAAATATATTTACAAAGGGGATGGGTCTTACACTCTAATAGAGGCCCAAAAATGTTTTAAAAAGAAGAAATATTGGGCTTATACTCAAGGAGAGGCCCATATGAAAATTGTTTTGAAAATGGCGATCGCGCCGACATTTTTAAAATCGTATCGGGACTTATACAATGACTGAGGCCCAAAAATCAATTATTTACAAAGGGATGGGACTTACACTCTAAAAATAGGCCCAAAATGATTTTGAAAAAAAGTTTGAAAAATTAAAATTAAGAGAAACCCTAATTTTAATAAAAATATATATAATTTTTCAAAGGAAATTAAATATAAAATATCAAATATATTTAAATATAAGTGGTAAGCTTTGAAAAATATTTTTAAAAATCATGTTTAATCACATGAAAGCTTGAAATCCAATTGGTTTTGAAAAATCAAGGTGAGAATTTCATTTAAAAATGTTAAAAACAATAAAAATGAAATTATTTACAAAAATTCAAGATATATTAAATAAATAATATAAATTTAATTTTTTTGTAGAATAAAATAATTTAACATTTTTGTGACTTTTTAAAAAAACCAATAAAAAATGATAAAAAATGAAAGAGAAATTAATTTTTGAAATCATTTAATAAAAATATCAAATATTCAAAAATTCAAATATTTGAAAATGGCGCCAAGGCCATCTTCTTCTTCCTCGCGTGTACCCGCCATGGCCAATTTGCAAAACCTCACATATCTCTCTAATTACTCAATGAAAATGACTTTTGTAAACATGAAAGTTGTGTGTTTTTGAACAAGGATTTCAGTCATATAAATTAATTGCATTTATATTAAGTGTGGAGTGAGAAATCAATTGATAGACTCAAGAATCCTAATTTCTGCAAGAACACTATGAAATCTTATACACGAAAGCTACAAAGCAATTGATTGAGGGAAATCACTCTACATAAGTGCATAAACATGTTTGTAACTTGAAAACACATTTATGATGCATGGATTATAGAGTTTGAGAGTGTCAGGCTTACCTCTTGCAAGAAGAATTCGAATTCTATTTTAGAGGTGTTACAGATGTTGTGTAATGATCTGGACAACTTCAATGGACCTCAAGTAATGTGTTTGAAAGCTTGGAATGGATTGAAACATCCTAGAACTTGTTGTGGCACCTCAACTGCAAGTAGGCCAAAAAGCGTGAGCAAATGGGGGGTGACTTTGTGATTCTGATGTTCTAGATGTGTTTTAAGGTTATGGATCACGCATATATGATGTATGCGAGGTGTTGGCATGATTATTTTTGATTGAATTGCTCTCAAATTGAAAATTCGATAGTGACTTGAAAGAGAAGCAAAATCTGGTTTTTTAGAGTGATTGGAAGAAAAACATGAATTCAGATGTTTTGGGGTGGTTTGATCAGTCACAGATGACCTCTATTTATAGTAGAGGAAGTTTGTTTTGGAAGCAATAGTGTTTGAAGGCTGATCAGGGTAGTAGCTTGTAGCCATTGACTTGGATAATCCAAAAGTGCCAAGTCAACTCTTCTTATCTTGACTCCATTAGTCTTTGCAGGTTTGAATACTCAAAGTTTGGACTGGAATCTTGACTGGCTTGGAGTGTTATGATCTGGTTCATGACACCTCATGCATTTCATTGATGTTACCTTGCCAAAGTTGAATTTTAAACTTCATGTCACGATGGTTTTCACATGCCAAATTGAATTCCTTGCCCCTTTGATCATGAACCAAGTGAGTCATCAGATATTTTATGTTTTTGGAAGATGACAAAGTTGGCAAAGTGACAAGATTTGAAGGGCAAAATCGTGTGGCACGAGTTTGGTTTTCATGCTGTCTTGAAAAATCAGGTTTTTAGGCCATGTTTCAAGGCTTGTGACTCCCTACTCAAGTGGAGTTAGGATGAGTTCTTGTAGTTTTTGGAAAGCCCTAATAACATACTTTAACATTGATGTTTACCTATTGTCTTGAATCATCTTGGATCTTGGTGAAAAATGGCCTCAAAGTTGGTGAAAATTCAAGACAGATTCTGTCCAAAATGTTCACTAAGTGTTGGAAAAAGTGTCCATTTTCATGTTATTGTGATTTTGATCAATCTGTAACTCAAAATCCATGTGGATTTGGAATCTCTTGTAGTTGGAAATTTTGAATTATGTAATGAGAGCTTTCATTTGAGCTTTGGATGGAAGAAAAAGACATTGTGGTTTGGAAGTTATGACCTTGCAAAGTTGGTACCAAATCACTTTTCTTCCATAACTTAGAAAATTTTAAGTTTCTCAAGGTTGCCCCTTTTCCAAGTAACCTCACTTTTATTCATTTTTCTTGATGGATGATGATCCAAACCATAAGTTATAATTGTTTTTGACTTAAGGAAGCTTTGTTTGTCAAGAAAATTCAAAAAGTCAAACTTGGTTTTTGGCACAGTTGACTTTTTGTCAGATGAATTCCAAATTGTGTGATCCTCTATGAAATCAAGTCCTTGACCTAATTCAAACCTAATGTATGGATTCCATAAGTTTTATAGAGTGTCTTGAATCATGTCCCAAGGTTTGGGATCATGTCTTAGTCAAAAGTCAAAGATACAGTTGACTTTTCATCAAGAAACCCTAATTGGCCCATATGAATTTGAATCTTTGTATTGCTCATGAACCAAGTTCTTTGAATCAATCCAATCTTGTAAATGGATCAATATAATGTATTGGAGGTCTTCAAAACACTTATTGAGGTCTTGGCTCATTTCTTGCTCAAAAAGTCAACTTAGGGGTGAATTAGGTCAAGAAACCCTAATTCCTGATTTTTGATTAATGCATCCCCTGACGCTATTTTAACTTGATGATTGGGTCCATGAGGTCCCTTTGAGCTTCTTGAATCATGTTTTGAAGTATTGGCTCATGCTCAGATGAAAATTTTCATCTGGAGGCCTTAGTCGACCAAAACCCTAATTTGGTGACATTGATGATCTTGAGGCTTGATCCACTTTGAATGTTGCAACCTTGTGCTTGATTCTTGATGTGGGAGACCTATTGATCCTTTACATGTGTTTGAGAGACTTGACAAGTTGAGGATCATGTCCATTCTTGATTGATCCTTTGTCTGAGTGCTCTGAGGGGGCTCAAAACCCTAATTCTAGGTTGTAGTGAATGTTCAACAATCTTTGAGAAGATTGATGAGGTATGATGGTACATCCATATTGTGATGATGATTTGCATAATGATGGGAAATCTTGTGGTCAAAATTTGGGGTATGACAGCCGCTTGTAGTGTGCAAGAAGGAAATCTGATGGGCTTATTAGCTTGAGCCCTAAAATTACTAGAATGGCAAGGTTGGAGGTGCAAAATAATGTTGTGAATGTGCCAATAATACATTGAATAGGCCGAGCCCATTATTTATTAAAAAAAGGAGTGTTTTAAAAATCAAATAGCAAGGTTTAGTGAAAAGAAAAGCACACAACTTTCTTCTTCTACTTTTGCGCAACTCTCTCTTTCTTAAATCAATCACGTCCTCTCACTCTCAACTTCATCACTAGAAACTAAACATGAATAGCATGAGTCCTTAAAAGAAAAAGATCCTCTCTTTACTCCCTTTTCTCTTCCGCGGTAGGACAACCAAAACGGGAAGGCTCAGATTTCTCCTTTCTTGTTTTTGTTTTTTGATTTCCAAATTTGTTTGTTTGTTCGTGGTATGAGGTTGTTTGCATATTTTTTTGGTTCTTTGTTGTGGGTGATTTGAAAGCGTTTGCGTTGTGTGAGGAATAATCAATAAAGTTTTGGGTATGAGTTGTTGTAGATTTGGTGTGAATTCGTAGGTTGAAGGTTTGGCTTGAAGAGGAAGATTAAATGGGAATTTCAGAGGGTATCTTTGGCTTGAGAGCTAGAAGAATGAATAGATTTGGAGGCTCTATTTGTAGAGTTGAGGTGATTTTTTGCAATTGAAATTGGTTGGAATAACGTTTCCGTTTTACATATTCTGTGACGTTTTGCAGGTTGGTTTTGCATTTTGATTTTTGTTGTGTGTTTGGATATTGCTTGTCATGTGTAAAATGTGTTTGGATTTTTGCAGTTTGTTTTGCATATTTATGGGGTCATCTTTTGTGCGTATCTGATGTCATGTGGTAATAGCAGCTAGCTTGTATATGGCGTGTGAGGCTTGAAGTTTCTCATAGCTTGGTGTATTAGGTTTGTATGCTTGCAACTGGAAATCATGGAAACCTTGGCTTGTGGAAGGATCACGCGTTTGGATGAGTGGTAGCAACTTGTGGGCTGACTTGTATTGTTTCTTGGCTCATGTAGCAGCTCACGTGAGGATGATAGGTGCTTGGCATGTTTTTTTCAACTTATTGTGGCTCTTTGTGAAGATTGGATGTATTGGCTTGGAGAATATTTGTATGGCCGTGTAGGCTTGTGAAGGCTTGATTATGCGTAGCTTCATGTTGGGTAGGCTTGGTGAAGTTTGCGCTTGAGAGATTACTTCTTTCTCTATTTTTTGTTGTTGTAATTTTGTTGAAGGATTGTGCATTGTAATGAGCTTTACAATTTGGATGGGCATTTTTATTTTTGTGGTAAAAACACGAGTCAATGTATCATTTTTTGTAGAGTTTTTTGTAGAATGTATGGCCTTTTTTGGATATAAACTTGGAATCATGAGCCTTTTTTTATAGAATAATAGTGATGTAATGGAATTTGTAATGGATAATGGGCTTGAATTACTTTTGAACATTCCATATGTACTCTTGAACCGTGCTTAAACATGAGCACATTTGAATTTGATTCTTGATTTAAAACCATGACAATTAAACTTAAAATTCCAATTAGAACCAAATTCCAACATTCTTGACTTCATACTTGAAATGAATGAGACCTTGAATTAATTTTACACAAATCAACCTTAGACTTAAAATGAATCAGAGTCTTGAACCAATGAATCCACCTTGAATTAATCTTGAACTTGATGGACCAAAATCTTCACCTTGAACCTAATGAGCAGGAATATGCCTTGAGATCAAAGGATTATAACCTGAAATGTGAACTTCAATATACTGCACAAAACCCTAATTGGAAAGTGAAATGGACTCTAATGATTCTCAATCATGAAACACAATGAACTTGATACATTCTGATAATTTGATAATGAAGCACACTTTTGTTTGACCAAGATTAGGTCAAACTTCAGTAAATTTCAACCATTACTGCACACACACTTGCCCTGGTAGCCTTGATTGAAAATTGAGCCTAACAATGAGAAAATGAAGGCAATAACACATATTTTTTTATTTTTGAATTGGGTTAGTAAACATAAACAACAGAAACACAGATGAGGGTAATATTATTCAGGTAGGACAAAATTGGGGTATGACAAACATAAAACCTCACAATGTGTGATTTTCAGAGATTTGGTACAAAATCACTAAAGGATGGAAGGCTCAAGTTTGTTGAAAAGCAAAAAGGCCGACCAGAGGGAGAGCTTGATCCTAAAGTTGAAGAGGTTTTGTTCGTCAAGCTTGTCGACGTATTCATAGTAGACATAATTGAGAGCATGAAAGGAGCTGAATATGACTATGAAGAGTAGATGAAAGTTGTTTTTCCTAAGGCTGAGGAAGAACTCGTAGATTTTCTAAACAGGTGTAAGCTTAAAGATTCTGAAGTTATAATTTGTCCATGTTGCGCGTCTTTAAAGAGAAGCGGCAAAAGAGTTGGAAAATACCAACATTGGTAATTCAAAGAGAGTTAGTCGATTAGACCAGTGACAAGAATTCTTCTTTAACATGAGGGGAATCTATAAGAAAGCTCACAAGCCTAATACTTATGTACCGCCTATTGATTCCCTTGTCAAAGAGTGGTATGAACCTTTTTGAAGGTCGGCCTCTAAGAAATAGAAATGGAAGAAAATTAAGTCGGTGGGGATCTTCCTACCTTGACAATTCCTAGACTTCCAAGGAATATTCTCGTGTTTCAAAAGAATACATGGGGAAGAGCCCCATAACCCACACTCAATGGAGAAGGCACCAAAGAGGTTGCCTCTGAAGCTGGAAGTGCAAATAAGAACAACAGTTTCCAGGCTATGGCTGATGGACAAAGGGAAAAAAAGCCTGTAAAATAAAGGTTGTTTCCTCTGCTACTGCCAGTGGTCAAAAGCTAACCTAAACTTTCCATAGGGTCAGACGAATAAATGGCTAGCAACGACTTCGATCTTTGGTCTGTAACACCCTTCTAAACCCCGCGGAATATGTATAAGTAATCAGAGTAAATTATTATGCATCTCACATAAGGGTGTCACAAATAATCTCAAATCATCACACATACACCTGTCATGCTTGAAATTCTGGTTAAGCAAATCACTAAGATATCAGACAGGATGTTGTGACACTTGATCTCTGCTTCTCACAAGGATTAACGAAGAACAAAAGTAAACTGCAAAAAGAAAACAACACACAAAAATTGTTAACCCAGTTCGGTGATCAACAACACCTACGTCTGGGGGCTACCAAGCCAGGAATGAAATCACTAAGTAGAATTGGTTCTAAGCTAAACTCCAACGTTTACAACTTAGCACCTAGAAACTACCCTTCCTAGATTTCTACCTAAGACACTCCTAGGTATGAGACCCTTCTCAATTCCCTTCCAATCACAGCAGTGACTGAAAATATTACAACTCAATAAAATGTCCTTCTCTGGTATTCATACAATACACGAGAGGCTCACAAAAGTACAAACCCTAGTACTTCTAAAACAGTTACAATATTCAATGCACAAACTAGGTTAAAACCATCCTATTTATATTGCAAAACAAAACTGGACTTGGGCTTCAAAAGCGCAGCAATTCTACTCCTCAGAATCTGTGACCTATTCTTTTCTTCAATCCCAAGTTACCAAAAATGTCTCCTTACAAGGAAACCACATATTCCATTTAGAATCAGAATATCTGATTCTACAATCTCAGATGCCACCTGGAATCAAGTCATATTCCAATCACACCTGTTACCAAAATACAGTTATCCTAAAACTGTAACAGACAAAGATGTTGAATCCACCTGATAGGACATCTTGTCTAACAACTTAACCTGCAGTTAGTTCATCATGTCAAGACATCTTGTCCAACATCTTTTTGCTAAGTTAGTTTTACCAAAATTAATGCCAACCTCAAGGGCTTGGACTCATCAATCTCCCCCTTTGGCAGATTTTGGCTAAAACTAACTTTCATTGACCTGCAGAATCATATTAGGGAGACCACCATCAGAGCAGCAGCGGAAATTTAACATTGTCTCCCCCTCAATTAGTACAGATCTACTCCCCCTCAATGGTTAGTAGAAAATCAACAGTGGTTAGTAATGTTAGTATTTCTCCCCCTTTTTAGCCACATATGACAAAGGCAAAAGGACTAACTCAAAAACCAATAAAATAGTTCATAGTAGTTAAATTACACACCCAATAAAAACAAAAAAAAAATATCCTGGGCATTCAGCCCTTACACAACCAAAAATAAAGAGAAAAAAAAAACATAAAGCAAAAGAACACACTAGAGCAAGAGAGAATAATGTAAAACCCTCTCAATATGGTGGGAATACATATTCAGAGAACATAATGTCATTCCCACAACCAATGGAAAGTTATGCCTCGTCAGATAGGCAAACTCCAAGCTTGCCTCTCAATGCCTCAAATTGATTTGCATCCAAAGCTTTAGTAAAAATGTCAGATAGTTTATTTTCTGTGGCCACATGCTCCAGAGTTATGGTTTTGTCTTCCACCAGGTCTCAAATGAAGTGATGTCTGATGTCAATGTGTTTAGTTCGGCTGTGCTGAATGGAATTCTTTGAAATATTTATTGCACTCAAGTTGTCACAGAAGAGTGTTATAACATCTTGTGGGACATTATATTCAGTCAGCATTTGCTTTATCCACATCATTTGAGAACAGCTACTCGCAGCTGCAATGTATTCAGCTTCAACAGTAGATAAGGAGACACAATTTTGCTTTTTGCTGAACCAGGAGATTAAATTGTTTCCTAGTAAAAAACATCCACCAGAGGTGCTTTTTCTATCATCTGCATTTCCATCTCAGTCAGCATCACAGTATCCTATTAATACAGAGTCATATCTGTGTGTGTAGAGTAGTCCATAGTTACATGTTCCATTCACATACTTCAAAATTCTCTTGACCTGATTAATATGGCTAACTTTGGGTTCACCCTGATACCTTGCACAGACTCCTACTGAGAATGTTATATCAGGTCTACTAGCTGAAAGATATAGGAGGCTTCCAATCATACTTCTATAGAGACTCTGATCAACACTTACACCATTCTCATCTCTTGACAATTTCAGGTGAGTAGGGGCAGGAGTCCTCTTGTGTTTTACATTTTCCAAGCCAAACTTCTTAACAATATTCTTGGCATATTTTCCTTGACAGAGAAAATAGAATCTTACATTTGTTTGACTTGGAGACCAAGGAAGTAGGTCAATTCTCCGACTAAACTCATCTCAAACTCAGATTGCATTTGCTTAACAAAATGTTGAACCATCTCTTCAGACATTCCTCCAAAAACAATATCATCAACATATATTTGTGCTATCATGAGATTACCTTCCCTTTCTCTGACGAAGAGAGTTTTATCAATTCCTCCCTTTTTGTAGCCATTTGTAACAAGGAAATCAGTCAGTCTTTCATACCAGGACCTTGGAGCTTGTTTCAACCCATATAAGGCTTTCTTTAGCTTGTAGACATGATTTGGAAATGTCGGGTCAACAAAGCCTTTAGGTTGTTCCACGTAGACCTCTTCACTGAGATATCTGTTCAAAAAGGCACTTTTAACATCCATTTGAAAGAGTTTGAACTTCAGTAGACAGGCTATTCCAAGGAGTAGTCGCACAGACTCCAGTCTTGCTGCATGAGCAAGAGTTTCATTAAAATCCACTCCCTCTATCTGAGTGTATCCTTGCGCAACGAGTCTGGCCTTGTTTCTTGTGACAACTCCGTGTTCATCAGACTTGTTCTTAAACACCCACTTAGTTCCAATCACATTTGATCCTTCTGGTCTGGGTACAAGATCCCAAACCTCATGCCTCTTGAACTGCCATAACTCTTCTTGCATCGCATTAATCTAGAATTCATCTGTCAAGGCCTCCTTTACATTCTTAGGTTCCATCTTTGACACAAAACAGGCACTTGCCACCACATCTCGTGATCTGGTCATCCTTCCTCCATTTGGGTCCCCTATTATGAGTTCCTTAGGGTGATCTTTTTGTATTCTGATGGAGGGTCCCTTGTCAACTTTCTCGGTCACATTAGATTCATGATTGTCATTGTTGGGTACAACATATCTTTAGGTTATCATGAGGTGTTTCAACATCCTCTGTGACATCTTCCTCTTCCATGGGGAAGAATGCTCCAATATCATTTGAAGCTTCAACTTCCATAGGAGAGTCATCAACCACAACATTTATGGACTCCAATACTACTTGAGTTCTTGAATTGTAGACTCGGCATGCTCTGCTGTTTGTGGAGTAACCTAGGAAGATTCCTTCCTCACTCATGGGATCCATCTTTCTTCTTTGCTCACGGTCTTCCAGGATGTAGCATTTGCTTGCGAAGACATGGAAGTACTTCACAGTTGGCTTTCTACCCTTCCATAGTTCATACAATGTGGCAGATGTTCCAGACCTGATGGTTACCCTGTTTAAGATGTAGCAAGTTGTGTTCATTGCTTCAGTCCAAAAGTGATATGGGAGTTTCTTTGCATGAAGCATGACTCTTGCACACTCTTGAATAGTTCTATTTTTTCTCTCAACCACACCATTCTATTGAGGAGTGATAGGTGAAGAGAACTTATGACTGATTCCTTCTGAGGAGCAGAACTCATTAAACTTGTTGTTCTCAAACTCCTTCCCATGGTCACTTTTGATTCTAACTATTCCACAGTCCTTTTCTCTTTGAAGTTTCTGACATAATCCTTTGAAAACTTCAAATACCTCTGATTTCTCTTTGATAAAGTGCACCCAAGTGTACCTAGAGAAATCATCTACAACCACATAAGCATACCTTTTTCCTCCAAGACTTATAACATGCATAGGTCCCATTAAATCCATATGGAGGAGCTCTAAGTTCTTTGAGGTGGTCTGATGTTGAAGCCTTTTATGTGACATTCTAGTTTGTTTACCAATCTAGCATTCCCCACATATCTTGCCTTCATCTATCTTCAGATTTGGAATCCCTCTAATAGCTTCCTTGGATATGACTTCTTTCATTCCTTTCAAGTGCAAATGACCCAGTTTCTGATGCCATAACTTCACTTCATCCTCCCTTAACACTAGGCAGGTGGAGGGTCACTGAGTTTCATGAGTAGCCCATAAGTAACAGATATCCTTGGATCTGGTACCTTTCATAATGAGTTCTTCTTTATTGTTTGTTACCAGGCACTCTGATTTAGAGAAGTTCACCTTAAGACCTTGGTCACACAGTTGGCTGATGCTTATTAGATTTGCAGTCAATCCTTTGACATACAAAACCCTATCAAGGCTGGGCTGACCATCACACCAATGGGATGGGCTGACCATTTTAGTTACCTTACTTCAACTTACCAACACCTTTTATCTCTTCTTTTGAACCATCTCCAAAGTTGACATGACCAGTGGGATGAGGTTTGATGTCAGTCAAGAACTTCTTCACATCAGTCATGTGTCTGAAGCAGCCACTGTCAAAGTACCAGTCTTCTTTGGCGGAGGCTCTCAGGGAGGTATGAGCTATGAAAGCTACAGTTTGATCCTTAGGGATCCACTTCTTCTTCCCTTTGGGAGCCTTCTTTCTTCTTCTGGATCGTGTTGATGATTAAGAATATCCATTCAACTTATAGCAGTGAGCCTTTATATGACCAAACTTCCCATAGTAATAGCACCGTTTGTCCTATTTTTGTTTTCCTGGAGAGATGTTCTGAGGCCTTTGATGATGTTGAGACATCTTTCTTGACATCACTTGGGCTGAGTTTCCTCAAGTCCTATGTCTTTTGATCTCAACTTGATCATTATAGCCAATACCCTTTCCACTTCCGGCATTTCTTCCTGACATAAGGATTTCATCTAGTATGTTTGAGCTATTGTTCATCATTCTTATGTACTTGGTCATGTTGTTGAGTTTGGAGTTTAACCACGCCACTTTATCCTCCAAATCAAAGATCGTTTCCAGATGATTCAGTCTTTCATCACAGAGTTGTGAGATAAGATTCTACTAATCTTGTCCTAATTGATATAGTTCAGCAGAGTCATTAGGGTTGAGCAATCCGTTATCTGACTCCTTGTCAGAATCATACACTTCAGTCATTGCAGACACCTTCTTAGTAATCTCTCTATCGCTCGAGGAGTTATCCTCAGACCACAAGGTGGATAGACCTTTTTTCTCCTTCTTGTGGAATGTGGGACACTCACCTCTTATGTGTCCAAAACCTCCACACTCAAAGCACTGAATTCCCTTCCCTCGGTTGGGTTTCTTATCATATCTAGGTCTTCTTCCAAAGTTTCTTGATCTATAGATGTCAGAAGTTTGAGCCTTGACATTGGTCTTAGACTTCTCATCCAGTTGCTTTGCCAGTTGATGAAATTATTTTTCAAGGAACCCTACAGCTTTGGACAACTCCTCTTTGGTGTCACCCTCTTCTTGGTTGGTCACCAGGGCAAGACTTTTCTTCTTTTTATCCTTTTTGCTGATAGCCATCTCAAAAGTTTGGAGTGATTCCATAAGCTCATCTACCTTCATGGTATTTATCTCCTGAGCTTCTTCAATAGCTGTCACTTTCATATAAAACCTCTTAGGAAGAGACCTTAGAATTTTCTGAACCAACTTGGCTTCAGGAATTTTCTCTCCAAGGTCACTAGATGTGTTGGCAATATCAACAATATTCATATGAAAGTGATGTATACTTTCATCTTCTCTCATCCTCAGGTTCTCAAACTTAGTGGTGAGAAGCTGAAGTCTTGATGATTTAACCCGTGAGGTGCCCTCATGGGCAGTCTTCAGAATTTCCCAAGCATTCTTTGCAACAATACAATTCTTGATGAGTCTGAAGATGTTCTTGTCCACCCCAATGAACAAGGAATTCAAGGCTTTGGAATTTCCTTGAGCAAGCTTATCATCTTCATCATCCCATTCTTCTTCAGGTTCCAAGCCTTTCCATTCATTGACTTGATAAACGCCACCATGCGCACTTTCCAATATTCATAATTGGAACCATCAAGTATAAGTGGTCTATTCAGAATTCTTCCTTCTTTATCCATCGAACCATAAAGTATCGTCCCTGAATCTCACCCAGATACAGAGCAGGATGCCTACTCTGATACCAATTGAAATTCTGGTTAAGCAGATCACTAAGATGTCAGACAGGATGTCGTGATACTTGATCTCTGCTTCTCACAAGGATTAAGGAAGAACAGAAGTAAACTGCAGAAAGAAAACAACACACAGAAATTGTTAACCCAGTTCGGTGATTAACAACACCTACGTCTGGGGATACCAAGCCAGGAATGAAGTCACTAAGTAGAATTGGTTCTAAGCTAAACTCCAACGTTTACAACTTAGCACCTAGAAACTACCCTTCCTAGATTTCTACCTAAGACACTCCTAGGTATGAGACCCTTCTCAATTCCCTTCCAATCACAGCAGTGACTAAAAATATTACAACTCAATAAATTGTCCTTCTCTGGTATTCACACAATACACGAGAAGCTCACAAAATTACAAACCCTAGTACTTCTAAAACACCAGGAAGAAATTTTCTCGTCTTTAAATCTGTGTCTAAGCTTTTGATTTATACGATTTTTGTTCTGTAATTTTTTGTTGTTTTCCGGTCAGATCTGTGGTATTTTGTTTGTTTTGATACTTCAGATGGTGGTTATTCATCAATATGTTTACGTTTAGGGTTCTTGCTCAGAGATACTTTGTAGAAACTGAACAATGTTGGTGACGAGTTAAGAGCGTATGAACCGTTAGAGGGAGAAGAAATAAGCGCTTTTGAGAATAGAAAAGCGCTTATTTTGATTTTGTTTCTCTCTTTTCTTGAATTAAATGATAAGGGCTATGTGGATAGATTATAGATTTATTTTCCTTTGGGATGTGTTTTGCAGATTACCGAAAGATGTTGGATCCATTGTAAGTTCTTAACAATATGCTCTAACTGAGAGGTAAACATGAATTTGTTATTATTGAGTTGCTGTTATTTTAATTTCATGTACTATCTCGGGATACAATGGCCCGTATACCTGCTAATCTTGAGGAGGAACATTGTTGTTCTTAACAATTTGATCCATTGTTGTTCGTAACAATTTGCTGCTAATGTACCCAAGCTAAGGTTAGGTTTTTGACATATTCTATGTTTAAAATTGTTCCTTTATAAAACATGTTGATTTGAACTCATTTATTGGTTCTTTCAGTGACAGGAAATTGTTTTGTCTACAGATCATTTGAGACAATGTCATGTATATCTAAGCAATGATGTTATAGGTTTTGGAAGCACTTAACCCCTATTTTTTACATACGTACTAAATCATATAAGGTAAGCCAAAGTGAATGAAGTTTTTTCTGAAATGTATGATATTGTAATGAAGTGATCTATAATGATTGGTTACATTTTAATGAAGTATTTTCTGAACTAATTAAGTATTTTGTAATTAATTTGTTTGAAAGTGATGCTAATTAGTTGCTTTGTTGCAGGTGGTATACGGTAAAATGTTGATGGTTGATGTAGTGCGACATCTTGTGGAAAATGCGCAACAAGATCCTCATAACCACTACTTTGTTTTACTTTCTTATAGGCAATTTAGTCTATATTTTTTGTACGGTTAGTTAGTTTATTTTACTTTATTCAATTCTTTCATTAGTTTAGTAGATGTGTGTCGGTGTATAAAATGTAGATTTGGTTGACAATTCCTTTTATTGTTTTCTTTGCCCATTAACTTTGTTGATGTTGTTATCGTTTTAACAATCTGATTCTCCAAAAGATGAACTCATTCAAGGTGACATTTAGTATTTCAATGATATTACACTAATGTCTTGTTTGTAAATTTTGAACCGTGAAAGGGAGAAAAAATAAGCGCTTTTGAGAATAGATAAGCGCTTATTTTGATCTGGATTTTTTTGTCTTTGTATTTAATTTATTTTCAAAAGGGATGTGTTCTGCAGATTACCGAATTTGAAATAACTATAATGATATTTTGGCATGTGTTGTGCAGATTATCGAAAGATGTTGGATCCATTGTAAGTTCTTAACTATAGGCTCTAACTGAGATGTAAACTTGAATTTGTTATTATTGAGTTGTTGTTATTTTATTTTCATGTACTATGTCAGGATACAATGGCCCGTATACCTGCTAATCTTGAGGAAGAAGTTCGATGGATGTCTCGAGATTTCTATGGCTATGTTGAAGCAACATTGAAAAGTTTAGCTGCTAATATACCCAAGGTAAACTTTTTTTGTTGACATATTCTATGTTTAAAATTGTTCCTTTTTAACAATGTTGATTTGAAGTCATGTATTGGTTGTTTCGTTGACAGGAAATTGTTCTTGGCCAAGCTGAAAAATCTATGGAAGACATCGTGAATCAATTATATAGCTTTATCAAGTTTGTGCTCGTGACCTGCATATCATGATTTTTCGCTCCCTACTTCTCTAGCAAATGTGTTTGATCAACAAAGTGCTTTTATGATTGTTAATTACAACATCTACAGAGCTAATGATAATTTGAGACAATGTCATCTATATCTAATGTTGGTGTTATAGGTTTTGGAAGCACTTAACCCCTATTTTTTACATACCTATTAAATCATATGAGGTAAGCCAAAGTGAATGAAGTATTTTCTGAAATTTCTGATATTTTAATGAAGTGATCTATAATGATTGGTTACATTTCTTGGTATCATAACAGGGAGAATTGGTGTTGCGAGACATATACAATTGTGTTTCCCTTTAGTGAAGCAACAATCACTTACTCTGTTTTTGTTTTGCAGTGATGACAAACTTGAAGTCTTGTAGTTCGCTAGATATAAATATAGTTGTATGATATAAGAAAAGTTGATGTTCTGGAAATCACAAAATTGGCCTAATTGGGAGAAGAGTTGTTTCATGGCAGTGATGAGAATGGGGGAAGAGTTGTTTCATGGCAAGGCGATAACAATGCAGTGAAGATTTTTTATATATTTGATTCAAACATTGGGGGAAGTGTTGTTTCATGGCAAGGCGATAATGTATCTATCGAACAACATATGTTGTATTTCGTCCAGATGCAATACACAGCCATTGGGAACCTCTTCTCTCGCATGTGCGAGAATATGTGAATCTGAGCCTTCTTTTGTTCATTTTTGTAGGAAAATTTGTTTGATATTAATTGTTTTTCTTTTCCAAATTTTGAAGCTCTAAAAATGTTATTTTTGAGATACGAACTTGAGATTAACATAATGGCCATTAGCAGAGATGCAAGCAACTGGCTCTTAGAGGCCTGCGTACATATTGTTGTATTTTGCAGACAAGCAGATGAACATAAATATAGTTGTATTTTGGCACCATCAGAGTTGGATACATGATCTGCAGACCTATTGTTGGATGTGCCTATTTTAGCATGGTTATTATTGTGGGGATTATTAGAAGCATTAAGACTTAATATGGCTCGGGTATTGTTTCATGTAAAACACATACCAGAAGCAAATAGAGATGTTCAGTGTTCCATAATGATCAACTAATGGATAATGGCCAAGTTTGTCTCCTTATGTGCGACTTTATAAATTAAGGTTTTGTTATTAACTTAATATCTTTTATTTTATCTGTTTAGGTTTGTAGTATATAGTGACGGGTTCAAGGTTTCTCTTTTAAAGAATGTCTTTTATCAAAATTATGTGCAAGTGTTTCTTTGACAAAACTAATTGTGGTAGCATGGTGAAACCATATTCATGAATATAATAAGTTTTGTCTTTATTTCAATAAAATTGAATAAAATTTGTTTTCTTATATCGTGAAAATTATTTGAAACAAAAATAAATAAAATTATTGATCCAATTATTGTTATAAACGGGAACAAGTCTACTATTGCTTCAAATATTTTATAAACAAATATAATATTTATATACGGGAAAAAATACATTGTTGATTCAAATCTTTTTATACACGGGAACAACTTTACTATTGAGTCAAATATTTTTATAAATAATGTCAAAACGAAAATAAGATTTATACACGAAAAATTACATTATTGATTAAAATATATTTATATACGAGACAAAATTACATTGTTGATTAAAATATATTTATATACTATTCAACTTAAATTTACTATTATTCTTAAAAATTTTCTTTTTTTCAAATTCTACTTTTTATGACAATCTATAAACAAACACGTGTTCAAACGGGGACAACTTCAATTTTAATTCAAATTTTTTATATACGAAAAAAAATATTGTTGTTTTAAAAGGGCATAACTTTAATTTTGATTCAAATTTTTTTATATAACATAAAATACTACTCTTATAAACGGGGACAACTATAATTTTGATTCAAATACTTTTATATACGAAAAAATACTATTGTTTTAAACGGGGATAAATTTAATTTTGATTCAAATTTTTTTATATACGAAAAAATACTACATGTTATAATTGGGCACAACATTTACTTATACTTATCAATACAAATTTTAATTTTCAATCATATCTATTTTTATAATTTTACCATTTTTATTTTCAATTTGACTAACAATTACACGTCCATAACAAAAAGTCCTCGAACAGACAGGCACGTGCGAATGCACGGGTTAGTTACTAGTTTGCAATAAAAGAAGAAAAAGGTGGTGCTACAGTAGGTGAAATAAATGGGTCACATTTTCAGGATTCTTATTTTTCTAATGTATATTAAGTATACTAGTTGCTCTCTCAATTTCACCAATACATATCAATTCCCAAACAAAATTAATTATCATATATCAAAGATTATCATCAAAACCTAACAATTAGCAAATCATGAAAATTTAGATGTTTCATCCTAAACATGTTCCTACCCATTATACACTATCAAACAATCCCAATAATCATATAAAAACCCACCCTTATCTTGATTTTTCTTGGATTCTTGAATTTTCTCTAGGTTCCTATTCTCTTCTCCTCTTTCTCTCCTTAGCTTCCTTTCCAACTTCTAACCCTATTCTATCTCTTTCTCTTATTTTATCATTCTCACAATTTTCTCATACTTCTATTGGGCTTACTAACTCACTTTCTCACTTTCTATCCACACTCCCAATTTAGGCCCATCTACTAATTCTACCAATTATATATTTTATTCCACCAAATAAAATAAATAAAACAAATCAATTAAATTAAATAAATCAAATAAATCAATTAATTCAAATAAATCAAATTATTCAAATAAATCTAATAAATCAAATAATTCATATAAATCAAATTATTCAAATAAATCAAATAAATCCAATAAATTAAATAATTCATATAAATCAAATAATTACTAAAAATTGGGGTGTTACAGGGTCAAAGGGAGAATTGGATATAATATGTAATATGATATCAGTGTTGCCATTAGAATATGATATAGTTACTGAGGTAACTAAAGAGGGGGATGGGTTAGCCGAAGAAATGGATACCCATAAGCCTTTATGCTATTATGTGATGCATGATGGCTCAGTCAATGAGGATAATACCATCTTCGAAAAGCCTGACATGTTGATGCAACAACATCTGAAGCCTTTATACATAAGAGCCAAATTAGAAGATGTCGGAGTTAATAAGGTTGTTATTGATTGTGGATCTTGCATCATTGTCATGTCACATTCCCTACTTAAGAGGATTGGCAAGTATGACATATATTGAAGTCTAACAACATAGTCTTATCCAATTATGAAGGAAAGACCAGCAGGCCCTTAGGTGTAATCCAAGTGGATGTGGTTGTATGGACCACAACTTAACCTGCGATGTTTGTTGTAATTCCAACCAAAGAAATTACAACTTGCTCTTGGGTCGAGAATGGATCCATGGAGCTAGGTGTGTCCCATCCTCCATGCACCAAAGAATAAAGATCTGGAAACCAGACGGGGTCGTAGAGCAAGTAGAGGATGATCAAAGCATTTTTCGTGTAGAAGTGAATCATGTCGACAAGAGGAATTTTATTAACAATTGGCAAACATTTCTCCATGTCTACTAACAGGAACCGACTTTGATTTCAAAGGATACGATGTATATTAATCAGTGAAGCTACACCCTTTACATGGTTTTACTTGGGAGTATGAGACCATTGGTGGACATAACAAATGGTCTGGATTAGACGATGAAGATGTCTGAGTCGAGCGTCTTGGCTCGGATTTTGGCCTATGTAACACCCCAATTCCCATCGCGAATAAATAATACATAAATAAATCAGAGTAAATAAAAATTTATTATTCTTAGACGGAAACAAGGATACCACATTTAAAGAAAGAAAACAAACCCTTCTCATAAATTTGATACATAACACAAAATGGAATAAATATAATTCAAGAAGCTTTTTCCAACAAAAGGAAAGTTCAATTATGGAATAAAGCGGAAAGATCCATAACTGACTTGTTTTACAAAATAAATTATTTTATATCATCAAAATATTCATTCAAAGGTAATACAAAATAGATCCAACAAATGTATACATATATAACTAAAGCGTTCCCCGACTCCCGTGTTACGTATCAGAGCAGACAGACCGACAAAAGGATGGATGACTAATCTTCACAAAAGCCTCCAAGACTACTAATCTGCAATTGCCTCATAGAGCAACAAACCACGGCAGAAGGGTGAGAAATAACAACTAAATCAAGATTGCATAATAATATGCAAACACATATAAATTCACATGCATAATTATTCTCACCACAAGCATCATATACTAATACATATTGCATGCCACAGACACATAACATATTTCAAATAATCCAACATAATAACATATTCACACATAATGCATACCAAAGTTATGACATATGGAAACACACCACCACATCACATATATTCATATATAGCATATAATAGATAAGTAATACAATCATTGTGATGTGCAACATCCCCACAAAACATGGCATATGTCTATACATAAAACATATCATCCATAACCAATACATTTATCACAAATGCATATCAATTCACCAATGCTATCACGAGCTCAACACATAATCAATCAATTCACAATTTTCCACACATAATCAATCCATTAATGATTTATGCAAATGCAGAGAGACCGACACAACGACTCTATGCAAATGCGGTACCATTCCATCCATCATTCTCATCATTAATTCACTCAGGAATTATTGGAATCATCGCTTGTTACTTAGTGTAACTCCTCGTCGGGCAAACGATGTTCCCCATCACTTTAGGTCCTCTTTGTATAAGGCTCACGATGTTTATGGATCGCTTTAGGTCCTCTTTGTATAAGACTCACGATCCGATCGCTTTAGGTCCTCTTTGTATAAGGCTCACGATCGTCTATAACGTTGCTTTATGTCCTCTTTGTATAAGGCTCATGACTGTTACAGCAGATTCCCTCTGGAATCGTTTCTTCGCTCACACCCCACAAGGGCACACGACATCACAAGAATTCATATCATGATGCTTGGAATACAATGACTCATGACAATCAAATGCATACACATATACAACCATGTGAACCATTTCAACATCCATAATCATGCATATACAATCAAACACAACACCATGCATTTACTTGCCCTAAGGCCACAAACCACCATCAGAACATTTCATCACATGCATTCACATCATATAACAGCACACAAGCCATACGTTATATATCCAAAAACATATCGCATGATAACACATCAATCGCACACAATTACGACGATAAAAGTCGACAAAACGACACATTTCCAAATTCCTGACACAATTAAATCGACCACCAATTAAAACCATTTTTATAAGAAAGAACATCTCATTAGCTTTCCATCGGTACCAAGAACGTCTCGATCCGAGTTACGGATCAAAAGGAACGGCATCGGACGCGAAATCGGGAAAGAAATCGCGAAACAGCAAAATTCTGCACCCTCGCTAGTCATATGCGTATTGCCCTGGGCCATACGCGTATTGCCCTGGGCCATACGCGTATTGCCCTGGGCCATACGCGTATTGCCCAGCTCGCTCGCCCAACTATACGCGTATTGTCCAAAGTGTTACGCGTATGAGCAGAGACTGATTTCTCTCAAAAAATTCCACTAAAAACCCAGTACGCGTATTACCTCCCTCGTTACGCGTAATGCCTTGCCCCTTACGCGTACCATTACATATTTCAGGAAAGGGTCGTGTAAAATGGGTTTCCATATGCCTAATGCCCTCATTTGCCCTTGCCATACGTGTATTGCCCTACCCAATACGCATATTGCCTTGCCCGTTACGCGTATGGGCAGCGAAACCCAGAATTTTTCCTGCATAATTTCTGCTACGAAAAATCACCCAATTCCTCTCCAAATCTCATCTAAACATCAGCAAACTACCAATTGAATGCACAACAACCTATAACTATCATGTAAACAACAATTAGGCACCTTAAATCATGATTTTCGACACAAAAGTTTTATCCAATTCTCACAATCTCAACATATTAATTGTTGTAGTTCTCTATTCAATTCAACCAAACTTCAAACAAATACATACATATACATATACAAGCAAGATATAATTGAAACTTCTCACCCTTACCCGATTAGCCGTGATTGAAACGGAGTTTTCTTCGATTTTTCTCTTCTCATCTCTTTTCCTTCCTTTATCTTTCTCTTCTTTTCTCTCTTTTTCTCTCAATTCTCTAATTATATAAATATCTAACTAATCAAATGACCATTTTGCCCTTACGCTCAAATATCTCCCAAACGCTCTCAAAATGCGATAAAACATAAACAGCGATGAAATATATTTCGGGAAATAAAAGTTGAAAAGAAATTATAATTTATTGCAAATATTTTACCTATCAGGGAAATTAACCAATTAACTCAATTAGCAGGTAAAATACAATAAATTCACACATTTCACAAAATTCACATAAATGAAATAAATAAATACAATTAAACAAATCGGGGCGTTACAACTCTCCCCCACTTAGACATTTTCATCCTCGAAAATATAACTTAGACGAACAACTCCGGATACGACTCTCGCATCCGACTAACCCATTAACATGCCAACACTAGGCACACCACGAATAACACAAACTGATAAACCACCTCGCTAACAACGACTACAACAATGACACGACAACGACGACAACTACAACGACAAGATGCAAAGCCCATACAATGCACTTGACGAATAACTCACGACTCAAAGAAAACCACGTTACCAACACTCAGGTAACACTCCCCTAATTCCCCACATCGGAATTAGCTACTCGCACTCGAACCATCACGATGGAAACGAGGCAACAACAAAAGCAAGAACCTAAAGTCCCACGACACAACATCGTTTCAACAACCTCTACATAACCACAATACCAACATCCTTGTCACACAACATTATTACAACAATGCTACGATTCCTCAATCGAACATATAACCAAAACATCCATCTACATAGTAGCCCATGAATAATATTTAAACCTTTCACCTAACACTCCCATTCTGAAACGTCCAATGGTCTCATCATTCCTACATGTTCCCAATGTTCAACCTATGAACCCTTACAAGTCACACATGCATATACGAAATGTGCCACCTCACACTTTCGATGCGCACTATGATTACTCGCAACAATCAAATCTACCAATTCCATATCTAACTTCTGACTTTCTCTAATATTCACCAGAAAAAGCATAGTTCATTTCTAAAAGACCTAACCTTACACTACACTGAGTTATCTCACACACCAGACACAAGTCTCTGACTGCTCAAATAATTATAATCCTCTGACCATCAAAAGATCTCCTTCAAATCTTGATACATTTTATTAACTCCCGGATGTATACTCAAACTACTCCGGTGTCCTTCCTCTAAAATCATCATTTTCAATTCTGAACCATTAGGAATACAAATTCTACCGTGGAATCTCAAAACACCCTGATCATCCAATTTAAAGTCACCATTCACACTTTTATCTCCAACCGTCATCAAATTAACAAATTTCACCTCCAGCCTCTGTTTCCCGCTAACAGTCAACAGAAAATCATTAGTGACCTTTAACATACCAAGCCTCACGCTATCAGATGTCAATTTGCACACCAAACTCAAATCTCTAAATTCTTCCAAAAATTCCCACTCTTTAACCATCAAAGCAGACCTATGTAAAAACTTTCAACTTAACTCATCAGGCACGACACTAACCTCACCAATAGGATAATTCCAGCTAAAGTCATAACTCATCAGGAATTCCAACCATCCTCGTTGTCTCATACTCTATTCCTTCTGACAAACAGGTACTCAATATTCTTGTGATTACTAAACACTTCGAACTCAAAACCATAAAGATAATACCTCCAAATTTTCCAACACAATACCACCGCAACCAATTCCAAATCCTGAATAGTATATACCCTTTTATGAATCCTCAATTGTCGTAAAGCATAAGCTACTACTTTACCCTCTTGCATTAACACACTGACTAAACTCATCAAAGACACACCACAATACCTCACAACCGGTTTATCAGGATCACACAGAATCAAAACTGGAGCCGTAGATAACTTCTACCTCAGCTCTTTGAAACTTTCCTTACAACGAACATCCCCAAACCAACGACTTACCTTTTGCAAGTCAACTGAGATAACAGAAGCACTAACTTCGCAAAATCCTCCATAACCTGCAGTAACAACCAACTAAGCCCAAAAGTTTCTAATCTCCTTATCCAAAATAGCTTAACAATCTCTGGTTACCACATTCCATATCAATTCTTCTTACAGGGTTCCAACTTACTCAAGGTTTCTGCTGACACGAGATCTCAACCCATAACAAAAGTAATACTATTAAGGAACTTCAAATCGTTCGCAATTCGTCACAATTCAAAACTCAAGCTATCCAGAACACAACAGCAAGTTTCCATACTACTCACTGATTAACACGCAACCTCATGCTATTATCCTTTTCTTTACCAACCATGCTGGACCTCTTTAAGTCAACACACTAATGTTTCATCCAAAAACCTATCTGAAAACCATGCACAACTGACAGCCCATCACTGTGGCTTTCCTGCCAATTTCCAGAACACTATCATCACAAACATGACAAACATCTGAGTTTCACTTCCTAAAAGTTCTTCTACTTACTTAGCAGATCCAAACCTCAAATCCTCACCTTCGTCAAATTTGAGTTCACACTATACTCTCTGAGAAGCATCCATTAATAATACCCAATCAATCTCCCTCAGAGACATTCCAATTTGACCAACATACAAAAACCTCGAATCTGTCTCATCTTCTGATATTAGAATCTTCATCGACTCACCAAAACAATCTGTAACCATTTTCTTAATTCCAAACAATTCATTACACACACTATCAAGGCCGGAAAGACACGTCTATTCCATCCAACATAATTCCCGTCTGCTATCAACAAGAGATTAAGGGTGATCAGTTCCTCAATTTATCAATAGACAGCCGACAATCATGATGGGGCATAGACCATCTTTACCAAACTATAATAGCATTTCTTGCATCTTGTGCACAAAACTACCTAAGGCACAAATCCTTAGTTGACATAAACCTGACCTCCGTATTCCCTCCGGAACCGGGAACAACACCGTCCAAACAACACTTACAATCTTGCAACCAACGCTCCACAACTGAAGCAACTTGGAGAAGCACCATCTTCTCCCCCACTTATCTCATTCTAAATCCTGCAAACAAAGGATTAGAAAAGCAAAAAGTACTGACAGTGTTTCACACACATATCACATACTAAGGAACAAACAACATCGACAGCATTCAACTATCACACCAACTGACTCAACAACTTGGCCGGACGGACCGACCTGCTCTGATACCACTAATGTAACACCCCAATTCCCATCGCGAATAAATAATACATAAATAAATCAGAGTAAATAAAAATTTATTATTCTTAGACAGAAACAAGGATGCCACATTTAAAGAAAGAAAACAAACCCTGCTCATAAATTTGATAAATAACACAAAATGGAATAAATATAATTCAGAAAGCTTTTTCCAACAAAAGGAAAGTTTAATTATGGAATAAAGTGGAAAGATCCATAACTGACTTGTTTTACAAAATAAATTATTTTATAACATCAAAATATTCATTCAAAGGTAATACAAAATAGATCCAACAAATGTATACATATATAACTAAAGCGTTCTCCGACTCCCGTGTTACGTATCAGAGCAGACAGACCGACAAAAGGATGGAGGACTAATCTTCACAAAAGCCTCAAAGACTACTAATCTGCAATTGCCTCATAGAGCAACAAACCACAGCAGAAGGGTGAGAAATAACAACTAAATCAAGATTGCATAATAATATGCAAACACATATAAATTCACATGCATAATTATTCTCACCACAAGCATCACATACTAATACATATAGCATGCCACAGACACATAACATATTTCTAATAATCCAACATAATAACATATTCACACATAATGCATACCAAAGTTATGACATATGGAAACTGTAACACCCCCAATCTATACCCCCAATTAAATAAAGCGGTAAAAGAAAATTCAAAATTTCATCAAAGTATATTTAAAAATTCACAGCATAGACCGAGGGGTCACATCAATTTGAAACAAACACAATAAACCTGCCCATAAAGATATGCAACACTCGCAGGTAGCAAATAAACAGAGGAACTTAGTTCCTATTACCCACAATTCAAATACAGAATAAAGCGAAAAATCTATACTGAATCTCATATATATATATATATATATATATATATATATATATATACATATATATCATAAAAAGTTTGTCATACATGCACACGCCAAAAGATATATATACATATACACATCAAACTACAAAACGATCCCCCTGACTACCCGGTGCCACATATCAGAGTCGACCGACAAAAGAATGAAGTCCTAAGCTTCATAAAAAGACCTCCAGCATCTAATCTGCAATGCCTCATAGAGCATTATAAAACAGCAGAAGGGTGAGAAAAACAATCATAATATAATTGCATACAATTATATAGAACACCAAAAATACACATATATATTGTTCTCACCACAACTCATACCAGTATTCAAACACAAGGCAACACAATGTATAATTCATATTACCATCACTAAGGTATACCAACCATACACAATACAAGTATCACCAACACATATCCATATATCAATTTATCAATTTTATCCAAAATTCCACACATAAACAAACCATTAATGATTTATGCAAATGCAAGAGACCGACACAACGACTCTATGCATATGCACATGCGGTACCGACTTCCAATGTTTCTCATCACTAGTTCACTCAGGAACTCTGCTGGAATCATCGCTCGTTACATCACTGTAACTCCCCGTTGGGCATACGATGTTCCCCGTCGCTCACACCCCACACGGGCACACGACGTTTATGGATCGCTCACACCCCACACGGGCACACGGCCCGATCGCTCACACCCCACATGGGCACACGATCGTCTATAACCATCGCTTTCAGTCCTCTTATTTTTAAGGCGATTCATACCTCTTATTTTTAAGGCTCACGATGTTATAGAAGATTCCCTCTGGAATCCATTCGTCACTCAGGACGTCACAACAATGCATATCATGATGCTTGGCATACAAGGACTCATGACATTCAAATGCACACATATATACAACCATCTCTCTTAACATAAATCATACTTTGCAATTCAAGCCCAAAACAATGCATTTATACCACACAACAGCACGCAAATCATACCATATCCATGTCAACAACACATTGCATGATACACACTAATCACACACAATTATAAAGACAAAAGTCGACAAAACAACACTATTCCAAATTTCTCTATATAATTAAATCGGCTTACAATCTCAAAATTATTATAATAGGAAAGTACAGTTCAATAGCTACTCAACGATACCAAGAATGTTAAAAACGGATAAACGGAACACAAGTTACGGACTAAACAAGAAAAGACATCGTGAAAAACCCCATTTTGCAATTCTCCTGGCCATACGCGTATTGCCCTGAGCCATACGCGTATTGCCTTGATTCCTCTCCCATTCCATACGCGTATTGCCCAAGGTCATACGCGTATGGGCAGAGACCATTTTTCCCCAAAATTCCCATTAAAATTCCAATATGCGTAGTGCCCTACACCATACGCGTATTGCCCTAAACATTACGCGTACCATTACACAAATGGACAGATGGCCGAGAAAATGAAGCTCCATACGCGTATTGCCCTATTTTCTTCAATTCCATACGCGTATTGCCTTGACCAATACGCATATTGCCTTGAGTGATACGCGTATGGGCAGTGGAAAATCCAGAAAACTCTGCAGAATTTCTTCTGCATTTTTCCAACCAAAATCAATCCATTTTCACCTATACACCAGAAAAATTACCAATACAATGTCTAACAACATGTATCTAACATGTATCAACAATAATGGACCTGAAAACATAATTTCCGACACAATTTAATCGATTTCTAATCAATTTTCACATAATATGGGTTTTACTATATATTTCCATTTCAATCCAATAACAACCAAAAACATACATACATAATCATACACAAGCATATAATAATCGAGTTTCACACCCTTACCCGATTTAATCGTGTTTAGAAAAGTCGGGAGATTGATTTCTTGATTTCCAAGTTTTTCTATCTTTTTCTTCTCTTCTTCTCTTTTCTTTCCCTTTTCCTTCTTCTCTTTTTCTTTCTCTCTATTTTTCTCTCTTTCTATTTTCTATTTTCTAACTTAAAGAAAAATAAGATGAAATGACCAAAATACCCCCACACTCAAATATCTCGCAAACGTTCCCAAAACTCGATAAAATATCACAACATTGAAAAATAACATATTTCCAAATAAAAGTCGAAAATAAAATAAAATAATAATAAAATAATCAAAACGACTCGAATAAATAAAAACTGACAAAACTGGGGCATTACAACTCTCCCCCACTTAGAAATTTTCGTCCTCGAAAATCTTACCTGAGACGAACAACTCTGGATACGACTCCCGCATCCGACTCTCTAACTCCCAAGTCAAATTTCCCTCAGCAGCGCCTCCCCACGCCACTTTCACAAGTGCAATATCCTTGCCTCTCAACCGCTTCACCTCGCGATCCAAAATTCTAACGGGTAATGCCTCAACCGTAAGGTTCTCCCTTACCTCAATCTCATCCTTCGGAATCACATGCGAAGGATCTGGAACATACTCCCGAAGCTGTGAAGCATGGAACACATCGTGCAAATTCGACAGATTCGGCGGCAACACCACCCTATAAGCCACAGCACCCACTCTCGCGGATATCTGGTAAGGACCAATAAACCGAGAAGTAAGTTTCTCCGATTTCAATGCACGACCCACACCCGTTACCGACGTAACTCTCAAAAATACATGATCGCCCTCTTGGAACTCAAGATCTTTCCTCCTCCGATCATGATAACTCTTTTGCCTACTCTGAGAAGCCTTCATTTTCTCACGAATAAGCTTCACTTTTTCCGTAGTCTGTTGCACCAACTCTGGTCCAACCACCGAACTCTCACCAGATTCGTGCCAACACAAAGGTGTTCAACATCTTCGTCCATATAATGCCTCAAACGGTGCCATTTCAATACTAGAATGGAAACTATTATTATACTTAAATTCAATCAATGCAAGATAACTATCCCACGCACCACCTTGTTCAAGAACACAAGCTCTCAACAAATCTTCCAACGACTGAATCGTCCTCTCCGTCTGACCATCCGTCTGCGGATGATAAGCCAAACTCAATCTCAATTTAGAACCCAAAGCCTTCTGTAAACTTTCCCAAAATCTCGAAGTAAACCTAGGATCTCGATCCGAAACAATACTCAACGGAACCCCATGCAATTTCACAATCACACTGATATAAATCTCTGCCAACCTCTCCAAAGTAAAACTAATGTCAATCGGAATGAAACGAGCCGATTTAGTCAGCCTATCCACAACCACCCAAATAGCATTATGCCCTCGCTGTGTATTCGGTAACCCTGTTACAAAATCCACGGAAATGCTATCCCATTTCCATTCCGGAATATCCAACGGTTGCAACAAACCACTAGGCCTCAGATGTTCCACCTTCGATTTCTGACAAGTCAAACATGCATAAACAAACTGAGCCACATCTCTTTTCAATCCAGACCACCAGAAAATCTTCTTCAAATCTTGGTACATCTTATTCGCTCCCAAATGTATACTCAAATTACTCCGGTGTCCTTCCTCCAAAATCATCTTTTTCAACTCCGCATCATCAGGAATACAAATTCGACCTCGGAATCTCAAAACACCATTAATATCCACTTTAAAATCACTATTCGCATCTTTTTCTCCCACCAACATCAAATCCAAAAATTTCACATCCAGCTTCTGTTTCTCACTAACAGTCATCAGAAAATCATTAGTAATCGTTAGCATTCCAAGCCTCACGCTATCCGACGTCACCTCACAAACCAAACTCAAATCTTTAAACGATTCCAAAAGTTCCCACTCTTTAACCATTAAAGCGAACATATGTAATGATTTCCGACTCAACGCGTTGGCTACCACATTAGCTTTACCAGGATGGTAATTCAAGCCAAAGTCGTAGTCCTTCAAAAATTCCAACCATCTACGTTGCCTCATATTTAGCTCTTTCTGATCAAACAAATATTTCAAACTTTTATGATCACTAAAGACTTCAAATCTTGCACCGTAGAGATAATGCCTCCAAATCTTCAACACAAAAACCACAGCCGCTAATTCAAGATCATGAGTAGGATAATTTTTCTCATGCACTCTCAATTGCCTTGAAGCATAAGCCACAACCTTACCTTCTTGCATCAGAACACCACCTAGACCAATCAAAAAGGCATCACAATACACCACAAATGGTTCATTAGGATTCGGCAAAATCAAAATCGGAGTTGTCGTCAATCTTCTCTTCAGCTCATTAAAACTTTCCTCGCACCGAATATCCCAAATGAACACTTGCCCTTTACAAGTCAACTGGGTCAAAGGAAGTGCTAGCTTAGAAAAACCTTCAATAAACCTTCGATAATATCCGGCCAAACCCAAAAAGCTTTGAATTTCAGTAACAGATCTCGGAGCCTCCCATTGTAGAACTGCTTCTACTTTAGATGGATCCACAGAAATACCATTACCTGAAATCACGTGCCCAAGAAAACTCACCTCTGACAACCAGAATTCACACTTGGACAATTTGGCAAAAAGCTTCCTTTCTTTCAACACCTGCAAAACAATACGCAAATGCTCCGCGTGCTCCTCCCGAGACTTAGAATAAATCAAAATGTCATCAATAAACACAACAACAAATCGATCCAAATGCTCGTGGAAAATACGATTCATGTACTCCATAAACACACCTGGCGCATTAGAAACCCCGAACGACATCACAGAATATTCATAATGACCGTATCGTGTTCTAAAAGCCGTTTTCTGAATATCTTCCTCTTTCACCCTAATCTGATGATACCCCGACCTCAAGTCATTCTTACTAAACACACACGCACCAACTAACTGATCCATCAGATCATCAATCCTTGGAAGAGGATACTTATTCTTAATCGTCACCTTATTCAACTGGCGATAATCAATACACAATCGCATACTTCCATCTTTCTTTTTCACCAATAAAACTGGAGCACCCCAAGGAGAAACGCTTGGTCTCACAAACCTCTTCTCCAACAATTCATTCAATTATTTCTTTAACTCAACCAACTCAGATGCCGACATACGATAAGGTGCCATAGAAACAGGTCTAGTACCAGGAACTAGATCTATAGAAAACTCCACCTCTCTCTGGCAGCAAATCTGAAATATCCTCGGGAAACACTTCCAAAAATTCACACACAACAGGAAACACATCAAGTGAAACTTGACTATCCACAGTCAAAGATGTAAAGAACCCAAACAGCTGAGCTTCATCCGCCAAAAGTCTCTTTAACTCTTTGGTAGATAAGAAACTCGAGTCTTCGTCTTCCTCAAGAGAAGGAAACCTTACCAGCTTATGATAACAATAAATATGAACTCGATTGAATTGCAACCAATTCATTCCCAGAACCACATCTAAACCCTTCAACGGTAAACACACCAAATCCATCTCAAAGTCTTTACCATAAATGGTCGAAGGACAACTTAGACAAACCAAAGAAGTAGTTACTGACCCCATTGCTGGAGTATCAATAACCATTTCACCACCCACCGAAGACAACACAAGATTCAAACGCTTCGCGCACTCAGACGAAATAAACGAATGAGTCGCTCCAGTATCAATAATAGCAACTAAAGGAGTACTATTAATAAAACAAGTACCTCTAATCAGACGATCTGCACTTGAAGTCTGACTTCCTGCCAAGGCAAACACTTTCCCACCAGATTGAGCCTGCTTCGGTTTTGGACACTTCGTACTAATATGACCAGGTTCACCATAGTTGTAACATTTCACCACATTTTTCCTGGCACAATCAGCTGCAACATGTCATAAACCTCCATAATTAGTACACTTCCTCATATATTTCCTGCACTCAAACTGACGATGCCCCAACTCACCACATTTATAACATCTCAGAGGACCAGGCATTCCCCCTCCACTTAACTTTCTCTCAAAATTTCCCCTTTGTTTACCCTTATCAGCTGGTGTTACATAAGGACCACCACGAAACTGTTGCTTCCCTTTCCTCTCGCTCACACTCTTATAGTGAGTAGAATGAGCCTTACTATCTTCCTCATAAATCCTACAATAATCCACCAAATCAGAAAACCTCCGAATCCTTTGATAACCAATTGCCTGCTTTATCTCAGGACGCAATCCGCTCTCAAACTTTACACACTTAGAAAATTCCGCAGTCGCTTCAGCATAATGAGGATAAAACCGCACAAGCTCCACAAACTTAGCAGTATAATCAACAACAGACATATTACCTTATTTCAGTTCCAAGAACTCGATTTCCTTCTTTCCTCTTACATCTTCAGGAAAATACATCCTCAAAAACTCAATGCTAAACACAGCCCAAGTGATCTCCTCCTCTGCAGCTTCCAACACATGACGTGTACTAACCCACCAATCATCAGCTTCTTCCAGTAACATGTGAGTACCTAGTCTCACCTTCTGATCCTCAGCACAATCCATCACTCGGAAAATCCTTTCAATCTCTTTAAGCCAAATCTGTGCACCATCAGGATCATATCTTCCTTTGAAGACAGGAGGTTTGTTCTTCCTGAACTCATCATTACCTGTAGCATTAAGTGCACCCTGCACAGCCCGAGCCATAGCTTGCATAGCAGCAGCCAAAGCAGCGTCATTCCTACCAGCCATATTCTGTTCATTTCCAATAACAGCAACTATGGTTAAACAAATAGCTCATCCAAACACCAAGACCGACAAGGACTGACACAACTGACACGGACTAGCTCTGATACCACTTAATGTAACACCCCCAATCTATACCCCCAATTAAATAAAGCGGTAAAAGAAAATACAAAATTTCATCAGAGTATATTTAAAAATTCACAGCATAGACCGAGGGGTCACATCAATTTGAAACAAACACAATAAACCTGCCCATAAAGATATGCAACACTCGCAGGTAGCAAATAAACAGAGGAAGTTAGTTCCTACTACCCACAATTCAAATACAGAATAAAGCGGAAAATCTGTACTGAATCTTATATATATATATATATATATATATATATATATCATAAAAAGTTTGTCATACATCAAGTCATACATGCACACGCTAAAAGATATATATACATATACACATCAAACTACAAAACGATCCCCCTGACTACCCGGTGCCACATATCAGAGCCGACCGACAAAAGAATGAAGTCCTAAACTTCATAAAAAGACCTCTAGCATCTAATCTACAATGCCTCATAGAGCATTATAAAACAGCAGAAGGGTGAGAAAAACAATCATAATATAATTGCATACAATTATATAGAACACCAAAATACACATATATACTGTTCTCACCACAACTCATACCAGTATTCAAACAAGGCAACACAATGTATAATTCATATTTCCATCACCAAGGTATACCAACCATACACAATACAAGTATCACTAACACATATCCATATATCAATTTATCAATTTTATCCACAATTCCACACATAAACAAACCATTAATGATTTATGCAAATGCAAGAGACCGACACAACGACTTTATGCATATGCACATGCGGTACCGACTTCCAATGTTTCTCATCACTAGTTCACTCAGGAACTCTGCTGGAATCATCGCTCGTTACATCACTGTAACTCCCCGTCGGGCATACGATGTTCCCTGTCGCTCACACCCCACACGGGCACACGACGTTTATGGATCGCTCACACCCCACACGGGCACACGGCCCGATCGCTCACACCCCACATGGGCACACGATCGTCTATAACCATCGCTTTCGGTCCTCTTATTTTTAAGGCGATTCATACCTCTTATTTTTAAGGCTCACGATGTTATAGCAGATTCCCTCTGGAATCCATCCGTCACTCAGGACGTCACAACAATGCATATCATGATGCTTGGCATACAAGGACTCGTGACATTCAAATGCACACATATATGCAACCATCTCTCTTAACATAAATCATGCTTTGCAATTCAAGCCCAAAACAATGCATTTATACCACACAACAGCATGCAAGTCATACCATATCCATGTCAACAGCACATTGCATGATACACACCAATTACACACAATTATAACGACAAAAGTCGACAAAATAGCACTATTCCAAATTTCCCGATATAATTAAATCGTCTAACAATCTCAAAATTATTATAATAGGAAAGTACAGTTCAATAGCTACTCAACGATACCAAGAATGTTAAAAACGGATAAACGGAACACAAGTTACGGACTAAACAAGAAAAGACATCGCGAAAAACCCCATTTTGCAATTCTCCTGGCCATACGCGTATTGCCCTGAGCCATACGCATATTGCCCTGATTCCTCGCCCATTCCATACGCGTATTGCCCAAGGTCGTACGCGTATGGGCAGAGACCATTTTCCCCAAAATTCCCATTAAAATTCCAATACGCGTAGTGCCCTACACCATACGCGTATTGCCCTAAACATTACGCGTACCATTACGCAAATGGACAGATGGCCGAGAAAATGAAGCTCCAAAGCGTATTGCCCAGTTTTCTTCAATGCCATACGCGTATTGCCTTGACCAATACGCGTATTGCCTTGAGTGATACGCGTATGGGCAGTGGAAAATCCAGAAAATTCTGCAGAATTTCTTCTGCGTTTTTCCAACCAAAATCAACCCATTTTCACCTATACACCAGAAAAATTACCAATACAATGTCTAACAACATGTATCTAACATGTATCAACAATAATGGACCTGAAAACATAATTTCCGACACAATTTAATCGATTTCTAATCAATTTTCACATAATATGGGTTTTACTATATATTTCCATTTCAATCCAATAACAACCAAAAATATACATACATAATCATACACAAGCATATAATAATCGAGTTTCGTACCCTTACCCGATTTAATCGTGTTTAGAAAAGTCGGGAGATTGATTTCTTGATTTCCAAGTTTTTCTCTCTCTTTTTTCTCTTCTTCTCTTTTCTTTCCCTTTTCCTTCCTCTCTTTTTCTTTCTCTCTATTTTTCTCTCTTTCTATTTTCTATTTTCTAACTTAAAGAAAAATAAGATGAAATGACCAAAATACCCCCACACTCAAATATCTCGCAAACGTTCCCAAAACTCGATAAAATATCACAACATTGAAAAATAACATATTTCCAAATAAAAGTCGAAAATAAAATAAAATAATAATAAAATAATCAAAACGACTCGAATAAATAAAAACTGACAAAACTGGGGCGTTACAGAAACACACCACCACATCACATATATTCATATATAGCATATCATAGATAAGTAATACAATCATTGTGATGTGTAACATCCCCACAAAACATGGCATATGTCTATACATAAAACATATCATCCATAACCAATACATTTATCACAAATGCATATCAATTCACCAATGTTATCACGAGCTCAACACATAATAAATCAATTCACAATTTTCCACACATAATCAATCCACTCATGATTTATGCAAATGCAGAGAGACCGACACAACGACTCTATGCAAATGCGGTACCATTCCATCCATCATTCTCATTATTAATTCACTCAGGAATTATTGGAATCATCGCTTGTTACTTAGTGTAACTCCCCGTCGGGCAAAAGATGTTCCCCGTTGCTTTAGGTCCTCTTTGTATAAGGCTCGCGACGTTTATGGATCGCTTTAGGTCCTCTTTATATAAGGCTCACGATCCGATCGCTTTAGGTCCTCTTTGTATAAGGCTCACGATCGTCTATAACGTCGCTTTAGGTCCTCTTTGTATAAGGTTCACGACCGTTACAGCAGATTCCCTCCGGAATCATTTCGTCGCTCACACCCCACAAGGGCACACGATATCACAAGAATGCATATCATGATGCTTGGCATACAATGACTCATGACAATCAAATGCATACACATATACAACCATGTGAACCATTTCAACATCCATAATCATGCATATACAATCAAACACAACACCATTCATTTACTTGCCCTAAGGCCACAAACCACCATCACAACATTTCATCACATGCATTCACATCATATAACAACACACAAGCCATACGTTATATATCCAAAAACATATCGCATGATAACACATCAATCGCACACAATTACGACGATAAAAGTTGACAAAATGACACATTTCCAAATTCCCGACACAATTAAATCGGCCACCAATTAAAACCATTTTTATAAGAAAGAACATCTCATTAGCTTTCCATCGGTACCAAGAACGTCTCGATCCGAGTTACGGATCAAAAGGAACTGCATCGGACGCGAAATCGGGAAAGAAATCGCGAAACGGCAAAATTCTGCACCCTCGCTGGTCATACGCGTATTGCCCCGGGCTATACGCGTATTGCCCAACTCGCTCGCCCAACTATACGCGTATTACCCAAAGTGCTACGCGTATGAGCAGAGACTGATTTCTCTCCAAAAATTCCACTAAAAACCCAGTACGCGTATTACCTCCCTCGTTACGCGTAATGCCATGCCCTTACGCGTACCATTACGCATTTCAGCAGAGGGCCGTGTAAAATGGGTTTCCATACGCGTAATGCCCTCATTCGCCCTTGCCATGTGCGTATTGCCCTACCCAATACGCGTATTGCCTTGCCCGTTACGCGTATGGGCAGGGAAACCCAGAATTTTTCCTGCATAATTTCTGCTACGAAAAATCACCCAATTCCTCTCCAAATCTCATCTAAACATCAGCAAACTACCAATTGAATGCACAACAACCTATAACTATCATGTAATCAACAATTAGGTACCTTAAATCATAATTTCTGACACAAAAGTTGTATCCAATTCTCACAATCTCAACATATTAATTGTTGTAGTTCTCTATTCAATTCAACCAAACTTCAAACAAATACATACATATACATATACAAGCTAGATATAATTGAAACTTCTCACCCTTACCCGATTAGTCGTGATTAAAACGGAGTTTTCTTCGATTTTCCTCTTCTCCTCTCTTTTCCTTCCTTTCTCTTTCTCTTATTTTCTCTTTCTCTTCTTTTCTCTCTTTTTCTCTCAATTCTCTAATTATATAAATATCTAACTAATCAAATGACCATTTTGCCCTTACGCTCAAATATCTCCCAAACGCTCTCAAAATGCGATAAAACATAAACAACGATGAAATATATTTCGGGAAATAAAAGTTGAAAAGAAATTATAATTTATTGCAAATATTTTACCTATCAGGGAAATTAACCAATTAACTCAATTAGCAGGTAAAATATAATAAATTCACACATTTCACAAAATTCACATAAATGAAATAAATAAATACAATTAAACAAATTAGGGCGTTACAGCCTACGTGGCTAGAAAAAAATTAATAGCGGCCTTAAAGGCCGTATCACAAGAAATTATGGTTGTCGAAGCTATCGAGTTTGAAAGTTTTGAATTTGGCCAAAATGGCCAAGAAACAGCTTCAAAAAGTCGTAGGCTCGACTGCATTTATGATGATAAGTCTTTAGGGTTTGAGAAAGACCTACTTACTTCGACCAAAAGGATGCAAGCTCAGGATCATTTGGAAGAAATTGATCTGGGGGATGGGTTAGCTAAAAGGCCAACTTACATAGGTGTCAAACTCGACCCAACCCTAAAAGCAATAGTGGTTAAGATGCTGAAGGAGTTCAAGGATTGCTTCATATGGGATTACCATGAGATGTCGGGTCTTAGGCATGAATTGGTATAGTTGAAACTCCCAATCAAGCCTAACATGAAGCTTGTAAAACAAACTCCAAAGAGATTTGCGCCAGAAGATATGCTAATAATCAAGGCAAAAATCAAAATATTGCTGCAAAATAGGTTCATAGGACCTGCAAGGTACGTTGAATGGTTAGGCAACATTGTTCTAGTGATTAAAAAGAACGGCACTCTCAGGGTCTGTATTGACTTTAGGGATTTGAATGAAGCCACTCCAAAATATGAATACCTAATGCTAGTGGCAGAAATGCTAGTCGATTTGATTTCTATTTTTTATTATCTAAGTCTTTTAGATGGTTATTCAAGTTATAACCAAATTTTTTATTGCAGAGGGAGACGTGGCTAAGACGACCTTTCAATGTCCTGGAGCCTTAGGCACTTACGAATGGGTAGTGATGCCTTTGGGACTGAAAAACGCTGGTGCAACCTATCAATAAGTAATGAATTCTATGTTCCATGATTTGATAGAGACATTTATGCAAGTTTACATAGATGACATAGTTGTTAAATCCATATCAGAAAGTGACCATCTTGACCACCTTTGAAAGGATGGGGAAATATGGATTAAAGATGAATCCATTAAAATGTCGTTCTATGTTAGTGCAGGTGACTTTTTATGTTTCATGGTTCATAAGAAAGGAATCAAGATAAATCAGAACAAAACGAAGGATATATTTAATATAGAGCCTCCGACAATCAAGAAGCACAGCCACAATCTCTACTTGGTAAAATCAATTCTTAAGAAGGTTTATTTCGAACCTGGGTGGCAAGACAAATGTATTCACACCCTTTTTTCATTTGAAAAAGGAGGAAGTTTTCATATGGGAGTCAGAACATCAGACAGAATTTGACGAGATTAAAGAATATTTGTTAAAACCTCTTGTATTATTACCTCCTATAAGAAACAAGAGTATGAAATTATATATTTCTGCATCAGATTTAATAATAACGGTATATTAGCCTAGGAAGATGATGGGGTTAAATGAGCCATATATAATCTTAGTCGACTATTAATCGATGCGAAAACTAGGTATAACTTAATAGAACATTTGCACATATCTTAGTATTTTTCATGTATGAAGTTGAAGTATTATATAAAATCGACGAATGTGTTTGTTTACTCACACTTTGACATTGTAAAACATATGCCGCTGAAGCCAATTCTAAATAGTAGAATAGAAAAATGGGCTTTGGCCCTAACAAAATATTCTTTAACATATGCACCGTTAAGAGTCACGAAAGGTCAAGTAGTTGTGAATTTCATAATAGATCACACAATAACGGAATTAGCGCAAAATTATGTCGAGTAATTGACAAAATAAAGGAACTGGTGTTATGATCCTGATTATCTCTTGTCGGGGGATCCCAACCAAGTATAAATTCAAAATTAATGGCCATTGCTCTAATAATGAGGTTGAATATGAAGCCTTAATAACTGGCCTTTCTATCTTGTTAGACCTGTGGGCAATAAGAGTCGAGATTAAGGGAGATTCAGAACTAGTAGTGACGCAATTGACAAACGAATATAAATGCATTAATGATAATTTACATATGTATTTCGTCAAAGCAAACTCATTGTTGAAAAAATTTGACATAGTCGACATTAAACATGTGCCTCGAATTAAAAATTAGGAGGCCAATGATTTGGCCTATATTACTTCAAGGTATCGAGTATCTAAAGATAAATTGGAAGAACTGATTGAGGTCAGAGACAAGTTGATCTCGACCATTATATTAGCTCTGGAATTTTCAAAGATGAAACTGGTCGGGTAGAAGAATTGGGAGACCTAAATCCTAAAACTTTCTAAACTTTCACCATTGACAATTATTCAAATAACGATTGGAGGAAACAAATCAAGATTTCCTGAAAGATCCAATGGGAACAACAGTTCAATAGATAAGATACAAGGCATTAAGTTACGTAATCATGGGCAATGAGTTGTTCAAAAAGACTCTTGAGGGAGTTTTGCTTAAATGCCTTAGTGAAAACGAAGCCTACCTGGCAATATTTAGTGCACACAGTGGATCATGTGGCGCCCATCAAGCAATCCACAAATTGAAATGGTTATTATTTTGACAAGGAATTACTGGCCTACCATGTTAAAAGACTGAATAGAACTTGATAAAGGGTGCCAGGAATGTCAAAAGCACGCAGGAATTTAGCATGTTCCAGCCAGTGAGCTACATGCAATAATCAAACCTTGACCATTCAGAGGTTAGGCCTTGGATTTGATATGCGAGATTATACCGGCGTCGTCTAAGTCTCACAAATAAATTTTGGTAGGCATAGATTATTTTTTCAACTAGGTCGAAGCAGTACCTATGGTAAACGTCGACCAAGACGTGGTGATTAATTTCATCCAAAGTAACATAATTTTTAGATTCGGGATCACTCAAACCATAACCACATATCAAGGATCAATCTTTACCGGACGACATATGGTCAGGTTCACCTTAGGATCAGGAATCAATTTGTTGACTTCCACTCCTTATTATGCTCAACCAAATGGTTAAGTCGAAGCTGGCATAAGACACTAGACCAAGCACTTTGGGCTTGTCAAACGTCCCCTAAAGAGGCAATTAATGCCACACCTTTTTGATTAACCTTTAGGCATGATGCAGTGCTTCCTGCAGAAATACATTTGCGGTCACTGAGAAATACAAGGCAAGGAGAAATCCCTGCAGATCATTATTGTAGCACAATGATGGATGATTTGGTCGACTTAGATGAAGAAAGGTTAACCGCTTTAGACATTCTGATTATAAAAAAAGTGAGCATTATTAAAGCCTATAATAAGAAGGTTAAGTAAAAAGTCTTTATGGTTGGAGATTATGTATGGAAGGTAATATTACCTATGAACCGAAGAGAAAAAACCTAAGGGAAATTGTCTTCAAATTGGAAAGGACCATTTAAAATTAATCAGGTGTTTTCAAATAATGCATATAAAACTGAGGAGTTAAGTTCTGACGGTGGAATATTACGAGTAAATGGAAAATACTTAAAAACATATAAGCCTATGTTGCAAGAAATAAGGATATTGACTTAAAATGCAGAAAAGGTTACCAAAATGGTATGTTAATCATGCCAGAAGTACGAAAGTCCTTAAAAATGGGAAGTGCATTATAGAATACAAGGAAATAAACAAAATACAAAAAATATCAACCAGAAGACTACAGCTTGTCCCTGCTAATAGGCCAGTTGGCGGCTGGATGATGGATTCCATTTTAGAGACTGCTAAAAGTACAACCATTAAGTCTCCTGCTACTAGGAAAGGAGAGGCGCAACTCCTCCCCACTCTCCTAACCAGCCAGGCTAGGAATCTGTTTCCAAAAGATCTGATGAGGGCCAGTCCTACAAATGTTAATGTAATCAACCATGCATAACCACTTGCAGGGTCTCCAGGTCATGATGGCTTTCAGGAGCACACTCACTCCTTTCCTACTACAAGGTCTATGTCCCAATCCCTAGAAAGCTTTAATGAAGTGTCTACCTCCACCATTAATGCTTCAACAACCATTGATAAACAAGAGAACCCCATTGAGGCTTTCAAAAGACTCGTCGATAGCCAAGAGGGTTTCTCCGATTTATCTCCCAACTCACCGGATGGTCAACTCGACAATTTTGATGAATTGTTTGGGCTGTTAAAATCCAAACTTGTTAATTTGGATCTTCTCTAAACTATCAAAGAGGATCCAATTACTTTGTTTGAGATCCAAGGGTTGGTTGTGAAGTTGCGCCAACCAGAGGTACCAAGCCCGATTGCTGATATTGTCCTAGACTTTAAACCTCTACTTGAGCAGGATGTCCAAGTTGTCATAGACTTTAATAGAAAGTGGTGCATTAATACTCCTTCCGTCCCAAAATATAAAAGAAAAAATAAAATAAAATAACTTACTAAGAAAAGTTAAAATATAATAATTGACTTGTGGTTTTCTAGAAATAAAATGCTTATGAAGATGTAAAAATATTTCTAATTGATTGTTGGTTATAGAAAAGATGAGAGAGAGAGGGTAAATTAAATGCAATTTGCATTTAATTTTACTTTGAAAGAGATGAACGTTAATTTTTGTCTCTTATATTGAAACAACAAAATTGCATTTTTTCTTGGACGAGGGCGGGCAAGGAGAGAACGGGGCATGGACACCTGAGCCAATGTAGCCCCCTCTTGTAGAGCTAGATCCCCCCAAATTCTTTCTAAAATGTCCAACATCGGGGGAAAAGGTGACCTTTCCTCTCAAAGCACCTACAACTCAAGACTAATAACCAGGATCGTGAGCTAGGATAAGCTAAAAGCATCTTCCACTATGGTTCAGGTGACAAAATTCTAGACCTCCGCCTATGCCGGGGTAGGAGAGCAAAGAGTAATTGACCCAATAGGGGGCTTACAGTCTAAGCCTCCCCAATGACTGAAGCATTGGTAGCACCCACCAAAAGAGGTATGACCCATAGAGTCTTTTTCATTGATTGAATTGTTTTATAGCATTTTATCACTACTACAAATAATACATTTTATGACAAAACTTTTACCTCACCCAACAAAAACTGAGGTATAATGCAAAGACGCGTCCTGTTTTAGTTTTTTTTAAAATATAAATACCACATATTCCCACGGTTTCTGAATATAACCGAGGGGAAAAATAATTCAGGACATGCTTTGAATCCCAACTAATGCAGTTTATGTTTTTATTCTTTAAAAAAGTGGAACATTTCTTTTTGTTTTATTTATTATTTGTAAATTAATGATGTATTCCTTCGGTTTCTATAATAACCAAGGAATTATATAATCATATTTTACTATAAAACACTCGTTAATAAGATTTTACCCTAAACCTAACTTACATGTAGCCGCTCCTAACTTGTATGTATCATTCTTTAGGATGGATTGCAAGACAAAAAAATCTCCAGTGTTCTTCTATCTTGAACAAATTTGTTTTGCTCTTGCAATCCATCCCAACATAATGGTGTTGTTATATTTTTTGAATAACCTTCCTATGTTATCAATCAAAGAAAACACTCCATAATTATTGCTTTCCTCGGTTGATAACATTGAAAAATTTATTCCTAAATATACTATAAATTGCAAGCAACTGCAGTACCAAAAAATGGTGAAGGGTAAAAAATTGAAAAAGGAAACAAGACATTACTTTCAATTTTTTTATCATTCACCATTTTTTGCAAGTAATATATTGCCTCATTTTTTTTTATAAAACTGAGGGGAAATTCCTTATCTTTGTTGAGAATAACAAGTGTGAGTAGTGTGAAGAAGTCCCACATTGGTTAAAAATGTGGAAACTTGAGTATTTATTAGTGGCATAACCCACACACTTGTAACCTTAATGTTTTGGGTGAGTATGTGGTGTGTCTCTCACAAAGGCGTGTTAACAGTGTTATCGGAAGCATTTGGTTTGAGTTAAGGATCAACTTCCTTGTATGGAAAGTCCTCTCTAGAGGATGGTGGATATGAGGTGTGTTTCATTCAAAAAGTGTCAACGAAGGTACAAGTGTATGTGGATGAAAGAGATTTCGTTTAAGGGAGAGCATTGTGGATAAAATTGTTAGGCTCCGATCTAAAGGGGGTGAATAGATAACAAATTTAGAATCAAACTTTTGGAAAAAATGGTTTTCTAAAGTTTTATGGCACAGCGGAAACAACCTGAATCAAATTGTTTAACCAAACCTCTATCATAAAGCTCAGATATGCACAAAGGTACACAATTGAATGATAATGAACACAAATTATTCAACAACGATTAATCACAAACAATTAAACGCTAAACTATATGTAGAACTTATTTCCAATGATCAAAGTCACAAAACACAACAATGAAATTTATCAAACACCTTGTATGTTATTGATATCTTTTGGAAAATTGATTTGTTTTGTTAATACAAAACTAATCACAATCAGCTGCCTTATGATTCTATCAACAAAACCTAATTAAAAAATGTGATCAAAAATAATTTCCAATCAAATTGATCAAACAACCAATGAATTCAATAATTTGCTAAAACCAAAATTTAAAAAGATAGATAGATAGATAGATAGATAGATAGATAGATAGATAGATAGATAGATAGATAGATAGATAGATAGGTAGATAGATAGAGAGAGAGACAGATAGATAGAGAGAGAGAGAGAGAGAGAAGGATTTGTTTAGGCAGTTCCCCAATCGGCATTGCTATGGTTACGTCTGCCCTCAATTCAAATTCGAATTGAGATACTTGCAATTAACCTTACTTTACAAAAAGTGTATATGCAAGAGATGAAAAACTCTAACACTATAAACCTTATGGTTTACTGTTGATTCTACCACCTCAAAAACCCGTGATCAAAGATTAGTCAAGTCACCAACAATGTCGCTTCAATTCGCCAATTATTGTTATTTCCTTGCAAGGCACCTACTTGCCCCAAGGCTTTCTCATGGTAAAATTAATCCCAAGCGCACACTTGTTGAAACCCAGGATTTACCAACACGATCCACCGTCTCATGCTACTTCCTTGCAAGGCACCTCCTTGTCACAGGGCTTTTACTCAATCGGATCCAAATATCCTAATCTTGTCCAAAACCTTCAAGTCCTCAATGATATTAAAGGAAAAACCCAACTCGGTTTTATTATTTGAAACCCTCAAAGAACTCAACCCAATATTCTCGGTACAACAACCTAATTGGAAGTTATCAACCCTAATCTAGATGGTAACCCAATCAAAAAATGATTATGTGCAGTTTGATTGTGTGTATGCTAGAAGGGAGGTTGAAGATGACGAGTATGCTCTGAAATCTCAATTTAGTATAGGTTTTACACTAGAACTTTACTAGATATGATGTATGTATCAAGTATTTATAAGTATGCAAGTTTGGAAGCAAAAAAAATACAAATGAATGGAGGAAAATATGAATTTTAAAAATAAAGCATCGAATGTGTCGACCTATGAAAACTATGTGTCGACCTATCAAAGTAAATATGTTGACCTGCGAAGGTCTTAGGTCTACCTATAAAGGTCTCGTGTCGAACTTGTGTCGACCTATGTTGGTCAGTATATAGACATTGGCTACAAGCTTTATTATTGAGGCATGGGTGTCGACCTAAGATGGTTATGTGTCGACCAATGCTGAATCAAAAGCTTTTATAGGTCGACCTGAACACCCATGTGTCAACCTATGCAATAATGTTTTCACAAAAACTTTGTTTTCAATGCATTTATGATGTATGAACCTTTTCAAAACCATTTTAATGATTTCTAATGCTAAGATGCAAATATAGAATCAGAGGATACTGTCTAATATACATTAACGCTAAACTATCTTAGTTTTGACATCATTCAAAATACATCTAAAGGAAAGTTGCACTCACAAGAATCACATTTGAGGGGGAGTGATGAGAATAAAAAGTGTGAGTAGTGCGGGAAAATCCCACATTGATTATAAATGTGGAGACTTGAGCATTTATAAGTGGGAGAACCCACACATCTATAATCTTAAGGTTTTGGGTGAGTATGTGGTGTGTCTTTCACAAAGGTGTGTTGCTCATAAAGAAATGACCCCAAAGTAAAAAATGCTCTACCGTGTTGACCCCCCCCCCCCCCCCCCCCCCCCCCGGCTCCTCCACCACCACCACCAAAAATGTCCCCCTACAATTTTAACAACGCTCAAGATATTGCCAACACATCAATCCATAAGAACATCTCAACATCCACCACTATATATCTTGTTCTCTTTCTCGTGAAAGCATTTGCCATGTAAAGATTTCCTCAAGATAATAAAATCTTTGAACAAATATCTGGGATGGATTACAAGTGAAGAAAGTTTTTCCCATGGTTTGAAACATATAACTTATCAGAAATTGAATGCATGCAATCTATTAAACTTGAAAAGAACGCGCACAAAGGGCATACAACAAAATACGGATAACAACAAAGATTTGTTGTTCTTCAAGAATAACTTAAAAATATTTGTTGTTCTCCAAGAATCCATTTCAAAATATGGATTTGTTTAAAAAATGTATTTTAATATTATGTGTAAACAATGTAATTAAAAAAATCAATCCCCTCGGTTTTTTTTACAAAAACCGAGAGGTATCTGGCACTTGGGATTGAACAAATTTTATTGTATTTTTTATTTAAAAAGAAACACATTTTAACTCGGTTTTGAGTAACAACCGGTGGGAAATATGAGCGTATTTATTGAATTTTTTCATCGTCTGTAAACATATCTTTTTTGTCCATTTAATGAGTATCAACACTCAAGATACTGCAATTAGTGATCCGTATGAAATCTAAAATATATTATAAAAGCATTCTGAATATTAAAAATTGATAATGAAACATTTTACATGAAAGCTTTAAAGCTTAAAAAAGCTCGGAAAAGTTCTTTATGATGGATTGCAAGAGCATAAAATTAGTTTGGTTCAAGGTTTATGTTCTTAAATAATCATATAACTGAATATTTATTTTATTTATTTAACCCTTTTTTTATATCAGAAACAAATACATGAAATACCCAACATTTGATTTTCCTCATAACCCATCATTCATTCTTCACCATCAATGATGGCGATGAATTAGATTAAAATTTTGTTATATATTTTTACTTTAATATTCAGTGTAAACAATGTAATATTTTGTGTAAACATTTTAGTTTGTAAACAAACTAATTTATTAATATCATATGAAAACAAATTAATTTATTAATATTTTGTGCAAACAATTTAATGAGTATTTAAAAAAAAAAGAATTTATCTTTCCCCTCGATTTTGGTCATAAACCGAAAGGTATGTGGCACTAGTTTTGAAAATATAAAAAACTATTGCTAGGTATTGAACCAATGGCCATTTCAACTACCCCCTCGGTTATTCTAAAACTGATGGGTATAGTGGAGAGTTTTCACGACGTCCTTCGTTACCTTGCCTTTATAACCAAGATTAAATCAACTTTGCTTTGGAGGTTAAATGTGGTTTTTTGTAGTAGTGTACTTTTCCTGCAAGCCATTAATAGACATGTTAGAAAGGAAAATACTAAAAGGCTATTCAAGAGAAAGGAACTTCCCATGTAGCTTACAAAAAATGATATACCTAGCTTCTCTTGAGCCGACTTCGACTAGCAAACGCGTCTCTATGTATTGTCCCCCTTGATTCTTTTCTGCAACATCAGGAGGGACAATGCCATTGACGTAGCCTAAACCTCCACAGAAAATACCAATTTCCTTTTCATTTAAGTCTTTTATTGAGAGAGATCATCCATCTTGTAGACATGATATCCGGAATCTGCCAAGAAATGACTCTGATACCAAAACTTGGAAAACATGTCCAAACATTGATAGGGCGGCCCAGGCTCTATGGTGCATATGTTAGTATGAGCCGCCTCGTTGAGGGAAGTCACCAAGAAGTATAACTATTTGAAATGTTTCACACTCTCCTAGTAAACCTTAAACATCCTTGTACATTGCTTGAGTGGTATTAGACCTTAACCTCGTGCTGAGCCAACACAAATGCGTTGGGCCTTAACAAGATGTAAGAAGAACAACGTGGTCGACACATCCTTCTTATATTCACACATGTACTGAAAAACAGTGATGTAGACCCAACACGCAAAATGCAATTGTGAAGGATAGATTAACAAACAGTTAAAAATATGTCGATCTCAAAACCGTTGAAGGGAAGACATAAATCTTTAAAGGAGAATATGCATTCATGAAGGGGAACAACATACTCGTCGTTTTTTTTTCATATCCACTTGTCTTCTTAAGGGGGAATTACCACCAATTTTTATGAGGTCCCACTTTCGTGAGGGCATAGTCTAAACCACCCTCACCAACAAAGGTATAAGCGATATCCACCTACACCACTTGTCTTGGTCCACCCACACCAACGAGTTGTCTTCTGTTGCTTCTCGAACTTCGGGATGGATGTCCTACATTGCAATGGGCTATGTCAACACAAGAAATCAATGAACAAAAATTGGAGCACAAGCCAAGTTTAATCAATCTCTTATGTGTCTACTGAAATATGTGTGACAACGTAGTAAGCCACCAATCAACAACGATTTCCTTCACCAAACAACATGGGCCATTTTTTCCGAAAACCCTAATAAAGAAAACAAGATTGAATAAAAAAGGGATTTGGGTGTTACCTTGAAGAAAGAAGTAAATTTGAGACCTCACACGTTGAAAGAAGGAAGACAAATTGATCATTAATAGAGACTTGTGCAAAAAAGCTGGGAACAATTAGAGAAATCACAAACAAAGAAGAACGAGGTCTCTTGCATCCACAAGCAGCGAAAAAAGAAGATTGGTAGTCTAAGAACCTCTCATATGCATTTCAACACTACTGAATTATGAGATCTACCACGTTGGAAAGTACAAACCACACCACCAACGGTCATGATCTCATCGAGAACTGTTCAGGGTACTTAAGTACCATAAGGCAGACAAGACATCATTACCATCAAGTATAGAGACACGCATCAGGACTTCCCTATAAAACGCCGTTAAACAACGGATAAACATTTAATGCATATGTTCTCAATACTAATAACATCCCATATAAACTTTCACTTACTTCTGTCAATAGTCAACCTAAAGATGTACACGACAAAGCTCTCACTCTACATGATAGGAATAAGCGCTTAGGGGTAACTATTATAGGCCATTCGCGACGCCCATAGCTAAAGGACTAAGAGTGACCTGCAAGTGAAGAAGTGCACAAAACATGTAGAACTTCGTTGAACCAAAAGAAGATAATTTCACCCTTCAACTTATTACTCACTGTTCGATCCAATCCGATGGTTGTCCACACAACACGCCTAATCACATGTGAGCAGTTTCAATCGTTCTTGATATAAAAGGGCAAAACACATCATTTCAGAATTCAAATTCATTCTCACTTTCACATTACTTTTCATTCTCTCATTAACTTGGATGTTTAAGTACTAATCTTGCAAATCAACATTCCCTCCGTCATATTGAAAACTAGCTCCACTACTCTAAGATTTCATCTCACTATTTCACTGAGCACTCTGGTTTTTTAACGGAACAAAAATTTTGATTGAAAAATGAAAGTTTAAAAATAATATATATATATATATATATATATATATATATATATATATATATATATATATATATTCATCCTTATCTTAAACTTAAATAGTATAAAATATTTATCTAGAAGAAAGTAATTGCGTCAAAAAAGAAGAAAGTGTTTAACATCTCATGCTAAATGACTAATCGCCATTAATAATAATAGACTAATAGTCTAATACTAGTAGTTTTTGTACGAAACGGAAAATTACATCAAAAGAGAAAAGAGGCAGAAAACGAAAAAGGAGCAAGTTTTAGACAATGAACTGTTTTTGTTTTGTCATGGTGGTATGGAGTTGAGTGGTCTAACAAACACTCTTCCTCTTTCTTAAATTCAATGTTTAAAAATTGATATGAAGAGACTTTTATATGATAGTAATTTAATTTATTCAATCAATTTAATTATCGTTGAATTGGATAATAAATAAGTTTAAAAGTTTAAACACAAATAAAAAATGAATGCCAATTGGATGAACAATTTTCAGCATATTTCAATTGATTTTGTCTTGTTTCATCAACTGCTGCCAGTTATTTACACTCTAATATTATTTTAATATTTTAATAATTATTACTTACACATATATTTTAATGTATTAGCTATTTTATTAAATTAAATACTTTAAATAATTAAGTATTTAAATAAAGTTAAAAAACTTAATTAAATTTAATTAATTAATTAATTAATTGAATATAAATTCGTCATGATGACACATTTTGAAATAATAAAAAATCTAATTAGTCATCACTCTACAAATAATTTGTTAGGAAGCTAAATTAGAACCCTAACAAGACATGATAAAAACTCTAAAAACTAATAAGACAAATAAATTATACAGATAAAAGATAATAAAAGATAACTTTTAATTTCATTGATTGATTCCAAATGTCTCTATGAGACTACATTATATAGAGCTAATACTAAAGAAAAAAGGTTTGATGGCTAAAAGCCCAACTAGACAATAAAAGCCCATTAAGATAAATTCAACTTCTAACTTAAATAATTAAGTTATTTATAAACCACTTCCACCTCCTTCAAGGCCTTGCCGTTAATCTTGATGGACAGTAATACCATGTCTTGTCCATCCAAAACCAGCGGGGGAGCAGAACCTTCAGTGCGAGGAAAAACAGCAATTTTAGAACTAACTATTGTGTTCTCCTCTCCCAATGAAAACTTCAGATCCACAGTTTCAAAGTAGTAATCTGGCTTTTTGTAATCCTTCAAGAATATTTCAGTTGGTGCCGCCATTTTTGGCTCTTCAACTTGCTTGGCTAAATCCTCGGTAGCAACCGAACAAATTAACTTCCTACTAGCTTTCTTGAGAGCCGGTACAGAAGAATAAAACGGGTAACAATTCTTTCGGAGAATAACCTCTGATGAAAGGAAATGTCTATGTCTGTCACTACTTTTCGAGATTTTCTGAAAATATCCAATGCTGTAATTAAACTGGAGCTCCCCCTCTTCCTTCAACCGGCATAGTTGAATGACTTGTTTTGAAAAACTCGGCCAAAACGGTGACGATATTGGAATGATAATATGTTCTGGTGGTTTCGGTGGAATCACAAAATCAGCTTCATTATGAAACCCTCCATCTTTGAAATGAGGCTTGCCCACCAGTTTATCATTGGTATCAGAGATTTTCGGTGGCTGAAAGATATACATAAAGTGTATTATGGTGTCGTGGAGAGTTGTTGCAACGAGACCGCAACCATCATCATCAATTTTATTGAACTTCATTTCCTTCGATTCTCCAACAAGGCCAAGTTTCGAAGCCAAACCATGAAGCAACATTCCTAATTCAACTTCACCGTGTGACATAATCGAGTTCCACGAAACCAAGTTTCTCTCAGCCATTCTTTCAAACACCTTAACTGCACTGTCCATAACTTCTTGAACATAAGCTCGTGAGAGTGCATCTTTTTCTTCAATGACATCAGAATCACACAGTGACTTCTCATTGACTACATCAGTTTGCATTAATGTCTCAGTATTCACAGTATCAAGGTTGCTAGTTTCATCAGGCTTTTCATCTTCATCGAGATATTCATCATCATTGTCATTGTCCCGATCTTCGTTCCCACCGCCTTCAACAAAAACATCACCGGTAACATCAACAGAAACTTGTTTTGAATCCAATGAAAACCTATCTGCAGGTTCAAGAAGAACCCTAACGTTGTCGGCTGGTTCCTCTTCTATCTTAATCGGCGGCGGCTCATCTTCCGTTGAAGGAAGCTCACCAGAAATAACAATACCCAGTTGTCGCAATTGCTTATAGCGTGTAGATACTCCACAAGGAGATGGAACCGGTTGCTGCTTCAAATTTGGATAAGGATTTAGACCCTTTTCACAAACAGATTAAGTGTGTGGTTCGACAACAATGTCTTCACAAAGGGAGGATTTCTCAATGAATTCCACCAATTCAATATTTGGTTCATCCTCTTCTTCGATTGGTAAAATTTCTCTCCATTCCGGTTTAAATTTCCATAACAAAGCTGTTGTAAATGTATCCCAACTATATCGGCGATGAATACGAGACCACCATATCCACCATTTGAGAGCAGAGCCTCTCAAAGCTCCAACAACTTTCAACACCTTCAATGACTCATGGGTTCCATGCTCTTTGAAAAATTTCTCAAAACAAAGAATCCACCAATAGGCATCATCTTCCCCATCAAACAATAATATTGTCATGTTAAAGCGGAAAGTGAGATCGAAAATGAAAACACCAATTGTTAGGAAGCTACATTAGAACCCTAACAAGACATGATAAAAACTCTAAAAACTAATAAGACAAATAAATTATAAAGATAAAAGATAATAAAAGATAACTTTTGATTTCATTGATTGATTCCAAATGTCTCTATGAGACTACATTATATAGAGTTAATACTAAAGAAAAAAAGTTTGATGGCTAAAAGCCCAACTAGATAATAAAAGCCCATTAAAATAAATTCAACTTCTAACTTAAATAATTAAGTTATTTATAAACACTTCCACCTCCTATCATAATTTATGTTAGATATAACAAATCAATTATATATTTGTTTAAGACATTAGGAATATTGATTGAAAAATGTTAATAAATCAATAAATAAATGTTAATAATTTGTCTCTACACTTTATATTTTAAAATTACTGTTGTCACTATTTAGAAAATCTTTTACTTAGAGCCATCTAGATAATCCTAAGATCCTTAATGAATTAACGTAGTAGATCACAAGATTGAGTGTATGTATGTTTATATATATTTTTTCTTTCCACCATAAATTTTAATTATAGTTTTAAAGTCTCATCAATTATGTGAATTATAATTTTGAAGTCTCATCAATTGTTTTAAAGATTAGACAAACGCTTAAAAAATGTATAAAGTATATATTAAATAAATATTTATAAAAAATAAACATTTCTCATGCATCTCTATAAAATATGAGTCTAAAATTATACACTAGATCATCAAGATTGTTTTTAAAACGTACAAAATGGAATATTGCATTTTGACACATGTAAATTATATTTAAAAGAGATTAACGGTAATGCACTGTCAGTGTAAATTAGTTTTACACCATCATTCAATAGAATTATAACATTCTGCCATATCATATTAGTATTTTAAAATTAAACGTGTGACTTAACGGAATACACGTCTGTGATTAGTTGACAGTGTAAAAATATTTTACACTGTCAGTGCATATTTTCTTTTCTCTATTTAAAAAGAGTTTTATAAAATAATATTTTACAATTAAATCATTCAAAAATTTAAGACGGTTAGGCTATTTTTAACATTTTAATCGATTTAATTCAATTTAATCAAACTATAATATATTTAGAATGTAATCGATAAATGAGCTATCATCAACTTTTAAAATATCTCTAAAATATAACAACAAAATTTTAAAAACTAAATAAAATAAAATAATCAATTTAGAGTACTTGGACTAAAAAGTTAAGAGATATTTTTCTTCTTAATCAAAGATGGTTTTTCCAACTATTATAATTTCCTTTAATTCGAGAGATTAACCGTTATGTGTATCAAATATCCAAATTATAAAAAGAAAATTAAAATAAAGTGAGTCAATCAATTACTGAGTTGTAAAAGCCATATTTATAGTTAAGTTAATTGAATAGTTTGACTGAAATTTTAATATAATTAAAAATATATATAAATTATGATTAATTTAATATCAGATTTGGTTTTAAAAATATTTCTACTTTTTTTTATCATTAAAATATTACTACTTTTTATCTTTAAAATATTATTACTACTTTTATTTTTATTTTTATTTTTATTGTTTTGTTTTGTTTTGTCCTTTTTGAACAAAAAGAGTTCCTCACACTCTTTTGACACATCTGTCTTCTCTCTCTCTTCTTGTCCTTCACTTCACCATTTTGTCAATAGATTTTCCCTTTTCTTAATTCCTCTTTGTCGGTGGGAGTAACCAAACAACAACAAACGAAACAACACACTCTCTCTCACCAATGTTCTGTTCTTTCATTTTTTTTTTTTCTCTTTCATCTGGGTCATTTGTTACAATCTCATTTTCGTTATACAATTTAGATAAAAATTGATTTTTTTTAATGGGTTTGTGAATTTTCTTCCAAAGTTTCAACCTTTATCATTTTCATATCAGCTATGAAGGTTAAAGTTTTCATATTTCTGTTGTTTTCTCTTATGATGATTACATTGTGTTATGGTGAAACTGACCCTAATGATCTCAAAGTTCTGAATGATTTCAGAAAAGGGTTGAAGAATCCAGAGCTTCTCAATTGGCCTGAAAATGGAGATGATCCATGTGGTCCACCTCAATGGAGTTATGTGTTTTGTAACAGTGGTAGGGTTACTCAGATTCAAGCTAAGAATCTTGGTCTTAAAGGTTCTCTGCCTTCGAATTTCAACCAACTTTCTGAGCTTCAGAATTTAGGTCTTCAAAGAAACAATTTATCTGGAATGTTACCTAGTTTGAGTGGATTATCCAAATTACAATATGCTTATTTGGATTACAACGAATTCGACGGAATACCGGTCGATTTCTTCGAAGGACTCGATAGTCTTCAGGTTTTGTCTTTGGAAGTAAACCCTTTGAATGCTACTAATGGTTGGTTGTTTCCTTTGGGATTGAAAAATTCAGTTCAGTTGGTGAATCTTTCTCTGGTGAGCTGTAATGTGGTTGGTCCTTTGCCTGATTTTCTAGGCACATTGTCGTCTTTATCGAATTTGAGGCTTTCGGGAAACAGAATTTCGGGGGAAATTCCGGGTAGTTTCGGTCAATCGTCGGTACAGGCGCTATGGTTGAATAATCAGCAAGGTGGTGGAATGACAGGTTCTATTGATGTTATTGGTTCTATGACATTTTTGACACAGGTTTGGTTACATGGAAACAAGTTCACCGGAACGATTCCGGCGAATATTGGGAATTTAAGTTCTCTTCGGGAGCTTAACGTCAATGGTAATCAACTTGTTGGTTTGATTCCTGATTCATTGGCAAATATGGAGCTTCAAAAACTTGAGTTAGATAATAACATGTTCGTCGGTCCAATACCGAAGTTTAAGGCTACAATAGTGTCTTATGCTTCGAATTCCTTTTGTCAAAGTAAACCCGGTCTTGAATGTGATCCTAATGTTAATATATTGTTGAATTTTCTCTCCGATTTGAATTATCCGTCGTTTGTTGTTTCTAAATGGGTTGGTAATGATCCGTGTGGAGGATCATGGTTTGGATTGAGCTGCATTCGTAACTCGGTATCGATAATCAATCTGCCTAGAAAAAATCTTACCGGTACGTTGAGTCCTTCACTTGCTATGTTAGGTTCGTTGCTTGAAATTAAGCTTTCGGGAAACAATATAACCGGTAAGGTTCCGAGTAATTTTACTGCATTGAAATCTTTGAGGCTGTTGGATTTAAGTGATAACAATATTGAACCTCCATTGCCGAATTTTCATGACGGCGTGAAGGTTATTGTTGACGGTAACCCTCTTTTCGATAATCAACCTCGACCTAGTCCTGCTCCTATTTTAATTCCACCGCCTTTAATCGAACCACCTTCACCACCACACAACGTGCCGAAGCCACAACCAAAGCTGCCTCCATCCTCCGATAGTCCACAATCTAATCAGTCTAGGAATGTCGAATCAAATCCTCAATCTAGTAAGTCGAATAGACTCAAAACAGTTGCAATAGTGGCAGGAGGTGTAGTCTTTGGATTTGTAGCTCTTTCGGTTATTGTTTTCTTTGTATGTTGTTGTTCGAAGAAGAATAAGAAGAAAGTCTCAATTGATGCTTCTAGCTCTGCTGTGGCTCACGCTCAAGATCCATCCGATCCTAAAGTGATGGTTAAATTTGCGGTGTCGGATAGCACCACGGGAAGCTTATCGACAAATACAGGAATAAGTTCTCTGACTAACAATAGTGGCGAAACCGAAAGCTATCATGTAATTGAGTCTGGTGGTAACCTTGTCATATCGGTTCAAGTTCTACGCAAGGTCACCAACAATTTTGCTTCGGAAAATGAGCTCGGCCGTGGTGGGTTTGGAACTGTTTACAAAGGTGAACTAGAAGATGGGACGAAAATAGCGGTGAAAAGAATGGAATGTGGAACCATTAGCAGTAAAGGACTCGACGAGTTTCAAGCAGAAATAGCTGTTCTTTCCAAAGTTCGGCACCGACATTTGGTATCCCTTCTAGGCTATTCCATTGAAGGAAATGAGAGGCTTTTGGTTTATGAATACATGCCTCTTGGGGCTCTAAGCAGACATCTTTTCCATTGGAAAAGCTTGAATTTGGACCCGTTGTCTTGGTCGCAGAGGCTTGTTATAGCACTAGATGTTGCTAGAGCGGTGGAATACCTTCACAGTCTTGCTCGACAAATCTTCATCCATCGAGACCTTAAGTCTTCAAATATTCTACTTGGTGATGATATTCGAGCAAAAGTCGCTGATTTTGGTTTGGTGAAACTTGCGCCTGACGGTGAAAAGTCTTTGGCAACAAAACTTGCCGGAACATTTGGATACCTCGCCCCTGAATATGCAGGTATATTTTTGCTTTACATCAACTATGTACATTAACATAATACCTTATGTAACTCTGAAAAAGGCGTGTTTGTGTCAGTGCCGGACATTGAAACCGGCACTATACCGACACTTGGGATTACATTCAATGTATTTATTTTTTTCAAATTATTACCGGTGTCCGGGTCTGTTTCATAGATAGTAACATGTTTTATCTTATGGAAATAAGAATGGAATCATGTTAATCTCTGCATATTAGCTATTGTTTCTCCCTATGATTCTAATTGCGGCTGCGGTCACACTGCAAACCTTAATATTGCACCAAACCTTAATATTGCACCAAAATACAAATGCAGCTGCAATTTCGATTACGATGCCGTTGTAGAGACCTATAAAACCTTAATATTGTGGTCACAATTGCGGTTTTTAACTGCAATTTAGAATTATCCCTAGTGACTTTAACATATTTCGAAATTGCATTCTGCAATCGCAATTGTGACCGCAATATAGTTTTAGAGTTCTCCGCAATTTATGAGCTATGTTATTCTCATATCACATCCATTGTCTATTACATCTCTACACAAACTTGCATCTAACTAAAAGTTTCTACAAATTTCAGTAATGGGAAAAATCACAACTAAAGTGGACGTATTCAGCTACGGCGTCGTGTTGATGGAACTTCTAACCGGATTAACCGCTCTCGATGAGAGCCGACCAGAAGAAAACCGGTACTTAGCCGAATGGTTTTGGCAAATCAAATCAAACGAAGAAAAGCTTAAGGCTGCAATCGATCCATCGCTTGAAGTAAACGAAGAAACATTCGAGAGCATTTCAATTGTAGCCGAACTTGCCGGACATTGCACCGCCCGGGAAGCCAGCCATAGGCCGGACATGGGGCACGCCGTCAAAGTGCTATCGGAGTTAGTAGAGAAATGGCGACCGGTTGACGAGGAGTTTGATTACACCGGTGGAATCGACTTTTGTCAACCGCTACCGCAAATGTTGAAGGTTTGGAAGGAAGCAGAAGGGAAAGATATAAGCTATGCAAGTAGTACTAATGATAGTAAAGGAAGTATACCAGCAAAGCCTTCTGGTTTTGCAGATTCCTTTACTTCTTCTGATGCTAGATGATTTGGATGTGTCCCATAAAGTACTTTTTTTAATTTTTTTTATTATTGGTTGTGGTTTGTTTTGGTTGAGAAAAAAAAGTATAATTTATATGTTTTTTTTATATTTATTTTGTTGGTTTTGTACTTTAGAGTGTACTTCAAGGTACATTACAAAAACGTATGATATGAAGATGTAGATAAAGAAATATTATATTATTTTAATTCTTTGTTTTATTTGGCTATTTATATTGGTTGATGAAGATTGAAAATATTAAGAAATTAGGAATAGAATGTTTTTAGAAGCTAAGGTGCAATGCGTGAGTATTTCACACGGTTCACACAAATGTGGTACTTTTTAATCTTTATTTTGTTTATTGGTTAAGTAAAAGTTTGATGTTGGTGGATTAACTAAAGGACAAAATAAGATTTGTCCTTTTGTGTTGTTTTTTAATGTTGGAATTAGGAGTATTTGACTCTGACTTTTAGCACTGACTATGAAGTTGTTTGTTTATATGTTTGGTTGAATGAAATTTAAATTAGAAATAATTTCATTTATATCATTGAAAATGTAAACTTTTCAGCCTCAAATCATGTGACCTGCATTAGTTACATATTTATAAAATAATTTTTTTTAGATGTATTGAATAAATAATATATATTATCAATATATTTATATATTGTTTAAATATATTAATTATTTAATATATATAAAAAATAAATTTTTTCTTATAAATTAAATATGCAATATCTATAGTTATATACTTTTATTAAAAAAATGTAATAAATGTAGGCATGACCGATATGGGTGTGAGCCTTGAGCCTTTTTCTTACATCAACAAAATGTTAGATATATAAATGAAATAACTCATACAACCATTGACTTAAGGTTACTTTTCTTGCAAAAGTTCTTTCACGAAAGATTTTGTGATTTTGAATAATTTCTCCGTTAATATTCATCTTTCTATCCCCAAGTGTGTGAAGGAAATTTTGTGGTGTCCTCCTCATTCAAGTTGGGATAAAGTCAACATTGACGGGGCCTTTTTTGAAAACCCTCTAAGAGCGGCTTGTGGAGGTGTGCTTAGAAATCACCTTGGCGAGCATCTTGATTGCTTTTCTTGTAATTTGCCGAAAGATTTTGTGAATTTGAATAATTTCTCTGTTAATATTCATCTTTCTATCCTCAAGTGTGTGAAGGAAATTTTGTGGTGTCCTCCTCATTCAAGTTGGGTTAAAGTCAACATTGACGGGGCCTTTTCTGAAAACCCTCTTAGAGCGGCTTGTGGAGGTATGCTTAGAAATCACCTTCGTGAGCATCTTGATTGCTTTTCTTGTAATTTGCCTTCGAACAATGCGTTGTTTGTTGAGATTATGGGATCAATTCTTGCTTGCAATGGAATATGCTGCTAGTTGTAACTGGTCTAATTTGTGGTTGGAGACAAATTCAATGATGCTCGTTAAAACCTACAGTAAATCATCTATAGTGTCTTGGAAGTTAAGGAACAAATAAAACAACTGTATATTAAAGATTAGAGATTTTAATTTTTTGGCGACACATATTTCTAGGGAAGGAAATAATTATGCAAATAAATTAGCTAACTTAGGTTTTCTTAATTTCTAATTTTACTCGGTGGTCTGGTATACCCTCTGATGTAGTGTTTAATTTCAATTAAAACAAGCTTGAAATTTTTAATTTTAGAATCAGATAGGTTTGAGATTTTGGATTTTCATCCCCCTCATTTTGTATTTATTTTTCATTTTAATTTTATTGGACTATTGACCTCTTTCAGTTAAAAAAAAATACATTAATGATTTAATGTATATAAAAAATAAATATTTTCTTAATATTAATCAACTTTATTAACATATACTTTTAAATTATTTTAAAAGTATATGTAAATAATTTTATAAATTAGTATTTACATAATATTAATCAACTTTACTACTTACATTATATAATAAAATACATAATATTAATCAAAGTTACAATAATTTATAATTTGATAAATAAATTTTAAAATTAAACAAATTAAATTCTAAAATAAAATTAGTTAATATTATGTAAATACTAATTTATAAAATTGTTTAATATAAACCAATTTTATTTTACAATATTTTTTAATTTTTAAAATTTATTAACCAAATTATAAATTAATGTCAGAACTTAGTTAATATCATGTATTTTATTAATTAATAAAATAGTGAAATTGATTAATATACTATTACTAAAATATGTGATTAATAGCATATATTTTTGCGGTTAATAATAAAATTGGTTAATTAAAATTTTTATATTTATATTACAAAATTAATTTCAAAAAAAATATATTTTTTATAAATGTACTTTTATTTAAAATAAATCTTGTAGAAAATGGATATAAGAATACCATTACTCTAGTTTTAGAGGCTAAGAATATATATTACAATTCACTTAACAAACCAATTTTGTAGAAAAGTCAAAGTAAATTCTAATTTTAATAGATCCAGCCTATTTGTACCTTTATTCTTAATTCAACATCTTTTGATTTACAATCACAATATTAGTAAATACACGATAAATTTTGAGAAATACTCAGAAAAGCCACAAATCTCGGTTAATACTGTCCATTTATAATTAGAGATGTTCATTAATGGTTAATTTTTATAATCATAACTAATTATTAAAATCAATTGTTATAATCGATTTTATTTTTGTAAAATAGTTATAAATTAATTATTAATCGGTTATATCTATAACCAATTTTATAATTAGTTTTGATTTAATTTTATTTTAAAATCATTTTTTTAATAATATTTTTTAAGAAAAAATATTTATGTTCAAAAATAAAAAATATTTTTTTAAATTTTTGAAAAAAATATATTTTTTATTTAAAAAAAACATTTTTTAATTTTTTGAAAAAAGAATTATTTTCTGAAATTTTTTTTAATACTTTTTTTCAAAAAAAATAATCTTTTCAAAAAAATATTTTGTTTTTAAAAAAATTTTCAAAGTATTTTTTTTAATAAAAAAATGAATTAATTTGATTTTTATTTTGGATATAGATGTTCAAATTATAAATTTGGTTAAAACAATTTTAAAATATTCCCAAATAAGTTTATTTTAACATCCCTATATATAATCATGGCCTTGATTGCGTTGATATTGATATTCATAAGTACTACCAAACTCTCGCATGATCTTATTTAAAGTACTGCCCCCTTATCGAGCTGATTGAACTTCGTTAATCATGTGGTGCGGGGGCCAAAATATTACTACAAGTACGAGAGTTGGTTTATAATTGAACTCCTATAGTACAGTTTAGGAATTTGATCACATCAATCTTCAACTATCTCATTTCTAAAGTCTACTTTAGATTGGATGCAAGGATTTTGTGTTGAATGGATTCATCGGTTTGAATATTCCAAAATTGTTGGTCCTTGGAATATTTAGTGTTGAAATATTAAATTAGATTTGATTGGATATGATTAGATTTGATTAGATTAGATTTAATATTTAGATATAATCTAAGTTGTGTTAGCCTAAGCCCAATTAAGGTTGTATATAAATATACTTAGCTTGTATCATTATTTACACAATTCAATAGTACAAATCATTCTTTCCTTATTCTCTCTTTCTCTCCTCACTAAAAGTGCCTAACGCACTAACAAATTGGTATCCAGAGCTTCCGATTATTGTTCTCGATCGAGTTTTCAAGAACTTCACGTCAGAGATCGTGTTTTCAGGGCAAGTGAATCAACCGCTGCGAAGATGACTGGTGATAAGAGCATTCCGAATTCCCTTCCAATGCTTGACGGCAAGAATTGGATCCGTTGGAAAAACAGATGCAATCCTTATTTGGCTTCCTTGATACCCTAGAAGTGTTTACCGGCGGTGTTCCTGTGTTGGCTGAAAATGCAACCGAAGAACAGAAAAAAGCCCACAACGAAGTCAAGAAGAAAGATTGCAAGGCTGCTTATTGCATTCAGACGGCGGTCGATGCTGCTAACTTCGACAGATTCTCTCATGCTGAAACGGAGAATGAGGCATGGGATATTTTGGTGAAGTATTATGAAGGAGGTGAGAAAGTCAAGGTTGTCAAGTTGCAAACCTTGCGTCGACAATATGAGTTGTTATCGATGGGAGAAGACGAAAAAGTCGCAGAATATGTGTCGAAGGTTCAGAAACTCGTCCATCTCATGAAGGGTTGTGGTGAAACCATAACTGATAAGTTGATAGTTGAGAAGGTAATGAGAACGTTGACCTCTCACTTTGATCACGTTATCGTAGCTATTCAAGAATCCAACAATCTTGAAACCCTAAAAGTGGAAGATTTGGTTGGTTCGTTGGAGGCGCATGAGATGAGGATTGTCGAAAGAAAGGGAGTTCAGGATTCGATACAAAAACTGCAGACTCAGTCATGGAAAAAGAATGGTGGTTCCAACAAATTCAAAGGCAAAGTCGACAAGACTCAAGGAAAGAAGTATTGGTCGAACCCTCACAAAAATCAGGTCGAAGATAGAGCTTCTGAATCCTCGAAAAGAGGAGGAGAAAACTATCGAAAGGACAAAGAAGATAAGAAAGGTATATGGTGTTATAACTGTGAAAAGAGTGGTAATTTGGCCAAACATTGTTGGTACAGGAAAGACAATGGATCGAAAAAAGGCAAGGACGAAGGAGCGAACCTTGCACGCCAAGATTCAGATGATTCTGAAGGTGGTATGGTGGTTATGGCTGCAGTAGCAGATAACCATGTCGAATCCAAGATCTGGTTTCTCGACTTAGGCTGCTCAAATCACATGACTGGTCGAAAGGAGTGGTTGGCAGATTTTGATGAGTCGAAGAAGAGCAAGATAAAACTTGCTGATAACAGTTCGTTGCAAGCAGAAGATACTGGCAACATAGTTTTTCAACTGAGTAATGGAGCGAAAGCTATGATCAGAGATGTGTTCTATGTACCTGGAATGAAGTGTAACCTGTTAAGTGTTGGACAACTGGTCGAAAAAGGCTTCTCAGTTGTCATGAAAGATGGAGTTTTGAAATTGTTCGACACCCAGAACAATTTGGTCTTGAAATCTCCGTTGTCGAAGAACAGGACGTTTAAGACCATGATCAGTTCAACTGAAGTACAATGTCTAAAAAATGTTGTCGACCAAGAGGATAGTTGGTTGTGGCATTTGAGGTTTGGACATTTGAACTTTCGATCACTCAACCGGCTGATTACTCAAGATATGGTATTTGGTATTCCAAGTCTTGAGATGCCTGACAAACTCTGTGAAGGTTGTTTAATTTGAAAGCAATCCAGAAATTCTTTCGTTTAGACTATGCCAATGAGATCATCCTTGATACTCGAAGTTGTACATTCAGATGTATGTGGTCCATTCGAAGAACTTACCATTGGTGGAAACAGATATTTTGTTTTGTTTGTCGATGAGTTTAGTCGAAAGCTGTGGATCTATGTGATCAAGAGAAAGGATGAATTATTTGAAATCTTTAAGAGATTCAAGATGCTTGTCGAAAACCATAGTGAGAATAGGATCAAAGTTCTGCGAACAGATGGAGGTGGCGAATACACTTCGAAGATGTTTGAAAAATTCTGTGCAGAACATGGTGTTGATCATGAGGTAACTGCACCTTATACTCCTCAACATAATGGAATTGCTGAAAGAAGAAACAAAACCATAGTGGATATGGCGAGATGTATGCTCAACCAGAAGAATTTTCCAAAGTCTTTATGGGGTGAAGCTGTTTCGACTGCAGTTTATATCCTAAACAGGTGCCCTACCAAGAAATTGAAGAACAAGGTTCCTGAAGAAGTGTGGAGTGGCAAACGACCATCAGACAGTCATATAAAGGTGTTTGGCTCTATGTGTTACAAGCATGTTCCTGATGCAAGAAGAAGGAAGCTTGATGACAAGAGTGAACCTATGATTCTAGTAGGATATCATAAGACTGGTGCATACAGGCTATTAAATCCAATTAATGAGAAAATTATGTTGAGTCGAGATATTGTGATTGATGAAAATTCTGCCTGGGATTGGAATTCTGACAATTTAATTAATAAGCCATTGATGAGCTCTGATTTTGACGATGAAACTGATGAAGTCGAAGTTGAAGAAATTGCTGAGAATCAAGTCGAAGTCGAAGTAGAAGCAGTTGCTGACATTCCCGATACAGAGGTTGTGGCTGAAACAAGCCAAAGATCTCGGCGAAATAGAGTTCCTCCAACAAGACTTCATGATTATGAAGTGACTAGTGATGATGAAGTCACACCAGATGGAGAATTAGTTCATTTTGCTTTACTTGCAGGTGCTGAACCAATCAACCATAACGAAGATTTAAAAATTCAACAGTGGAAGTTAGCTATGGTCGAAGAGTTAGAGGCAATCGAAAGAAACAACACATGGGAGTTAGTCGAGTTGCCAGCACATACAAAAGCTATCGAAGTAAAGTGGGTGTTCAAGTTGAAACACAATGCTGATGGGTGATAGCAAGACATAAAGCAAGATTAGTAGCTCGAGGATTTCTTTAAAGAGAAGGACTTGACTACTCTGAAGTATTTGCTCCAGTAGCAAGACTGGAAACTGTTCGACTAGTGGTAGCATTGGCATGTAACCAAGGTTGGTCGACATTTCACTTAGATGTGAAGTCAGCATTTCTGAATGGTCCGTTAGACAAAGAGGTCTATGTCACACAACCTCCTGGGTTTGTGATTCAGAAGGAAGCGAGTAAAGTATATAAGTTGCACAAAGCGTTCTATGGCCTTAAGCAGGAACCTAGGGCATGGAACAAGAAGATCGACTCATACTTATTCAAATTGGGATTTGTTAAATGCAAGTCAGAGTATGGTGTCTATGTTCAGATTGTAGCACAAGATATAACAATCATCTGCTTATATGTCGATGACTTGTTAGTAACTGGAAATAGCCTGAAGAACTTGTCGAAGTTCAAAGAGTTGATGAAGAAGGAATTTGAAATGTCAGATCTGGGAAAATTGTCTTATTTCCTAGGCATGGAATTTCATATGTCGAAGCAAGGTATGGTTCTACATCAAAGGAAGTATGTCAAAGAGATACTCAAGAGATTCAGAATGGATGATTCAAATCCTGCATCCTCACCTATCGAACCAAACTTGAAGTTGGAGAAGCATGGAGAGGAAGACAAAGTTGATGTAACTTTGTTCAAACAAATAGTTGGATCTCTGAGATATGTATGCAATAGGCGACCTGATATAGGTTTCACAGTCGAATTAGTGAGCAGATTCATGAGCGAACCAAAAGTGTCACACATGAAAGCTGCAAGAAGAATTTTAAGATACTTAAAAGGAAAACAGATTTTGGAATTATATTTCGACGAGATTCTGAAGGCAAAGGAGCAATAGTTAATTGTTTTTCAGATGCAGATTGGTGTGGAGATAAGGAAGACCGAAGAAGTACAACTGGCTATTTCTTTCAAGTATTTGGTGCCCCAATCTCATGGTGTTCGAAGAAGCAACATGTGGTGGCATTGTCATCATGTGAAGCTGAATATATAGCAGAATCTTATGCTGTATGTCAAGCAATTTGGATCAGATCAGTACTTGAAGAAATGGAGGTCGAAGTGAAGAAACATCTTGTGTGACAAATCGACAACAAATCAGCTATAAATCTGACGAAGAATCCAGTTCTACATGGAAGGAGTAAGCATATCGAAACCAGATTTCACTTCTTAAGGGAAAAGGTAAATCGAGGTGAACTTGAAGTTAGGCATTGCTCAAGTGAAGCACAGTTGGCCGACATTTTCACCAAAGGATTGAAGATCGACAGATTCCTGAATTTGAGAAAGAAATTAGGAATAGTTCAGATCGACTATGACTAAGCGTAAGTTCGACAATTTGGATTATGGGGGTGTGTTGAAATATTAAATTATATTTGATTTGATATGATTAGATTTGATTAGATTTAATATTTAGATATAATCCAAGTTGTGTTAGCCCAAGCCCAATTAGGGTTGTATATAAATAGACCTAACTTGTATCATTATTTACACAATTTAATAGTACAAATCCTTATTTCCTTATTCTCTCTCTTTCTCTCCTCACTAAAAGTGCCTCACGCACTAACATTTAGAACCCAAAACCTTTTCATTCACAACCAATATCCTCACTATTGAGTCATTAATCTCCATTTGAAAACTATTACCACATTACATATTTATTGTAAGATATAGATTTTTTTTTAAAAACATATGGTTATGAAAACCATATTTATATGAAATATGTTTTAAAACATACATATACAAGTATATTTATATGAAATAAGTGTATTTATTTTTAAAAAGTATATTTATTTAAAATAAGTATTATTTAAATATTTTTATTTAAAATATTATTTGATACATTATTTGTATATATGTAATCTTGTTTAAATATTCTTTTTATTTCTAATATTTTATAATTTGATATAATACGTATCTATTTTTATAATATTATATGTTGTTGACATACATGTGACCTCTGCGGGCATGATCCAAGAGTTAAACTCAATGAAGTAAAGTCTATTAAAATTATCCATTACATATAGTTGACTTTGACTTGTATTATATGTAACATCCTAAACTCTAAAGTTTATATAAAAAGAATTACTCGATAATTCAACGTGTCATTTCGACAGCTAATGAACAGAACTTTAAAAAACATTTAACAACATGCAGTAGAAATTAACATAATAACAACTTCAAGTTAAACCTCTCAAATAAAGGATTAAACTTTAACACCACAATTCGATACCAACTCAAAACATAACAAAAACGTCTCGTCCACGATGTTACAAGATCAGAGCACTAAACCACTAAAATATAATAGAACGATAAATAAACAAAGGTAAGCTCCAAGAAGGTATCTCTCACTCACATCAACAAAACTCTACTCCTGATTATCGCCAAGATGTCCATGGTGGACAACATAAAGCAAAAGGGGTGAGAATAAACTTCAATATAAATCGGCGTAAAGAATGTGAGGGTAAATAAACACACAACACATCACGCATTCAATACACAAACCACACCATTACAATCTCACACTTTTTCCATTATAATATATATATATATATATATATATATATATATATACACATGCAATATAACTCATGACATCGACACTACACATGTGGTACCCATCAATGATGGTTCTTCATACGAACCAGGTCCTTACATCTGAATCCTGAGTGCCCTCATCTGAGCTCCGAACAAGTCACTTGTCCCCTCATCTGAACTCGTAATTCGCGTCTTTCACAACAACGACAACATATGATGTATGACATACAATAATGCAACAACAAGAACATAACAATGATTACATCCCATATCTAACTGTAAACAATCATTCATATAAATGCATCAACAATATTTCTCACTTCGAACTATGCATCTCAAAAATAATCAACAAGTATTTACAATACTTCATATACTTATACTTGCACTTTAAAACATATATTCACGCATCAAATAAACATCCACATAACACTAAATCATTTCATGCATAATCATTATCAATTCAATAAAATGCATTAGTTCTCATCAAATAGAAACACATAATCCCAAACAGTACATGACAATATTCATTAATCGCCAAAATAACACATTATCACAAAATTAACTCGAAACTACTCAAGTCTGCACTGTCACCCTCGCCAGGCAACGCCAGGCAACCTACAGCTCGCTGGGCGAGTCCTCGCTAGGAAAACTCTTCTCTCGTTGGGCGCATAATGACAGTCCGTCATTGCATCTAATTAGTCAAAGAATCTAGGAAAAACAAATGAAAGATGATCAAATATAATGAATAAAAACCCAAGAACGAGTGAAAAATAGCCAAGTATGGAAGAATGGGACTAAGTGGGTGCAAAAAGGGTAAAAAACACACAGTTACTGGAATAGTCACGCGCACCATCACGCGTTATTGCGTGCACGATAGAGAAAAAAGAATTGCATCGCGCGCAATGGGTGTTTTTCTGGGCTTTTTCTGATGCGTTCTAACCCGTTTTGAGTGCTTTTTAAGGGGATTTGCAGCTGTTGACAAGGGTTACGAAATTTGGAGGCTAGAGCACGATTTTGAGAGCATAATTGAGGATTTTTATAACATTTGAAGCCATTGGAGGCCATCTCTTCAATGGACTTCTTATGTTATTTTCATCTATCGATTGTGGTATTATTTTATGAATGATGCATAACTAAATTCTCTTAGGTTAGGTTGTGTCATGATGAACCTATTTTTCTATTGTTGGATTATATGTTGATTTGACCATTGTATGAACCTTTGATGTATAATTCTATTCAGTTGTTGCTTAATCTTAATGTTTTTTATTTGAGATACTCTTTTAATCTGATTTTGGACACATAGGGATTACTGACCCTTAGCCTATGTGTTGGACCTAGGGCAACTGTTCTACTTACGCTGGTTGAATATGGATAGGAGACCCAAAGTAGTGGCATAGAGAATTAACGTTCTATATGTCATACCCTAAATTTTGACCACAAGATTTCACATCATTGTGCAAATCATCACCACAATATGGATGTACCTTCATGCCTCATCAATCCTCTCAAAGATTGTTGAGCATTCACCTCAACTAAGGATTAAGGTTTTTAAGCCCTCTCAGAGCATCCAGGCAAATGATCAATCAAGAATTGACATGATCTTCAACTTGTCAAACCTCTCAAACAACCATGAAGGATCAAGAGATCTTCCATATCAAGAATCTAACAAAAAAATGCAACATCTCAAGTTGATCAAGCCTCAAGATCACCAGTGTCACCAAATTAGGGTTTTGGTCGACCAAGGCCTCCAGAGAGAAATTTTCATCTGGGCATGAGCCAATACTTCAAAACATGATTTAAGAAGCTCAAAAGGTCCTCATGAGTTCATTCATAAGTTCAAACTAGCCTCAGAGGATGCATCCATAAAAAATCAGGAAATAGGGTTTTGACCTAATTTAATCCCCAAGTTGACTTTTGGAGCAAGGCATGATCCAAGACCTCAAGAGATGCTTTAAGGAGTTCAAATTTATCATATTGATCCATTCACAAGATTGGATTGATTCAAAGAACTTGGTTCACAAGCAACACAAGGATTCAAGTTCATTTGGACCACAAACTAGGGTTCCTAAGAAAAAGTCAACCATGCCATTGACTTTTGACCAAGACATGATCTCAAACCTTAGGACATGATTCAAGATAATCTAAAACACCTATGGAATCCATCCATTAGGTTCAATTTATCCCAAGGACTTGGTTTCATTAAGGATCACAAAGTTCAAAATTCATCTAATATAAAAAAGTCAACTGTGACCAAAATCAAGTTTGACTTTTGGGATTTTTTTTTGAAAAAATATGGCCTCTTCAAGTCAAAAACAATGTTAACTTATGATTTGGATCATGATCAATCAAGAAAAATCAAGAAAAGTGAGGTTACTTGCAAAAAGGGCAACCTTGAGAAACTTGAAATTTCATTAAGTTATGGAAAAAAATGATTTTTACCCAACTTTGCAAGGCCATAACTTGTGATCCAAGCAACCATTTTCTTCCATCCAAAGCTCAAATGAAAGCTCTCATTACATACTACAAAAGTGTCCTACTGATCCATAGTAAAAAATGCCTAGATTTTGAGTTATAAGACCATAAAGTCAGGGTTTCATAAGATTTGAACTTTGACACTTAGAAAATTTTTAGGCTGAATCTGTCTCATGTTTTGTCCAACTTTAGAGGCATTTTTCATTATGATCCAAAAGGATTCAAGACCAAATGTAAACATCAAAGTTGAAGTATGATATACAAGCTTTCCAAAGTGTACAAGAACACCCATTGATTCAACTTGAGCAAGGAGTTATGAATCTCACAACATGCCTTGCTCAAACTGATCTTCATGACAGCATTTGGCAGATTGTGTACATTTCTTGTGCCACATGATTTCCATTTCCAATTTTGACATCTTACAAGCTTTGTCCTTTTCCAAGATCAGAAAGAATCTTGATGAATCACTTGATGATTTCAACTTTGGACCAATGAGTCAAGATTTCAACTTGGCATGTGCAAAATCAACATTACATGAACCTTGAATTTCAAATTTGGCATCAAGCATTTATGTGATGCATAGAGGTGGCATGGATCAGTTACAAACCAGTCAAGAAGAGTCAAGAAACATGAATGTTTAAACCTGCAAAGTTAGTTGAAGTTAAGATAAGAGAAGACTTGGTATCTTGGCATTTAAGAAAGTGCTACATGACAAAATCCATTGGATAATAGCATGCTCCCTCATCCACTCACTATTCCTTGCAAAACAAACTTGCTCTCCTATAAATAGAGGTCATTTTGCATCAGAAAAGACACACCAAAATAATACCAAAGCCTTGTTTTCTCATTCTCCCTCTTTTGCTTCAAATTTCAAAGTTTCAAGGATCAAACTTGAAATTATCAAAACCAGATCTTGAACCACTCAAACCACCATCCAAACACATTACAAGTCATCCATTGGAGGTGTTCAAACCTTCATCTTCATCTCACAACACCAAAATCAGAAAGTCAACCATCAAAGCCTCAAATTTTGACTTTTCTGCATTTTTCAAGCCATGTCTTGATTCAATCACTTTCAAAGCCAAACAACACTTCAAACACTCTCCAAATATCATCCTTAAACTGTTTCAATAATTGTTCCTCAACTGTAACACCAATTGAGGGAGTTGCCATTTTGGCCAATTTTGCATGAAGGAGCCAGTTTCTGTTCCAGAGGTTTCCAGTTGATTTTGATCATCCTAAAAGCTTTTAAGGGGTCTATTAAGAGTGTCCAAGGCATTGGATTACTTCTGTCACAAGTCTCTTGAAAGATAACAAGTGGAGCTTCTAGAGGTAAGTGCATAACAACTTGAACTTTGGAAAATATGCATTGCTTTGATGTACTTTGATCATGAACATGTCATACATATCATATTTGTTGTGTTTGAACTAATTTTCCATGCTATTATTGCTTGTATGGAGTTGTAGCATAGATATTGCAAATATTGACCTATTTTAAAACCACTATCGGGTTTTAAAATGTAGGCATTTTTAGAAAATTCCAAGACCACCATTGGATTCCTCATGAAATTCTAGGTAGGATGCATCTTTATTTCATCCATTTTCATGGAGAAATAAGAAAGTTATGGCCTTCTTGCAAAGGCATAAAATCTGGTCTCCCTTGGGCAAGGGCCAGGCCATGGCGCATTGGCCTGGCCTAAAAACAGGTCACCCATATATGTTTATGGGGTGGGGTGGTTTTGATACACGGATGTATCACCACCCTAGTGGTAGCAGCGTGTGTTTTTAGGCGTGTTTGTGTTAGAGGGCGTGGGTTCAACACCCACCCACGCCATTTTGTCCAATTTCACATTTTTTTTTCATATTTTTTGATATTTTTGATATTTTATTTTAAAAATTATTTTTGTTAATCAATTTTAATTATTTTAAAATGATTTTTTTACACAAATATCACTCACACATTAAAAATATTTTATTCACCAAAAAATCACAAAAAATATTTTTATATGATATATTTTTAAATATTTTAAAGAATTTTATTTTAATTTGTTTTTAACATTTTAAATAATTTATTTTTCTTGATTTTTCAAAACCAATTTGATTTTAAATCATCATGTGAATAAAACCTTATTTTCCAAACCTTAAACATAAATCATAACATGTTTATTGGATTTATTTGATATTTTTAATTAATTTTCCCTTTTAAAAATACAAAATAAAATAGGAATTAGGGTTTCCTTTGGTTTGATCTTTCAAAATTTCATTTCAACAATCATGGGCTTCTATTAGAGTGTAAGACCCAACCCCCTATCTACATAAATAAATTTTGGGCCTCTTCTAGAGTATAAGTTCCAAACGTCTTTCGGTATCGCGGTGCGATCACTGTTTTCAAAATAAATCATTTGGGCCTCTCGTTGAGTATAAGCCCCAATCTTTTGTACATAAACTTTATTTTAAACAACAAACAACTTCCATGGGCCTCTCCTTGAGTTGTAAGCCCCATACCCCTGTTTTCAAAATCATCTGTCTATTTTAAAACTGTTGGAAAACACCTGGGCCTCTCCCCGAGTATAAGACCCAATACTATTCTTCCATTCATAATACATTAACTTGGGCCTCTTAATAGGGTGTAAGTCCCATCCCATCCTTTTCCCTTTTTTATAATAAAAATAAGATTCAAATCACACTGGTACTAAGAGGAGCATTATTCCCGGTGAAACTGCTCTTGGACCACTTGGGTCTCTCTTTGAGTTATAATCCCCAAACTTTCTTTTCAGTTCATTCAAATAACATTAACATTTCTTTTAATTCAAATTCAAATTCAATTTTTTCTCAAAACTTTCTTCAATTTCTCAAAACCCTAATCATACAGTTGTAATCAATTCAACTAATCACAATACACTTGGGCCTCTATCCGGAGAATAAGACCCACCACCTTTTCAATGCATACTTGTTTATATACCTGTTAAACCACATATATGTATATACTTGTGCATACCTGTCTAGAGTTCCCTCAGCAGTTAGGTCATCCTCAGTTCACACTTAGGTTAAACAAGTAGGATACTTATAACTTAGTTCAATCAACTAGTTTATACTTATACAAAGAAATTCATTTCCCCAGAGAGGATTAATTCCCGATGAAACCTCTTTTGAATTTATTCAAACCTTAGAACTGTTCAACAAAGAAAGGATTATTTCCCGGTGAAACCTTTCTTGAACTTTTCTTAGGCTTAGACCCATAGGCTTCTTAAAAGTTCCCCACAGCCTCCTCTTGGGCTTAGTAAAAGGACCCAAAGGCTTCCTAAAAGCATAGGATAGGATTTAGTCATCTCTACTAGTTCAATCCTCAGGAAAGTCAAAACTCTAGAACATCCAATCAGTCAAGAATTAATCTTCATCTCTAGAACCCTCAGCCTCCTCTTGGGCATCATACAAAGATCTTTCTCCAACCAGAGTCTACCTCTTCTTAAGAGACATGGGTAGTCTCAGCCTCCTCTTGGGCTTCATACAAGTTAGACTTGGAAAGTATCACCCTCATAGTCTCCTCTTGGGCTTAACACAAGGACCCTCAGGCTGCCTAAAAACATAGGATAAATCATAATCATCTTTACCAATACATCAATTCCCAAAAGAGTTAAAACCTCTAGGGTATTCAAACTCATCTTTAAATCCCTTCTGACCCCCAACAATGCTTGACTTTCACCTTAAAAATCCCAAGCCAGGGTCAGATTGACATCAACAAATTCTCAAAAGAATCAGACCCTATTGGCATCTGATAAATCAACTCTACTCAAGTCTCTAGCAAGAGTTAGTTTCCTTTTGGATTCCCCAACACAGTTTAGGCCTTATCCCTGACTTCAATAATCCTCAGCAAGAGTCGGCCTCCTCTTAGGCATCATATAATGATTTCCCAGTCAGCCTCAATCTTGGGATTTATACAAGACAAATATATTACTCCCCAGTTGAGTCAGTCTTCTTTAAAACAATACTCAAACTCCTTAGCTTCATCATCTTGGGCTTCAAACAAGATACTCAAATAAAACATCTCCAGTGAAGTTACACCAAATCTTTTTTTTAGCTTCAACCTCGGGCTTTGATCAAGGCACAAAATCCATCATCCCCACAGATGAGACCATGAGTCCTCTCTGTAGGAGAATATCCCCTCTATATATCACATATCAAAACAAACAATCAAAACTTTTTCCAGATAATTGATGTAAGTGGCACACTTGTTAATTCAAAATCCAAGTTGGATTCCCTCCTTTATCATGGCTAAAATTTCTCTTTCATCTAACTGATGTAAGTGGCAAGCGTCTGGATTCTACACATCCAAGCCAATGTCCCTCTCTTAGCATGAAAGATTCATAAAGGAATAAGTGGCATTGCTCTACACTGAGTTAAAGCTTCTTCCTTCATGACATTTCTCTTATAAAGGAAGATATGGCATTGCTGAATTCCACACATCCCAGTTAAAGTAACTTCCCTTATAACCAATTACTCAATATTTGTGATAAATAGGTGAGATTTCTCCCTTTAGAGATGATAAATTCTCTCTCAATCATCTTTTAGCTTCAATCTTGGGCTTTAAACAAGACACAAACACTCTTTAGCTTCAGTCTTGGGCTTTGAATAAGACACCAAATTTCCTCCCATAAAATATGAGGAACTACGTTTGCTCTGATTTCCCAAATATCTTTATGGGAATACCTAGGCATATGATTGGGAAATCTTAGCAAGCACACAAATAAAAAATCTTAGGTCAAGCACCTTGCCAAAAATAATAGAAAACCCAAAAAACAACAAAAAGCATTCCCTTAGCCCTCACAAAGGAGAAACTTTTCTTAATCAACAGCAGATAGACTTAAGAAAGCATTTCAAACAATAGAAAATATATGGAAATGAAGGTTCCTATAGATTACTATAGATACTTTGGGTGTTAATAGCTTCCCTTTGTATAACCAAACCCCGATCCCTGATCTCTTCGCATTTGTTAAAGAAAACACTTGCACGCAAGGTTAGTTTAAGATATCTTCGCCTTCATTTTAAGCTTCATAGGATAAATACAGAAATTAGAAAGTAGCACTAAAAGCAGTTGTGGTCGCGTCACAAAAAAACCGACGCTACACTATACATCGCCTAACCCTGCTTACGCTGGCGGACTAGGGATAGAAAGCTCCGAGTAGTGGTTAGTGAGTTAATTCGTGAGGGATCGACTTTAACAATTTTGTTAATTCACCGTGGGGTTATAGTGGTTAGATCATTCACACAGGGCATCAAACATCAACAATAGAGGAATAGGGGATTCTACAACAAAACCTGGCCACTTTCGTGACATTATTTTCTCGTTTAATTACTTTTTGCACTAAAACTTGTAAATCCCCCTTTATTTACTGTTTTCATTTAAATTGCATAAATCTTGTCTTGTTCGAACATAGTTCTTATGGGTTTGATCTTTTTATTACTACGACACTATCAATACACTTGCCGAGAAGTCATCAAGTTTTTTGGCACCGTTGTCATGGTCTATTTATTGCAACAGGGCAACATTTTGTGTAACGTTTATTTTTCTTAGTTTATTTTATTTGTAGTTTTTATTATTTTTAGGTTTATCACAGTGCTACTGAGGTATTTTTTTGTTTGTGTATGCGCAGTTCAAGATCAACATTACTGCCATTCAATCCAGAAATTGAAAGGATCGCACGTGCTCTCAAAAAAGCAGCTAGAGAAGAAATTCTAGCTGAAGGAGACCAACCCGAAGTAGATCCATCAACACTTTCTTCAGACTTTGAAGACGAGAATAACATGGCTGCCCCACCACTCCTAACTATGGGAGATTCTTGTAAAAGGACCGACGATGGTTAGGTTTCTAGAGGGTTTGTAATGGAAGACCCTGCTAACTTTGATATTAAAAATTCTTTGCTTTCAGGTCTAAGAGACAATCTGTTTGAAGGGAACAAAAGATCAAATACTACCTTGTACTTTCTTCACGTGATTTTCCTTCCACATCGCCCCAATCAAAGCCGACCCACCATGCTGCATACTGTAGCGCAATTTTTGTGGTTTCGAATAACTATCTCTTTGGTACTACAGTTTGATTCATTTTTTATCCTGTTGAGCTGATTAAGGAAGGGAAATAGATGTCTCCAATTAACCCTGCTTGCATACTGAGTTTAAACAAATGACTGTTGGTTTACAGATGCTATCAAATAGGGGGGTCTCTCCTTAGGTAATTTTGCTTAAGAACAGAGTGTCTCGACGGTTCATGAGGCTTTTGGTAGGATGCTGAATCTGATGTTTTTTGATTGATGTATGAAGGTACTGGAACTAGGGGTTTCTTTTGATTGGTATGCTCGCTAAGATTTCGCAATCTTATGCCTACGTATTCCCGTTTAACAAAACAGGGAAATCAGAGCGATCGTAGTTCCTCCTATTCAAGGGGAGGAAAAAGATGTTTTGGTGTCTTGTTCAAAGCCCAAGATTGAAGCTAAAGGTGATTTGTATCTTGTTCAAAGCCCAAGATATGAGGCTGAAGGGTCCTGACTAAGAGGGAATTTGTCATCTCTAAAGAGGAATTGTTGATGTTTGTACGCTGTTAGCAAAGCACAAAATTGATGCTAAAAGGTTGATTGACTCAACCGGGGATTTCTTTATACAAATCCTAAGAGGAGGCTAAAAGGTTGACTTTTCTGGGGAAAATGTTCTTTCTGTCTTGTACAAATCCCAAGATTGATGCTAACAGGGATTTTGACTCCGTTGGGGAGAATGTATCTTGTATAAAGCCCAAGATGGAGGCTGAAACGGTTTGACTCAACAAGAGAGTACTTTTACCTGTCATGTATAAAGCCCAAGACAGAGGCTAAAAGGGTTGACTCAACAAGAGGGTCTGAAAAGGTGATTGACTCAACAAGAGCGTCTTTTATACTCAACAAGAGAGTGATTTGCTATCTCGTACGAAGCCCGAGATTGAGGCTAAAATGAGATTGACTCGACAAGAGAGTCGTGTATACTTAACAAGAAAGTGTTTTATACTCAACACGAGAGTGTTTTTATATGTCTTGTACAAAGCCCAAGACAGAGGCTAAAATTTGACTCAACAAGACAATCTTTTATACTCAACAAGAGAGTGTTTATTATATGTCTTGTACAAAGCCCAAGATGGAGGCTAAAAGTGGTTGACTCAATAAGAGAATCTGAAAAGGTTAGCTCCGCTGGGGAGGAATCATTTGTACAAAGCCCAAGAGGAGGCTGACTTCCTGAGGAAGGATCATTATACAAAGCCTAAGAGGAGGCTATCTTCTGCTGAGGATTATTGTGATCCAAAAACAGGTCTAAAAAGATCAGGTGCCTTGAGGTTCTGATTTGAGATAGTGTTATCATGATGATAAATTGATCTTGGTTGGGGAACTCTCATGAGAGAGATTGGGTTTAGGTTCTCCTGGAGATTTTTCCAAGATGACCAGGGTCTCTACAGTGCTTGAGAATGTCTTTGAGACTCAAGGGGGTTAGACTGTCCAAGTATAGATTTTTATCTTTTGTACAATGCCCAAGATGAGGCACGTGCATTAAGGGATGAGAATCAACCCTAAAATGGCCGGAGTTTTGACATCGGAAGGACTTCTCTAGCAAATGATGACTAAGTTCTGTCTTATACCTTTAAGAGGTCGTCAGGGTACTTGTATTAAGCCCAAGAGAAGGCATAGGAAACCTCTAAGAAGCCGAAGGGTCTTTGTACAACGCCCAAGAGGAGGAGGGGATGCTTTTAGGAAGCCTGTGGGTCCCTAAACCAAGAGAAGTTCAAGAAATGCAATTCACAGAGAAGAGATCATTCCAGGAAAGTTCGAGAATTTGGAAGAAACTCAAGAGATGCCATTCACAGAGAAAAGATCATCTATGGGGAGTAGAGTTTCTTTGACAATTTCTAAGGGTGACAGTCTAAGAAAAGGTTCACCGAGAATATTTCCTTTCTCTTTGTTCCATATTGTTTAGCCCCAAGAGAAGGGAAGACTGTATCTGGAATCCTATAGGGATCTAGTTTTGTTTGTATTCAAGAGTGACCAACGGGCTTTACCTAGTTCTAGACGTAATTGCCAGGGAAAACTCTAAATAACTATACTAGTATATATACAGTTGATATATGACAAGTATATAAGAGGTGTGAAATAAGACTTACAGTGAAGCAGCCCCACAATACAGTTATTTATATGAAAGCAGATAAAAGAAAGCGGATAAACACTTACCCGTTGTAGAGCTTCCATGCTGTGTTGTTAGTTGTTCAACAAAGAAATTAAAGAAAGTTTTGATAAAAACTATATATTTGGATTCAAAATCAAAGGATAAAGTATTTTGAACAGAGATTGGGGCTTACAACTCAAGGAGAGGCCCAAATTTTAACAGTGATTGCACTGTTGTTTTGAATTTGTACAGGGATTTATACAAGTGACTGAGGCCCGAAGAAAGGTATTCTATACAAAGGGGTGGGTCTTACACTCTCTTAAGAGGCCCAAAAGTGTTTTAAAGAAAAGAAATGAGACTTACAACACGAGGGCAGGCCCAGTTGTTTGTTTGAAGATGGCGATTGCGCCGAGGTTTTTGAAAATACAGTGGGACTTATACAATGACTGAGGCCCAAAATGATTTTGGTTTTTAAAAGGGGTTGGGTCTTACACTCTATTAGAGGCCCAAAAAGTTTGAAGATGAATAAGTATGGGTCTTATAGCTCAAGGAGAAGCCCATGGGTTTTTGTTAAAAAGGCGACGATCACACCGAACTTTTTGACAGTATCGGGACTTATACAATACACTGAGGCCCAAGGAAAGGTTTTTATTTATAAAATGATGGGACTTACACTCTCTCAAGAGGCCCAAAGAGTTTGTTTTTTTAAAAGGAATTGGACTTATAGCTCGAGGAGAGGCCCAATTGGTTTTGTTAAAAAGGCTACGATCGCACCGTTGTTTTTGAAAATACAGTGGGACTTATACAATGACTGAGGCCCAAAAAGTGGTGTATTTACAAAGGGGATGGATCTTACACTCTAATAGAGGCCCAAAGAGTTTGGAATATTTGAGTATGATTAAAAATCAAAGAAACCCTAATTTTCACTTTTTAAAAGTAATTTTTCAAAGAAAATTAATAAAAAATGACAAAAATACCAAATAAGTTTAAAGAAACCACTTTTGATTTTTGGTTAAGGTTTGAAAATGAGGTTTTAATCACAAGATGATTTAAAACTCATTTGGTTTTGGTTTTCAAGACGAATATTCATTTTTTAAATGTTTAAAAACAATTAAAATGAATTTATTTACAAAAATACCAATTATATTAAATAAATGATATAAGTTTGATTTTTTTGTAGAATAAAATATTTTACTATTTTTGTGATTTTTCAGAAAAAGAACCAATAAAAAATGATAAAAATTGAGTGAGAAATTAATTATTTAATCATTAATAAAATAATATGAAAAAAAGGACAAGTGATAAAAAAGAGGTTTGGGGCGAGGGGGATTCGAACCCCAGACCTCTCACTTGCTAATACACACAAACCAGCTAATCAACCACTGGGGCGCAATGCCAACTCATTTAATATATGGTAAGGGAAAAATATATAACAAATTTGGTTGGTTTTCTGAACTATGGCGCCATGGCCTTCTTTATCATCAAGCTCAGATGCGTGAAGCTCTCTAACTAATTCGTTTCTCAACCATTTAAAATAATTCAAACACCAATTTCATGCATTTTCGAACAAGGAATATGATGGTAATATTCAATTTTGTTGAAATGGATTGAATCAGAACATAACAAGTTAAAACTTGAAGAACCCTAAAATTGGCATGAACTCAAGGAAATCCTATATACGAATTATAAACAACAATTGATTGAGGGGAAATTCTCAACATATGACGAGATCTCTACTTCTATGGGAAGCACTGCCTCCATGCCATATACTAGAGAGAAAGGGGTTGCCCCTGTTGAAGTGCGGACAAATGTGCGATAACCATTAAGAGCAAAGGGCAGCATCTCGTGCCAGTCTTTATAGGTTACAACCATCTTCTGAACGATCTTCTTGATGTTCTTGTTAGCCGCTTCTACCGCTCCGTTCATCTTAGGTCGGTAGGGAGATGGGTTATGGTGTTCAATCTTGAACTCAGCGCACAATTCTCTCATCATCTTGTTGTTCAAGTTAGATCCATTATCAATAATGATCTGGCTTGGAACACGATAACGGCAGATGAGATTGTTTTTGATAAAACTGACTACTACTTGTCGGGTCACATTGGCGTATGACGCTGCTTCGACCCACTTAGTGAAGTAATCAATGGATACCAGGATGAACCGATGTCCGTTTGAAGCCTTAGGTTCAATCATGCCAATCATGTCGATTCCCCATATGGAAAAAGGCCATGGGGAAGAAAGAACTTTGAGATGCGTTGGCGGTACATAGGTCTTGTCTGAATATATCTGACACTTGTGACACTTCCTCATGTACTTGTAGCAATCGGATTCCATTGTCAACCAATAGTATCCTGCTCTCAGAATATTTCTCGCCATTGTGTGTCCGTTGGCATGAGTGCCGAAGGATCCCTCGTGAATTTCTTTTATCAGCATGTTTGCTTCTGGTCTGTCTACACATCGGAGCAAGACCATGTCAAAGTTTCTCTTATAGAGGGTATCACTGCTCAGGAAGAAGTTTCTGACCAGTCTTCTGAGGGTCTTTCTATCTTTTCTGGATGCCCCAGGTGGATACTCTTGTTTCTGAAGGAAGTACTTGATATCGTGATACCAAGGTTTGTCGTCTATGACTGCTTTAATTGTAAAGATATAAGCGGGCCGCTCAAGGCGCATTATGTCAATCTTAGGTAGGTCATTCCATTGACCAACACTAATCATGGAAGAGAGATTAGCCAATGTATCAGCCATGTGATTTTCTTCACGAGGGATGTGATGAAACTCGATTCTGTTAAAGAATGGAAACAACCTTCTCGCGTAGTCTTTGTAAGGAATCAATCCTTATTGGTATGTGTTCCAATCTCCTTTGATCTGATTGATAACTAGGGCTGAGTCGCCATATACATCCAAGTTTTTGATCCTTAAGTCGATCGCTTCTTAGAGACCCATGATACAAGCTTCGTATTCGGCCTCGTTGTTTGTACACTTGAATGTTAATCGGGCGGTGAAAGGAATGTGGGTACCCTGAGGTGTTATAATGATTGCCCTAATTCTATTTCCATAATGATTGACAGCTCCGTCAAAAATTAGTCCCCATTGGGAACCTGGTTCTGGCCCTTCACTGGGTAGCGGTTCATCACAATCTTTCATTTTCAAATACATGACATCTTCGTCTGGGAAGTCAAATCCAACTGATTTCTGATTGTCAATCGGTTGATGAGCCAAGTGATCGGCTAAAACACTTCCTTTAACAGCTTTCTGAGCACGGTACTCTATGTCGTATTCTGATAGCAACATCTGCCAACGAGTAATCCTTCCTGTAAGAGCAGGCTTTTCAAAGACGTACTTGATTGGATTCATTTCTGAGATTAACCAAGTAGTGTGACGAATCATATACTAGAGAAGATGTTTGGCTGCCCAAACCAGAGCACATCAAGTTTTCTTGAGCATAGTATACCGAGTTTCATAGTCTGTAAACTTCTTGCTCAAATAATAGATGGCAGACTCTTTCCTTTTGGTTTCGTCTTGTTGGCCAAGTACACAACCCATTGAGTCTTCCAAGACTGTTAGGTATAAGATCAGTGGTCTTCCTTCCACTGGAGGTGATAAAATCGGTGGATTCAACAAGTATTCCTTGATACTGTCGAAGGTGGTTTGACAATCATCTGTCCAAACGCAGTCCTGACTCTTTTTGACTAGTTTGAAAATTGGCGCACATGTCGCAGTCATGAGGAATATAAATCTGGAAATGTAATTCAAATGTCCCAGGAATCCTCTGACTTATTTTTTAGTCTTTGGAGAAGGCATTTCTTGAATGGCCTTGACCTTGTCAGGATCAACCTCAATTCCTTTCTGGCTGACGATGAACCCTAAAACTTTCCCCGAACGGACACTGAATGTGCACTTATTGGGATTTAAGCGGAGTTTGTACTTTCTCAGACGCTTGAATAGCTTTGACAAGTGGGTCACATGCTCCTCTTCTGTATTAGATTTAACAATCATATCATCGACATATACTTCGATTTCTTTGTGTATCATGTCGTGAAACAGAGTAGTCATGGCCCTTTGATAGGTTACCCTGATATTCTTCAAACCGAACGGCATTACCTTGTAACAAAAGGTGCCCCATGGGGTAATGAAGGAAGTTTTCTCCATATCTTTCGGCGCCATTTTTATCTGATTATAGCCCGAGAATCCATCCATGAAGGAGAAGACTTTGAACTTTGTTGTACTGTCTACCAGCATGTCGATGTGCGGTAAGGGAAAGTCGTCCTTTGGACTTGCCTTGTTCAGAGCCCTGTAGTCTACACACATTCTGACCTTTCCGTCCTTTTTCGGAACTGGCACTATATTGGCTAACCATTGAGCATTTTTGATGTTGCGAAGAAACCTGCGTCAATCTGTTTCTGTACCTCCTCTTTTATTTTGATGGCCATGTCTGGACGAGTCTGTCTCAACCTTTGTTTTACTGGAGGATATTCTGATCTCAACGGTAGATGATGTTCCACGATGCTGGTATCCAACCCTAGCATATCCTGATAGGACCAAGCGAATACATCGGGAAACCTTTTGAGAAGCTTTATCAAGTCTTCTTTGACAGTTGGACTGAGCAGTGCCCCAATCTTGACTTCTTTTCTTTCTTCTTCTGAATCCAAGTTAACCGTTTCTAACGGCTCTTTATGTGGTTCGATGGACCTTTCCTCTTGTCTGAGTAATCGGGAGATCTCTTCTGGAATTTCTTCGTCATTTTCTTCTTCAGCCTCAAATATCGGGAATTCAAAGTTGGGAGAAGGCATTAGATCATATGTTTCAATGGGGTTGAGAACAAGTAATCTGCATGACATGATGATTTGTGTTTAGAAGAGATAGAGAGAATGCAAGAGTGTGTGTAGTGTAAATTTTTTTTTAACAATGCTCGTTTTTATTATTTGATTTGTTTTTTTTAGGATTACCATTTTCTGAAAAAGCGAAAAGAGAAAACAGCAATAAATGCGTAAATTACAGAACGACATTATTTTATTTATGATCTTGTCGATTCTTGAAACTACAGTCCAATAAAACAACTCTGTCGCTTTGGACGAAGCGAAGAGAGACATTTACAGAAAGTGAGCCCTATCAAAACATCTGTTTCACCTGGGCAAGGTGAAAGGTTAAGATAAAGACAACAATTACTTAGACTTCTGAACAACTTTTGGAACGTTGACTGCAACCCATTGGCGGCGAACTCCTCGGTGAATCACAAAGTCTGGTACCTTATTTTCTTGGCTTTTCTTCATAAATAACGCTGATTTCTGGTGGAGTAGGATCATTGAAATTTTTCTCCCAGGAAGAGTTGTCATAGGAGGATTCTTCAGTTGTATTCTGCACAATAGTTGTACTCTCAGGTATATCTCCCTATCTAGTTGGCTGGATGTCTTTGAGCCTGATGCTTTTAGGAGCGGTGTACTTGACCATGTAGTCGTATTTACCACTTGGTTGTCCTAAGGTATCCCACACTTATTTGGAACTGGAGGAGTCATTCCTTTCGATGACGTTGACCTCGGGAAAAGCATAGTTGATGAATTCTAGTCCTGCAAGCTTTGCAAATTCATCGTCGTGTTGGATATTTTCAGAATGCCCTGAGTGTTGATCCCATGATTCTGTGGGGACGCAGGTATTCTTTTCAATGATGCTCAACTGATATTCATTGTTTGGATGATTCTTTGGCCCTAAGTCTCCTGGGTACGGCTGCCAGATAGGCAGGCCATCCATCGGGCCATAATATTTATGGTCAAAGTTGTCTTTCATTAGAGTGTCCTCCTCTAATGAGTTTGGTGGAGCATGGCATCCTTCCGGATCACAATCTCCGTATATCATTTTAACATCTGACCTTGGTATAAATCTCAGACTCTGTGCGGGATAGCAAAATGGCGTAGGCACATCTCCCTGGGACATATAACCATCCTCGTTGAGATAGGATTTCCATTCTTTCTCTATATCAGAGGAATCTCCCTCATTGATAGTATGTACTTCTTGAGACACTGGGTGAAGGAAACCTCCACTGTGGAAGAAGTCTTGAATGAGATGAAAACTTTCATTGTTAGCAGCAGTCTGGGCATAGTTTGAAGAAAAACCAAGACCTTTCTTTTTCTTATTGTCAGTAGTAATGACAAGCTGTCCCCATCCTTTGGTATTGTTACTTCTGATAGCTTCGAGAGCATCTTTGTACGAGGAAATCGACGTTTCTCCTTCTGATTGGTTGTCGTGACTCACCGAAAGTGCTTGGAACTGGGTTCCGATTACCTCCTCTGGTTCTACACAAGTGGATGACGATAAGTTACTCACGATCAAGGCCTGTTCTCCGCAGACGGTGATGAGTTGGTCATTCTTGACGAACTTCAGCTTCTGGCGAAGTGTCAAAGTGACTGCCCCAGCCTCATGTATCCAAGGTCTTCCTAACAAGCAACTGTATGTTACCCAGATGTCCATGACCTGGAAAGTGACTTGGAAGGTGTGAGGGCCGATAGTTATGGGAAGGTCGACTTCGCCGATAACTGTTTTTTGGGATCCATCAAATGCTTTGACGGTGACCTCAATGGCTCTTATCGGAGATCCTCGGTATGATAGTCGCATCAATATAGATTTCGGCATTACATTTAGAGCTGATCCGGTGTCTACCAGTACGTTGGCTAAATCATCGTCCTGGCAGTTGACTGTAATATTGAGTGCCATGTTATGACGGTGGCCCTCTTCCGGTAGTTCCTCATCACTGAATCCCAAGTTATTACAGGAAGTGATGTTGGAGATGATGCTGTCGAACTGTCGTATTGTCACATCCTGTTCCATAAAGGCCTGCTCTAAGACTTTCAGTAGAGCTTCCTTGTGAGCTTCGGAACTGAGTAAAAGTGATAGCACAGAGATCTTTGAAGGAGTTTGTAACAGTTGATCAACAATGTTGTATTCACTCTTTTGGATGAGATTCAACATCTCATCGTTGTTCTTTTAAAGTTTGAGATCATCGGATTGACCGACTGGTTAATTAGGAACTTCTGCCTGAGGTTCCTTTTCTTTGCCGGGTTCTCCAACTCCTCGGTTGAAGATCTGACCACTCCGTGTTACTCGACTGATGTCTGCAATATTCACAATGGAGGGTAATGGAGTTTCCTTTCCATTCTTAATTATTGTTGCACCGTATTTGTAAGGGATAGCCTTAGTTGATTCATACAGCAACGGTCCTGGTAGATAGATAACTACAGGAGCCTTTTGATTTTTCTGACCATTGTAAGTAATTTCAATCGATTACTGGTTAGGAACTTTCCTATTGTCCCAATGAATTCTTGATTCGTCCAGCAGAGGGATTATGGCACAAACATCTTTGGTCCTTTCACGATCAAAGATCACGACAACATCCTTAATCTGATCAACGAAATAGTCTGGCGTCTAGTTAATTGATCTAGAACTCGGACACAGTTGAATCTCTTTGTGGTCCAACTGACTTTGAAGGGCTGCTCGCACGAGGTAGCATCCTTGATTATCTTCCGAGCAAATTCTACAATGTTCATAATTGTGTGGTGGCACCTGGCCACGTCCGCTTTGTATGCAATGTAACCTTACTAGATCTGTCTCCATTAATCGAACATCCTGACTTTGATGCCTAGTAGGATTCCCGTTAGTTATGCTGACTTGTTGGGTGTCTTCATCAATATAGATCGGAAGCCACCAGTGGTTTAACAAGTGTTGCAGAGTCCTTTGAACGAGTGCACATCCTTGGTCATTCTCACGGCATACTGCACAATTCTGATAATTATGCGAAGTCAGAAAATCGGGCTGGACTTGGGTAGCGTGTAAGTCCACCAAGCTGGTATTCATCAAGCGAATATCAAAGATTTGGATCATATCCACTTGATACCGATTTCTATTATGGTAATCGTGAATCCATCCAAGATCCATCTGACGCTGGAGGGCCTCTTGTACAAAAAAGCATCCCTGTTTGTTTACCGAGCAGATCAGACAAGAATCATAATTGTGTCGTGGCAAATTATGATGTTGGCTTTGCCTTGAGTGCATCGCCACCAAGTTGACATTCATCCCACAGATGTCGTGGTTTTGAATGATGTTAGAATTCGAGTAAGTCATGTTGACATCACGAATTCGGTGCTCTTGGATCCATTTGAGATCCAATTGTTCCTGTAGAGCTGATTACACCACAGAATATCCTTGATTGTCTTTAGAGCAGATATCACACTAGTGATAATTATGAGGTGGCACATGGCCGTATCCGCTCTGTCCACAATGCATCTTGACCAAGTTGGCCCTTAATAAGAGTACATCATGAATTTGATAGCTGTTGTTAGACTCTCCTTCTATCAAATTGACCGATGCTTTCTCGTGTTGAGGCAACGGGTTCGTGAGAACATTAGGATTCGTATCCTTGAAGGATAAGACCATGCTCCTAACAAGCTTTTGCACATTCGATTTGAAACTGAGACTATTTTCTATGTTATGCCCTGGTCCTCCTTGATGGTAAGGACAAGTCTGATCCGTTTTGAACCAAAAAGGCGGGTTTTCCGGAATCGCAAGAGGAGCCCTGGTTTGGACATGCTCCTTGACCAATAGTAATGGAAACAGTTCTGCGTACAACATTGGTATAGGGTCGAACCCTGGTGGTCGTGTTGCACGGTTATTATTGTATTGAGGACGAGCCTGTTGAAGAGGCTGTTGTGTCCTTTGCTGAAATTGTTGTTGATTTGGTTGGCTCTGAGCAACTTGAGGTTGATACGTACGTACAGCCGCAGGGTTGATAGATGGAGTTACCGCTGCTACTGGTTGATACCGTCACCTTTGCTTTTCGAGAGAGATATTCCCAATATCCTGCTCCTTTTTTCTTGGGGATAGCACTACCGTATCGTTTTGTACTACTTGATGATCTGGCATCTTTGACTAGGCGTCCTTCTCGAACGGCTTCCTCGAGACGAACTCCCATACCGACCATTTCGGTGAAGTCGCTGGGCGCGCTGGCGACCATTCTGTCGTAATAAAATGAACTCAAGGTTTTTAGGAAGAGTTTTTTCATCTCCTTTTCCTCAAGAGGTGGACAAATCTGGGTGGCGATTTCACGCCATCTCTGAGCATACTCCTTAAAGGTTTCCTTGTCCTTCTGTGACATGGCTCTGAGTTGATCTTTGTCCGGTGCCATGTCCAGGTTATACTTATATTACTGAACGAAGACAGCGCCAAGATCTCTGAAAGTGGTGATCTTAGTGTGGTTTAATCCCATGTACCATTTGAGTGCGGCACCGGTTAAACTATCTTGAAAGTAGTAGATCAGTAGCTGGTTGTTTTCTGCCTGAGTTGATATTCTCCGAGCGTACATCACCAAATGAATCTGAGGGCAAGAGTTACCCTTATATTTCTCAAATTCGGGCACCTTGAATTTGTGCCGAACTTTCACATTGGGGACCAAACAAAGGTCTGCGACGTCCTTTCCTAATAGATCCTGACCGTGAAGGGTTTGCAGTTCCTTCTGCATTTCCAGGAACTGTTCCTGGAACTCCTTCATTCTTTCATCCATAATTTTGTTTCCTCCAGAAGATATCTATGGAATCTGTCCTTCTGGGAAAGTGTGTACCACGGGTGGTGGTACAGTTATTATGGCAGAGACTCTTGGTGCTTCCCGAAGTTTGTAACCTTCAGGAGTTGTTGTCATGCCCCTGGCATCTTCGCTTTCCCGAAGTTTGTAACCTTCAAGCCCAGTGGTTCCTACTGCAGTTCCCTGATCTTCAGTGATCGGCGGAACATGTCCTTCTGGGATGCAGTTAATAGGCATGCCCCAGGGACGATCTTTCGGCATGTTATACCTAGGATCATACTCTCCACTATGGGCGTTAATGTGATCTCTGAAATCACAGTCTTTTGTAGCTGGGCTTCTGCCAGAGCTTGCATGTCACTGTGAAGCTTCCTTAGATCTTCTTTCAGAGCGTCAATTTCTTCTCTCAACTCTCTGTTCTCTTCCTCGAGATTATCCATCTTTTTCTAACAACTGGCCCGAGTATTGTACGAATGAGACAGTTTGACTCTAGAATCGAGACACAAACGTGAGATTCGTAGGTAAGAAGAATGCGTTATGTGAGAATGATGAATGATATGCAATGATTATATTAATTAATTTTTTGTTTAATCAAAATAAACTTCGACAATTAGATTGCAAATATCAAACAGTGGGGAAACCCCGTTTTATTGAATTCAAAGATTGCGGAAATGGAAATACAATAGTTTACAAAGTGCTGCAAAGGAAATGTTTAAGCTAATGGATCCTGAGTCGTCTCTGAGGAGAGCTCAGGTACTGGTTCTGGTACTTTCCTTTTCTTTGACCGGGGCTCTTGAGCCGTTGTCGGGTTGTCTTTCCTTTGCCAAGTGAAATGAGCGAGCAAATTGCTTTGGTCATCTTGGTTTTCTACAACATATTGCTCTAAAATCTCGATCAGAGCATCTTTTTCTTTTAACAGTTGCTGTATTTTCTTACACTCCACATTGAGAATACGATACTTGTTCTTCCAAGACCTCCTCTCCTGTTAAACTTTGTTGAGAGTAACCTGAAGCTTTTCCGTATCAGACATGAAATAAAGAACAATATCCCTTAATGGGAGAACTTCTTGATGAGGGTAAGGCATCCTCAGATTGAGAGCTCTAGTTTGTACCCAGTGGAGATAAGGTTCCACCGTGACACAATTCGGTTTTCCTAGAGACTCTCGTCCTTTCTTATGAACATGTTTCTAGGCGTGCACTATTTCTGTCTTTAGTGCCCTGTCATTTTCTCCTTCCTTGAAGAAAAGACCTTCCAGATGAACATTACGCGAGACATGTCTCATCGGGTATCCAAATTGACAACGAACTAAAATTGGATGATAATTGATTCCTCCTTTAGTTCCTATGAGGGGTACGTTATGGAAATTTCCACAACGGTCAATGATTCTGATTCCGTCATAGATTCAATTGTACCAATCGATGTCGGAGTTGGTAAGAGCCATGATTCTCTGTGACCAACGCAAAGCACTCTTATGATCCCAAAAAGCGGCAGACTTTGGTAAATGGGAAGTGAACCATTTGTATAGCAGGGGTACACAACATGTGATCATTCCTCCGCTGTACAAATTCCTTAAGTGTACAGAATGATACGCATCTACGAGCATGGTTGGCACATGGTTTCCAATCAGAAAAACCTTAATGGCGTTGATATCAACGAAGTTATCAATGTTGGGAAACAGAAATAACCCATAGGTGAGCAAAGCAAAGATGCTTTCAAAAGCAGTCATGTTTCCTATACTAGCGAAGTACAGAGCTTTCTTTACCAAGAACTTGGCTGGCAAACCTTGGATTCCACCCTTAGTGGTCATGTGAGTCCTGACTTCTGACTCGTCCAAATAAATTGCTCTTGCAATGGTTTGATCCTTTGGAATTTCTTCCAGTCCAGAAAAGGGAGCTTGATCAGTAATGGGTAAATCAGTCAGGTGAGAGTACTCCTCCAGTGTTGGTGCTAGCTGATAATCCGGGAATGTGAAACTGTGATAGACCAGATCGTAGAACTGAATGAGCGTAGCCAAGATTCCATCAATTACATGGACCCTTAATAGAGATAGCAGACCTCTGTACTTGGCTCTGAAAGCATCAGGGTTGGTGATCATCCTTGCCAACCCTCTCAAATCCTCTAGTTTTGGAACCTTGAAGGTGTACTTATTTGTCTTCCTTCTACCGAAATCCATAATGCAATCTTTCTCTCTGATATTTGCAATCATTGTCTTAGTTTAATTTGAAAAAGAGAGACTAGAAGAGAAGATTTTTCTTTGTTTAATGTTTTTTAATGAATGAATGCATGAATGCAGCACACAAAAACATAGAAAAAACATGGGGTCAAAGGTTCGGTGTCATGAAGTCAAGGCTCTACCCATCCCCAAAGGTTTATACTGGTGATTTTTGTACCTGTCTCTCAAAATCACTGACCCCTCTTGGGATAACGACAACAAGCGGATATCTAAGCGAGCTGTAGTATCTTAGAGTAGTCTCAAATGAGGGTAGTATCGCGTGACAACTATTTTTGATAGCTTCCGCACTACTGAATGGTGTCAGTCTACTAAAATCCCCAGTTTCTCAGATAACCCAATCGAACAATCTGCTTTCAACAATCGAAGTCGTATAGGCATTGAATCCGCAAAGGGCATCTCCACTGATTCGATGGTCGACCGAGGTCTCTTATTTGGGAGTCACTCTCTTTAAGATTACTCGTCTAGTGCCATCACTTATCATAGGTGTATACTCAATCTTTCCACATGCGGCATCACACGCATTCCCATTAGCAGAAAAATAAACACGGATATCAATTAGGAAAAACAGTATATATATTTGTCCTAACATCTTAGACCTCTAGTCCTATGATCCTATACAAACAATGACTCCTCAGCAGAGTCTCCATTTTTGTCGCACTTTGTGAATTTAAGGTTTTCTACCTAAGACTGTAAGAAAGAATACCTCCTACTGTGGTCGCCATTTTTTCTATAGCGCGATTTTTATGGTTTCGAATCACTATCACTTTGGTACTACAGTTCGATTCATTTTTTATCCTGTTGAGTTGATTAAGGAAGGGAAATAGATGTCTCCAATTAACCCTGCTTGCATACTAAGTTTAAACAGATGACTGTTGGTTTACAGATGCTATCAAATAGGGGGGTCTCTCCTTAGGTTATTTTGCTTAAGAACAGAGTGTCTCAACGGTTCATGAGGCTTTTGGCAGGATGCTGAATCTGATGTTTTTTTATTGATGTATGAAGGTACTGGACCTAGGGTTTTCTTTTGATTGGTACACTCGCTAAGATTTCGTAATCTTATACCTACGTATTCTCGTTTAACGAAACAGGGAAATCAGAGCGATCGTAGTTCCTCCTATTCAAGGGGAGGAAAGAGATATTTTGGTGTCTTGTTCAAAGTCCAATATTGAAGCTAAAGGTGATTTGTATCTTATTCATAGTCCAAGATATGAGGCTGAAGGGTCCTGACTGAGAGGGAATTTGTCATCTCTAAAGAGAAATTGTTGATGTTTGTATGCTGTGAGCAAAGCACAAATTTGATGCTAAAAGGTTGATTGACTCAACCGGGGATTTCTTTATACAAAGCCTAAGAGGAGGCTAAAAGGTTGACTTTTCCAGAGAAAATGTTCTTTCTGTCTTGTACAAAGGCCAAGATTGAGGCTAAAAGGGATTTTGACTTCGTTGAGGAGAATGTATCTTGTATAAAGCCCAAGATGGAGGCTGAAAGGGTTTGACTCAACAAGAGAGTACTTTTATCTATCCTGTATAAAGCCCAAGACGGAGGCTAAAAGGGTTGACTCAACAAGAGGGTCTGAAAAGGTGATTGACTCAACAAGAGCGTATTTTATACTCAATAAGAGAGTGATTTGCTGTCTTGTATGAAGCCCGAGATTGAGGCTAAAAGGAGATTGACTCGACAAGAGAGTCGTTTATACTCAACAAGAGAGTGTTTTATACTCAACAAGAGAGTGTTTTTATATGTATTGTACAAAGTCCAAGAGGGAGGCTAAAAGTTGACTCAACAAGAGAATGTTTTATACTCAACAAGAGAGTGTTTATTATATGTCTTGTACAAAGCCCAAGACGGAGGCTAAAAGTGGTGGACTCAACAAGAGAGTCTGAAAAGGTTAGCTCCGCTGGGGAGGAATCATTTGTACAAAGCCCAAGAAGAGGCTGGCTTCCTGAGGAAGGTTCATTATACAAAGCCTAAGAGGAGGCTATATTCTGCTGAGGATTATTGTGATCCAAAAATAGGTCCAAAAAGATCAGATGCTTTGAGGTTCTGATTTGAGATAGTGTTATCATGATGATAAATTGATCCTGGTTGGGGAACTCTCATGAAAGAGACTGGGTTTAGGTTCTCCTGGAAATTTTTCCAAGATGACCAGGGTTTCTACACTGCTTGAGAATGTCTTTGAGACTCAAGGGGGTTAGACTGTCCAAGTCTAGAGTTTTATCTTTTGTACAATGCCCAAGATGAGGCACGGGCATTAAGGGATGAGAATCAACCCTAAAATGGCCGGAGTTTTGACATCGGAAGGACTTCTCTAGCAAAGGATGACTAAGTTCTGTCTTATACCTTTAAGAGGTCGTTAGGGTCCTTGTATTAAGCCCAAGAGAAGGCATAGGAAACTTCTAAGAAGCCGAAGGGTCCTTGTAAAATGCCCAAGAGGAGGAGGGGATGCTTTTAGGAAGCCTGTGGGTCCCCAAACCAAGATAAGTTCAAGAAATGCAATTCGCAGAGAAGAGATCATTCCAGGAAAGTTTGAGAATTTGGAAGAAACTCAAGAGATGCCATTCACGGAGTAAAAATCATCTCTGGGGAGTAGAGTTTCTTTGACAATTTCTAAGGGTGACAGTCTGAGAAAAGGTTCACCGAGAATACTGCCTTTCTCTTTGTTCCATATTATTTAACCCCAAGGGAAGGGAATACTGTATCTAGAATCCTATGGGGATCTAGTTTTGTTTGTATTCAAGAGTTACCAACGGGCTTTACCTAGTTCTAGACGTAATTGTCGGGGAAAACTCTAAATAACTATACTAGTATATATACAGTTGATATATGACAAGTATATAAGAGGTGTGAAAGAAGACTTACAGTGAAGCAGCCCCACAATACAGTTATTTATATGAAAGCAGATAAAAGAAAGCGGATAAACACTTACCCGTTGTAGAGCTTCCATGCTGTGTTGTTAGTTGTTCAACAAAGAAATTAAAGAAAGTTTTGATAATAACTATATATTTGGATTCAAAATCAAAGGATAAAGTATTTTGAACAGAGATTGGGGCTTACAACTCAAGGAGAGGCCCAAATTTTAACAGTGATTGCACTATTGTTTTGAATTTGTACAGGGACTTATACAAGTGATTGAGGCCCGAGGAAAGGTTTTCTGTACAAAGGGGTGGCTCTTACACTATCTTAAGAGGCCCAAAAGTGTTTTAAAGAAAAGAAATGGGACTTACAACACGAGGGCAGACCCAGTTGTTTGTTTGAAAATGGCGATCGCGCCGAGGTTTTTGAAAATACAGTGGGACTTATACAATGACTGAGGCCCAAAATGATTTTGGTTTTCAAAAGGGGTTGGGTCTTACACTCCAGTAGAGGCCTAAAAAGTTTGAAGATGAATAAATATGGGTCTTATAGCTCAAGGAGAAGCCCATGGGTTTTTGTTAAAAAGGCGACGATCGCACCAAACGTTTTGACAGTATCGAGACTTATACAATACACTGAGGCCCAAGGAAAGGTTTTTATTTATAAAAATATGGGACTTACACTCTCTCAAGAGGCCCAAAGAGTTTGTTTTTTTTAAAGGAATGGGACTTATAGCTCGAGGAGAGGCCCAATTGGTTTTATTAAAAAGGCGACGATCGCGCCATTGTTTTTGTAAATACAGTGGGACTTATACAATGACTGAGGCCCAAAAAGTGGTGTATTTACAAAGGGGATGGGTCTTACACTCTAATAGAGGCCCAAAGAGTTTGGAATATTTGAGTATGATTAAAAATCAAAGAAACCCTAATTTTCACTTTTTAAAAGTAATTTTTCAAAGAAAATTAATAAAAAATGACAAAAATACTAATTAAGTTTAAAGAAACCACTTGTGATTTTTGGTTAAGGTTTGAAAAATGAGGTTTTAATCACAAGATGATTTAAAACTCATTTGGTTTTGGTTTTCTAGATGAATATTCATTTTTTAAATGTCTAAAAACAATTAAAATGAATTTATTTACAAAAATACCAATTATATTAAATAAATGATATAAGTTTGATTTTTTTGTAGAATAAAATATTTTACTATTTTTGTTATTTTTCAGAAAAAGAACCAATAAAAAATGATAAAAATTAAGTGAGAAATTAATTTTTCAAATCATTAATAAAATAATATGAAAAAAAGGACAAGTGATAAAAAAGAGGTCTGGGGCGAAGGGGATTAGAACACCAGACCTCTCGCTTGCTAATACACACAAACCAGCTGATCAACCACTGGGGTGCAATGCCAATTCATTTAATATATGGCAAGGGAAAAATATATAGCAAATTTGGTTGGTTTTCTGAACCATGGCGCCATGGCCATCTTCATCATCAAGCTCAGATGCGTGAAGCTCTCTAACTCATTCATTTCTCAACCATTTGACATAATTCAAACACCAATTTCATGCGTTTTCGAACAAGGAATATGATGGTAATATTCAATTTTGTTGAAATGGATTGAATCAGAACATAACAAGTTAAAACCTGAAGAACCCTAAAATTGGCATGATCTCAAGGAAATCCTATATACGAATTATAAACAACAATTGATTGAGGGGAAATTCTCAACATATGATGACAAACAATTGGCAAAAGTATCATGCGGGGAAATATGCATGGATCATGTTATGAGAGTTTTAAGGTTTACCTTGATGCAAGCTGAAATGGAACTCTGCACAGATGGTGTTCCAGAAGTGATTTGATAATCCCTACAGCTTCAATGGATGTTGTTGAGTGGATTGCAAGCCTTGGAACACTTTGAAAATCTTTGGATCAAGTTGGAGGAATCCTACTGTAGAATGGATGTATAATGGCTTGGTTAAAGAGTATTTTGAGCTAAAGGTGTTACAGAGATGATTTAAGTGTTTGAACACCTCATATACATCATATGTGATGTGTTTGAACAATTGGATTGGATTGTTTAAGGCTGCAACTTAAAACCCGATGGTGGTTGCTCAAAAACAAAGAAATTTGGCACTTAAGAGAGAATGAGAGAAAGCAATGTTGTAAGCTGCTTTGGTGTGCCTTGAATGATCAGTTGGAACCTCTATTTATAGGTGATCAACTCTTTTCTTGGAGGAATAGTGAATGGCTGCAAGATCAGATCACCTTCAAATGGATTGGCTTGGCATAAATGCCTCTTGCACTAGGTGTAACAGCTACCCCAAATAGATCAGCTATGCCTTGACTGATTCCACATTCCTCAGTCATTTTAATTGTTGTTTATTATGGAATCTTGACTACAAGTGATCAGAATCTTGAAAGTGCACTATTTGCATAAAATTGCCTTTGAATTCCATGTATTTGTTCCACTATTCATCATGCCAAAGGATGGCTTTGAAACATTCGTGGCCTAACTTATCAGGTTGGATCAGATGCATTGTGATCAGGTTGGATACAGGTGGCTTAGAGATCACAAGCCTTGACTCAGAAATCGTGTGAAGCAAGAAAACTTGAAAACTGATTTTTCAAAACAGTTGTAGCAGCACGACTTTGGGCATGGATTTCTCTTGGCTCAAGCTGAGTTGTTTCAAGCCAATAAGTTCCTTGGATTGTAGGCAACATGTACAATAACTTTGATGTTTATACCTTGAATTGATTCAGCTTGCAACTGTGTGAAAAAATCCCACAAGTTTTGGTGTTTTCAACAAAATCTGTCTTGGACAGAATTTTGTCTAAGTGTTGAAAAAGAGGGATTTTCATGTTTTTAGTGATTTTGATCCAATCATAACTTGAAATCTATGAGGAATTGGAATGAGGTGTAGTTCACACTTTTGAAGTATGCCATGAGAGCTACAAATCCACCTTTGGATTAGCCAAAATGGTTGCTTGGATCACAAGTTATGATCCTTGGAAGTTGGTACACTAGCCACTTTGTTCCATAACTTAGAAAATTTCTAAGTTTTTATGGTTACCCCTTTTACAAGTTATCCCACTTTCTTTGATTTTTCTTGATGAATGATGATTCCAATCACACATTAACATCATTTTAGGGTTGAGGAACCATAATTGTGAAAAATCTCAAAAAGTCAAACTTTGACTTTTGTGCACAGTTGACTTTTTATCAGATGAATTCCAAACTGTGCGATCCTTGGTGAAATCAGGTCCTTGGACTAAATCAAACCTAATGGATGTGTTCCATAGGTATTGTAGGGTGTATTGAATCAAGTCCCAAGGTTTGGGATCATGTCTTGGTCAAAAGTCAAAGGTACAGTTGACTTTTCTCGCGAAACCCTAATTGTGGTCCTGATGAAATTGAGGCTTGTGGCTCAAGCTTCTTGGATCAATCCATTGTTGTAAATGGATCAATGTAGTTTATTGGAGACCCTCAAATCATGTCTTGAGGTCTTGGCTCATGTTTTGTCCCAAAAGTCAACTTAGGGGTGAATTAGGTCAAGAAACCCTAATTCCTGATTTTTTATAAATGCATCCCCTGAGGCTAAATTGACTAGATGATTGGGTCCAAGAGGTTCCTTGGAGTATCTTAAGTTATATTTTGAAGCATTGGCTCATGCCCAGATGAAAATTTCCATCTGGAGGCCCTAGTCGACCAAAACCCTAATTTGGTGATACTGGCAATCTTGATGCTTAATTTACTTGGAATGCCGCACTCTTATGCTTTATTCTTGATGTGGACGTCCTTTTGATCCTTTGTGGGTGTTTGAGAGGCTAGACAAGTTGAAGATCATGTCATTTCTTGATTTATCCTTTGTCTAAGTGCTCTGAGAGGGCTCAAAACCCTAACTCTTGTTTGTAGTGAATGCTCAATCATCTTTGAGGAGATTGATGAGGCATGATGGTTCATCCATATTGTGGTAATGATTTGCATTATGATGGAAAATCTTAGTGGTCAAAATTTGGGGTATGACACATACTACCCCACAACACAATCCTGCATAAATCATCAAAATAGGTTCAATACTTTCCAAAACAATCATCCAACATGTCTAAGCTAAAAAGGGGAAGCATTCAAATGTTCACAGTGGCTATGTTTCTTCCCAAAACATGTTCAAGACAACAGAATCCCAGGTCATTGAATACACACAAAATTGAAAAGGAAAAGAGTCAGTAACAGTTTATTCACAATCAAAATCAATTGAACATGGAAAATTTTGATCACAGGAAAATTAGAAGACACGTTAATGGCGATCTTTTCAAAAATGGAAACGAAATCGTCATCAAGGGTAGTGTCAGAATGGAAGATGAGTCAGTTCATAATATCGCACAACATCACAGGAAAACAGAAATCATGATCACACATTCAATTTCTACCCTAACATCAATCATATCTCCTTCCAAAACAAGATTCGACAACAATCTTGTACAGTTAATTCAAATCAGATTTTAATGATTAACGAGACTATAAAGGGAGCTCCTTCCATTCACAAACGGCAGTAGTGCAGAGGATTCACACAAAACACATATTCGCACAGAAAAATCACATACGCACAAGGTCGAACACACTAAAAAAACCACACACAGTAGAGGAAGATTCCGAGGGGGGAATTCATGGAAAAAAATTAGATACACACATACGAAGAACAACATCAATTCACACCAGTATCCACCCTAAATTATCTCACTATACACACAAAAAGATTGAAAAATGCAGAGCTATCATACACACCCGTAGAAGTTCATACTCATCACAAACAACAGAGTCAAAATACATACGCAGCAGGGAGCGAAAGGAGAAATTCACAAAAAATCACAGCATCACAAATTCATACAAAAATCATCAGAAGCAACTCACAGGCATTACAAACATCAGCAGCAATATCACTCAAATTCAACACGCAACAGTGAGACAATAACAACACAAGCAGTACAAGAAGGCTGATAATCAGAAGTGGAACTTACTTGGATTTTTGGTGAAGTGCTTATGCATATCTGGAATTCTTTGAGCTTCTTTCAGCCGCCGTTGCGCAAGGAAGTCCGGGAGGAATCTCTCTCCCGTTGGTAAGCTTCTAAATCGCGTTTTCTCCTCATTAAGTTGCAGGATATGATGTATAGAGTAGTATCTCCCATGTTTGAATTGGATCAATTCACACACAACATTTAATTCGATTGTTAGAGTTTTAGGTTTCGTTTTCAATTTCGCCCGATTTAGTTTCCGTGGTGAGAATCAAAAGAAACTGATGTTGGAATGTGAAAAAGAGAGGGTAGTCATGCGTAGGCAAGAGAGTGGGAGGCTATGGTGAACCATGGACGAGTTGTTATTCACTAGAAAGATTTGAAAATGGGTGGAAAGGAATCGTGGCGAGCGAGAAGAAGAAGACTGCGAGAGGTTGAGAGTGGGCCATGGTGAGCTTTTGATCTTCCGGCGAGAAAATTGATGTGTGTAGGATGAAAGAAATCGCCGGCGACGGGCGAGAGATTTGAACGAGAGAAAGTGATAGTGAGGAAACGTAACAAGAGAGAAGAAAGTGAGATTTAGAAACTGAGTTATGCTGGGAGTTTGTTTTGAGAAGGTCTCCCACAATACTCCCCCTAGTCTGATTCGGGTGGGCTTTAAAGCCAATCAACCCATTGTTTTTTTTTTTTAAATTTCCTTTTTTATGAGATTTCTTGGGCCTACAACACCAGCCCAACTATTCCTTATTTTTACATCATTTATCCTGTTTTTTTTCACCCATTTAGTTTTTTTTATTTATTTAGATATATTTTTATTTTTAATTAAATTTATCAATTAGTTTCTAATTAGAAACTAATTAGTTAGTTTTTAGATTTATTTAGATTTAACTAACTAATCTCTTTTTAGAACTTAACTATTAAGTTTTTAAATTAGTTTAAGTTTTAAGTAATTAATTTTTGAATGAGACTTTAATTAATTAGTTGTTGATTTGAATTTAATTAATTGATTGGTTTTAATTAGAATAATTAGGATTTAGTTTAATTAGGTTATATATCTTAATTCTTAAATTAATCTTGAATTCGTATGTTCCATAATTTCCTATATTCACTTTGAATTTAATTCTTGATTGCACTTGGCTGGGATGAAGTCCCGATCTTGATGTCCTATCTTTTGAGTTTTGATTTGCTTGGGCATTTGCTTTGCACACTACTATTTATCTTACATTTGGTGCTTGAGGTCCCATTGTATGATATCTCCCCGATGCCTATTCTTAATTGATATTCATTTGTTACTCTTGAATCTATATGACTGCCTGCTCGTTCCAAAGGAAAGGCTTCCCTCTTTAGACTGCCACGTCATACTTAGGAAAGCTTTAGGTCCTTCCCTCTCATGCTAGCCTTAGGATTGGAGCCGTTGTGCTCTATGCTTTGTTCTTCCATGAACACTTTTTTCCCTGTTTATCCTAGCCTTAGGATTGCAGTCGCCACACTCCATGTAAGTTCCTGCCATGGACACTTACTCCTTTTTAACTTAGCCTTAGGTTTAGAGTCGCCGCACTCTATGTAGGTGTCTTGCCACAGACGCTTACCTTCCCTTGGAACCTTGACCACAGTCAAGAGTTCCTTACCCTTATTTAGGGGAACTATGAATGCTCTGATTCCATTCCCGTCAGGATATGTAGGCACGAGATGCAATGTCTTGGCGAGCATACTTAGATACTAACCCCTAGGCCTTTCCCTTAGCAATAACATTAGCAAGCAAATAATAACATAACACAAATAAAACAAGAGGTTCCTGTAGAGTACTATAGATACTTAGGATGCTAGCACCTTCCCCAGGTATAACAAAATCCCGAACCTTAGATCTCTTGCATTGTTTTACATGCAATTAGGGTTTTCGATCTTTACCCTTTCCTTTGGAAAAATCAAAGCTCAGTGGTGAATTAAGATTTGCGAACCAAGTTAATATAATAGCTATGATATCCGATTCTCACTGCGACAGAAATGGAGACTTCACTGGGGAATCATTCCCCTAAGAGGGTTAATCCCACCTTGTTTGTATTGGTGTTATTTTACATGTTTACTTGCTTGTATATCTGTACATATTTATATATGTGTATATATATATATATATGTTTGTGCTTGGGTTTCCTGTATGTAGGGTGGTTACTTTGAGTGGTGAGGATAAGTCCTATACCCGGACTTGAGTGTACACTTATGACATGATGATGGTATATTCAAGGAGACTTTGAGGGAGTTAATTCCCGAAAAAGTTGATTTGAGAAACCATCACTCAGTGGAGGCGCTCTTGGGAGTAGTCGCGTTGAACGAGTTATTCGTGAAAACATTGCTACTTTCGACCTAGGAGCCCATGACACTGATGACCTTTAGCCACCTTTTCACCCGACTTTGGCCTTGGTAGGACGTAGTACGATGACTATGAGGGAGTAGTCCCAAAATAGTTGATATGCGATACTACACTCGGATGAGACTCTCTTGAGAATATTATTAACTACCGAGTTATTTAGGAAATCGATAATATCCGAAAGATGGGTTGTTGATTCTGGGAACTCTTTAGAACCCTGTTCTATGAATACAAGAACCCTAGTACACACCTTGTAGTTGGTTCATTACCCAGACTCCATGTTGTGATCTTGAACCCCTGATCCTATTGCATGTGTTTTGCATCTTGTTTGAATTGCATTGCATATCATTTGCATATTTACATGATTCATTACATACATCCGTTTGTCCAACAACTCATCTCTAGTTGTCTCTATCTTCCAGCATCATCTGTCAGTCGTCAAGCTGATTCCTCGACACAGATACAGGACTAGAGCTAACTACAGACGCAGAATGTCAGAGTAAGAAGCATACAATGCAGAGATCCGAATAGAGATCGATGATCTTAAGTCAAGCATGACAAAGCTCACTGAAATGCTCCTGGTCTTGATTGCTATAGGAGAGGAACCCCAAAGGACTGTTATTCAGGAAGTTTTAAATGCTGATCCTCAGCCTGTTCAGGTGCCACCTTCAACTTGGCCAGAGTTTGGGTTACCCCACAACTTCTTTCCACCTATTGCATCTAGTGCTATGATTGGTCAAACTGTCAGACTAGTGTTTCAAGCTCCTGTTTTTGCCGAGCCCAGGCCTATGGTTCATGCTGTTGCCCAGACTACTCGAGCTCCTTTTGAGAATCCTCTCTACGAGTACAATGCTGCCAGTGCTCAGGGTGAAGATCGTGAAGACTTTGTTGAACCTGAGGTTGTCCGTGAACATTTTTAGATCATAGACAAGAGACTTAAAGCTGATGAGGGCAATGACTTATTTGGTGTGGACGCAGACAACATGTGCTTAGTTTTTGACCTCGTTATGACTGCTAAATTCAAAACTCCCGAGTTTATGAAGTACAAGGGTCATTCTTGCCCAAGAGCTAATCTGGTCATGTATTTTTGCAAGATGGCTGCTTATACCAACAACCAGAAACTGTTCATCCACTGTTTTTAAGATAGTCCGAGTGGAGCTTCTCTTAAATGGTATATGAATCTTGAACAAAACAATATCCACTGCTTCCAGGACCTTGCTAATGCCTTCATGAAACATTATAAGTATAACCTCAACATGGCTCCTGATCGTCGTCAACATCAAAATATGTCTCAGAATGAGAAGGAATCTTTTAAGGAACATGCTCAGTGGAGGAGAGAGTTGGATTCCCAAGTTGAACCTCCTTTGGCCAAAAAGAAATTAACTGGGATGTTTATGGACACTCTGTCTCCATTCTACTGGGAGAAGATGATTGGCAGTGTTTCTTCCAATTTCACTTATTTGGTTACTATTGGCCAAAGACTCGAGGAAGGATTCAAGAATGGTAAAGTGTCCAAGGCTGCTGAATTTTCTAATGGTGCGAAGAAATCCTATGGGAACTTCCAGAAGAAGAGAGAAGACCATACCAATGCTGTAATGACTGAAGTGAGAAGGCCTCGCCCCCAACCTCAGTATGCTGATCACCCTGCTGTTGCTGCTGTTACTCACGTGGTTACTGCTCCACGACCAACTCAAGCTCCTCGACATCCAGCTGTTGGACAAAATCAATACCGTAATAGGAATCAATTTGATCCTATTCCCATGACGTACATTGAACTTTATCCTGGTCTGGTTCAGAAAGGTTTGATTACCACAAGGACTCTGCCTCCTCCTCTAGATCCTCTTCCAGCTGGATTCATATATGATCTCCACTGTGCATACCACGAAGGTGCCGCAGGCCACGACTTGGAAAATTGCTATGCACTAAAGGCTAGAGTACGTGACTTGATTAAGGTCAGAATTCTTAGTTTTCGTGACACCAATCCTAATGTCCAAACAAATCCTCTGCCAGGGCACGCCAAGTGAAGCTTCGGTCGACTTCAACATACTATCTTCCTAAAATCCAGTGTTTCAGACAGGATAACTCATCCTTGTATTGATTAGTCACTAGGCCATGTTTCTTATTGTTTGCATTTTCCTTTATTTTGTATTAGCTATTTGTATTCAAATTATGTTTGTACTTTCGTGATTAATGAAATGAGCATTGCAACTTTTGGATTCAATTCATTTGTGTTTGCTATTTACACCTTTATGCTTTCTTTTCAACAAAAAAAAGAATAAAAAAAAAGAATAATAAAAAATAATTTTTTTATCTCTTATCCACTTTCTTTTCGATTATGCAAAGATTGGAGGGAGGATGATGAAAACAAAATGCTCATAATTGTTGTTGGTATGCTTTCAAATCAAAACTTTGCTGACGATGTAAGACATTGTTTCAATTCCCAAACACTGGAGATATAAGGAAGATAACCCCTCGTCAACCCCTTTGAGCCTTGAAGTTGGAGTTTCTTTCTGTACCAAAAAACCCGCAATCTTTAACCTGGGGCAGGGTAGTTCTCAGTTAACTTGATTGTGCATTCAAATATAAGATTTTCACGCAAGACATCTTTCAACAAAAGTTTACATTCATAAGTCATCCTTCGTACACAACAAACAGGTGTGGAAGATGTTTTTCAAATTGGAAGCCAATGATGGTTCACTTTAATCATTAAGTCAGGAATTCACAACCTTTCAACTCTTCCAAATTAAATAAATAAATGTTGTATAAGGTGTTCCCAAAGTGATAGATAAAGAAGGATCATCAAGAAGTCCTTACTTAAAGAATGAGCCGAGTCCCTTTCGAGGCAAAAGCTAAGAAAGATGGGAAGCTCATGACCTTACTTTATACAAAGAGAAATAAGAACAAGCTTGTATGACAACCAAAAGTTGTAAGGAAGCAGTAACCGCTATTTCAAAGTCCCTCGACTTTTGAACCATCATTAGTGTAGTTTCCAACCTCTTGGGAACTTGAGTGTATAGTCTGAGTTAATTGAGCGTAGGACTGAAGATCATCACGAAGATTGGGTGGGTACAAATAAACTTTGAGCCTTTATCCTTTGTTTCTTAAACCGTGAACCAGTCCACGTTACAACCCTCAAAAGACCTAACTGAAGAAAGGTTATTTTGAAAGCATACTATAGCAAGGTTGCATAAACTGGCTCCAAAATATCTTTGTAGATCATTTGTTTTGGCATTACAACTTTTGCTTAAACTTTTCACTTTGATGTCTTGAACCGCCGTGTTCTGACCAACGACTCATATACTTTGCATCTTTCAAAAAATGATTTTGATTTCAAAGATTAAATGAACTTTGCATTTACTATGTTTGTACGAACACTTTTGTTTGCAAACTGGCTTTCCTCTCAAGGAATTTTCAAACAGTTGAGAAACTTGGTCCGTGGTCTTATCAAGGGGCAAGTTCTTTCTAGATCCTATTGAGAATCAGTTCAAGATTTGTGGTTCAGTGCAAGTCCTGCTCAGAATTGGTTCATACAGAATATTTTTCAAGACTCAGACTGGGGCAAACTTGCCAAGCACACAGTGAAACAGTCATTTCCAGAATCATACCAGCTGAAACAATGATCAGTCTATCTACAACAATCAACTAATCTGGGGCAGTTTACTTGAATAATCCCTGAGCAGCTCTCCATCTTTCCTACAAGGATCATCAGCTTGATACAATTTACAAGTGTGGCAGAAATGTGTTCAACATTAACATCGTTAGTCCCAAAGCGGAATGGCAGTGATCTCCGTGTCGAGGAATCAGTCTTCCAGTCTTGTCTTCCCCCCAAAAGAGTCGAGCCGTGTTATCGACATCTGCATCTGCATTTGATCATATATCATCTGTATAATTCATATACATATGCATAACAAGAGTGTTTCATCCTCATTTGCATTTTCCACACGTCATGTTGTTATTCACGTCTTACCTTGTGGTTAAAGTCCAACTTACTTGGCACCTACCAAACAAATATTGTCATGCCTATCTGATGCTCTTCCGAATATGTATTTTTGCTCTGATGTTCTTCCATAACTCCTTTGTGTCTATCTGACGTTCTTCCAGATACGACTTTGTTTCTAATGTTTTTCTAGAAACTCCTTTATACCTATCTGATACTCTTCCGGATATGTATTTTTGTTCTGATGTTCTTCCAGAACTCTCTTGTGTCTATCTGATGTTCTCCCAGATACGACTTTGCGTCTAATGTTTTTCCAGATATATAATTATTCTGATGTTCTTCCATAACCTCCTTTGTGTCTATCTGACGTTCTTCCAAATGCGACTTTGTTTTTGATGTTTTTCTAGAAACGCCTTTGTACTTATATGATGCTCTTCCGGATACGTATTTTTGTTCTGATGTTTTTCCATAACTTATCTGATGTTTTTCCAGATATATACCTTTGCAATTCTGATGTTTTTCCATAATGTTGTTGCTTTTACCTCCTGATGATGTTCCAGATGTGTGTTTTGTTATGATGTTTTTCCAGAACTCCTTTTATGTCTATCTGACATTTTTCCAGATACGACCTTGTTTATCTGATGTTCTTCCAGATATGATGTTGCTTATCTGATGTTCTTCCAGATATGTCTTCAAAACCTTTTCCCGTACATTTAATACTTTTCTAAATGCTTCGGATGTATCTTCAGAATCCTTGTCTTCATCTAATGCTCTTCTAGATGTTTTTAATTTGTTCCTGACTAGGGTTAATAGTGCTGAATGTTTTCAAGTCTGTTTCTATTCCTCATCCAATACTTTTCTGGATGTGTTCCGAAGATTATTCGATGATTTTCCGAATATCTCTGATGTGTTCTGGAGTCTATTCGATGCTTTTTCAAATATCTCTGATGTGTTCCGGAGTTTATTCAACGCTCTTATGAATGTCTCTGATGTTTGCCGAGTTCTCCTCACCTAATTCAATGATCTTCTAAATGTTGTGACTCTTTTCCATCCAGTTCCATTCATGGATGATGACTGTTGATTTCCCAGTGGAGCTTATTCAATGTTATTTCGAATATCTTTGATGTTTTCCAAAGTTCATTCAATGCTCTCCTGATTATCTTTGATGGTTGTTGTTGTACCTTTTCAGAGTTTTGTTCAATGCATTTCTGACAAAACCTCTGATGACTGTAACCCTTTTCCCCTGTGGCATCTTTTCCGTCACATATCCCCACCTTGCATTCATTTCATATCATATCATAAGCAATTTGTGGCATCTTAGGGCCAAAAATTATGCATGTTTGTATTTAAGCCTCTCCTATCACGTTGAGACGAAGATTTCAATCTCCATATCTCCGGATAGAAGAAATTTAAATAGGGACATCTGTCATACCCTAATTTTTAACCCTCCACCTCTTTATACATCATCTTGCATATCTGCATGCTTTATTACTAACGGGTTTGTGCAGGAATTTTGGTTTCAAGTAGTGATAATATTCTTTCTCATAGTCAATCATTTCAAGGCATGACCAATGGATGCTGATTCAAACAGTCTTAGGGTTTTCTACTGGTTGTTTGCCTCAAAATTCTCAACAACCTCAGTGTACATCTCAAGAAGATCAGGGTTGCCGTATTTTATGATGTTTGAGCTATGTCAATTAATGATCAGGTTATGCAAGTTGGTGGAGTGTTCATTTGATGTTTTGAGTTCAAATTGTCAAAAATATCGGTTCAAACTTTTTCGTTGATTTGTCAAGAACTAAATTCAAATTTTATGATATGTTTCAAGTTACAAGTTCAAGGAGGTTTTCTATGTGATTTTCAAAGTGCACTAATTATTTTTAAGATTCATTTCAAGGTGTACAAAGTAATTCCAAGATTTATACAAAATTCCGAGAGGAATCTCTCTCCCGTTGGTAAGCTTCTAACTCGCGTTTTCTCCTCATTAAGTTGCAGGATATGATGTATAGAGTAGTATCCCCCATGTCTGACTTGGATCAATTTACACACAACGTTTAATTCGATTGTTAGAGTTTTAGGTTTCGTTTGCAATTTCGCCCGATTTGGTTTCCGTGGTGAGAATCAAAAGAAACTGATGTTGGAATGTGAAAGAGAGAGGGTGATAAAGAGTTTTCCACAACTAGTTTTTCTAAGATTTAGGGTTTATCAAAAATAACACACAAAACAAGAAGAAGAGATAAAATTAAAATTCTGAATTCTCATATCCTTCAATTTTTCTCCCTGCAGCGTTTAAATACAGACAACATTGCTAATAGAGAATTAAATTGGGCCAGCCCAAAGATAGAAAGAAAAAACAAATACATAATAATTAATGAAAACTTATTATTTAGTGTCAAAGTCTTGCATCCATTTGGGTTGGATCCTTGTACGTGTGGGTCTCTTATCACTACTATACGGCCCATTGACAACCTTGTCCGCAAGGTTGGGTTTGAAAGCATGAAGGTCGTTGGATTTGAAAGCAGTGGCCCATTGGGAAGGCCTAGCTGAAGTGCTCACGAAGGATCTGGAAGAATTGGGCGTGCAGTCAAGATTGAGAGATGAGTGGGGTCCAGGTGTCACAGCGTATGAGGGAGTGGAAGATAAGGGTTCCGCATGCAAAACATATGGCGGTGTAGGAGAAGTGGTATTGGGAAGGTCATTAGGTGGAAAAAATTCATGGGATACAGCTGTATCCATTGAATTAGTAGGTGGGTTAGGTAGCAGTTTTTGGGGCCCGAGGTGTGCAGCATGTGAAGTATGGGTAAGTGGGAAAGTACTCTTGGGAACACAATTGGCACGTGAAGAAGCAGAAGTCTTAGTAGTTTCCAAGGATTGAGTACCCAAGTAATTATTATTTTTAAACTCCACCTCTTCATAACAAACTCTAGATTCAGACCTTGTATTTTTCAAACCATAGCTATTGAAACGCTCTGAGTCTTCGAAATCTTCCAAGTCCTTTTGTTGTAAAACTGTGTCTTTTTCCTGAGTTTTCTGCGAATTAGAACTTTGTTCATCTTCCTTCTTATTCTCTTTCTCGACAATTTGTGTTGCTTGGTTCTCTTCATCATGGAGGGTTGTGTCAAACTCAGCTGGAATGGGTCGAAACTGACGAATCGGATCCGCACCATGGAAAACGCAAAGCTGTGAGACTTGGAAGACAGGATGGATCCTTGAAGAGTCTGGAAGCTCCAGATGATACGCGACCGGCCCTATTCTTCGAAGGATTTTGAAGGGTCCAAAATACCGTTTTGAAAGCTTGTTAGATACACGCTGTTTCACAGAGGTTTGGCGATAAGGCTGCAAGCGAAGTAGAACGAGATCGCCCTCTGCAAAGGTGATTTCCTATCTCTTTTTGTTGCTTTGAGTTTCCATGTAGTTTCTGTTGCGCTCCAGATTTTGTTTTAAAATTCTAAGTACCTCATCTCTGTTTTGAAGGGAAACATCCACGGCTTCAAGAGGTGACGATCCTGGGTTGTAATGAGGAAACGATGGAGGAGGGCGACCATAGAGGGCTTCAAAAGGTGACATCTTGATTGAACTATGGAGAGTTGTGTTGTGCCAAAACTCCGCTAAATGTAAGTATTTAAACCACTGTTTAGGTTGTTCAGATGTGAAACAACGTAAGTGTGTTTCTAGACAGCGATTAACTACCTCTGTTTGACCATCTGTTTCAGGATGGTAAGAGGTGCTGTATTTCAAGGTGGTGCCCTGGGCTCGAAATAATTCCTTCCAAAAAGTGCTGATGAAGAGAGGGTCACGATCGGAGATGATTATTCTTGGAATACCATGCAACCGGCAAAATTCGACAGAAAAACGTAAGGCCAGATCCTTAGCTGTGAATTTAGTCTGGAGTGCAATGAAGTGGCAAAACTTGGTGAGTCAGTCGCAGATTCCCAGATGATAGTATGGCCAAAAGAAACAGGTAAGTGTGTTATAAAGTCCATTGTTAAATCTTCCCATACTTTGTTTGGTATGGGTAAAGGTTGAAGGAGTCCTTGTCTTTTTTTGGTACTGTATTTGTTCATTTGACAAACTGAACAACTCTTCAGAAATTCCTTTGTGTCCTTGTAAATGCCAGGCCAGAGAAACGAACTAGATACCCGTGCCAGTGTTGGTTGAAGTCCTGAATGACCAACCATTGGAGTAGAGTGATATTCCTTCAAGATGTTTTGTCGCAACTCGTCAATGGAAGGTATGTAGATCTTGTCCTTGTAGTACAATAAATTGTTCTTGAAATTATATAGAGTTAGTGAGTTAGGATCAGAGAGTACTTTGCTGACCAAGTTTCTGCCTTCTTGCTGAGTTTTGTAGAAATGCTGAAGTTGGGTGATCAAGCCAGGAATAGGTGAAGAGATGGATAGGAACAAGGTTGCATCGTCAGCTTGGATCCGACTCAAGGCATCTGCAACTTGGTTTGACTTCCCAGGTTTGTAAAAAATATCAAAATGAAACCCTTGTAATTTAGCCGCCCATTTTTGTTGTTCAGGGGTTTGAATAGTTTGAACTAACAAATTTTTTAAACTCTTCTGATCCGTGTAAATGTGAAAATGTCTTCCAATTAGGTACTGACGCCATTTCTTAACCGCTTCTGTTATGGCGTACATCTCACGAACATAGACAGAGGAAGCCTGGAGTCTGTTCACAACTTTTTGCTGAAGAAAGCCAAAGGGTGTCCCTGCTGAGATAAAACGGCTCCGATAGCAACTGCAGAAGCATCCGTCTCAAGTACAAAGATTTTGGAGAAGTCTGGAAGACATAAGACAAGAGTTTGTGTCATTTTTGTTTTTAATGTTGTAAAAGCTGACTCAGCTGATGTACTCCAAACTAACTTATTGGAACATAGTAAATCCGTGAGAGGAGCGGCGAGAGAGGCGTAATGACGAACAAATCGTCGATAAAAGCCTGTGAGGCCTAAAAAACCCCTGAGAGTCGTGAGTGAACGTGGCTGCTGCCAATCCAATATTTCTTGAATCTTTGTCGGATCTGGGGTGACACCTTCACTTGATATAATGTGACCTAAATAATTAACACTAGGGACAGCAAAGGCACATTTGGATAACTTCGCATAAAATTGATTAGACAAGAGTAAATCTAAAATCAATCGCAAGTGATGAACATGATCAGAAAGACAAGAACTGTAAATTAAAATGTCATCAAAGAACACTAAAATAAACCGTCGTAGATATGGACGCAACAAATCATTCATAGCATATTGAAATGAACTAGGAGCATTAGTTAAGCCAAAAGGTATAACCAAAAACTCATAGTGACCGTCAAATGTTCTGAACGCTGTTTTGTGTGTATCTTCTGGTGTAACCCTGATTTGGTGGTGACCCGATCTGAGATCAATCTTAGAGAAAATAGTTGCAGATCCCAATTCATCAAAAAGTTCATCGATAGTGGGTATAGGGAAATGATCGCGAACTGTTACAGCATTTAAAGTGCAATAATCGACGCAGAAACGCCAAGAACCATCTTTTTTTCGAACGAGAAGAACGGGTGAGGAGTAGGGGTTGTTGCTAGGTTTAATTATGCCTTCATGAAGCATATCCTGAATAATTGTGGTCATGGCTTCTTTTTTGGAATGAGGATATCGGAAAGGTTTGACATTAACTGGTGCATTGTTTGGAATGATAGGTATATGGTGGTCATGGGGTCTTGTAGGAGGTAAGCCTTGTGGTTTTCGAAAAACTGCAGTGAAGGAATGAAGAATGGTTTCTATTTGTTTGGGGAGGGATTTGGGTAATGTATTGAGGGGATTGCTGGTGGTGTTTGGGTCAATGTGGCTTTGTTGAGTTGAGGGTTGGTAAAGTAGGAGGTGGATGGAGGCAATTGAGTCAGTTTGTAGTAGGTGACAAAACTGATTGTAGGAAGAGGGTGATGGAAGGGTTTTGGGGTCGCCTGTAATTGTGATTTGATTTGTTTGGTATGTGAATGAAATTTGTGGGATTGAAAAGTCAGCAAGAAGGGGACCAAGGGTACGTAACCATTCCATTCCGAGGACAACATCGGCCCCTTCAATCGGAATTAAGTGGAAAGGTATATTGAAAAGTTGGTTTTGTAAGGTGATTGGGACTTGGGAACATAGTCCTGAACATGATAATTTAGAACCATTTCCAACCATGACAGAAAAATTAGGGATAAGTGTTGTTGGGATCTTTAAATATTGGGCTATGCGTGGTTGGAGAATATTGTGGGTACTGCCGGTATCAATCAAAACTGTCACCGTAAGACCATGGAGCAAGCCTTTAAATTTTAGGGTCTTAGGGGAAAAGTGGCCACTCACCGCCTGTGGGGAGAGTTGGAAATAAGTGTCGTCTGTTTCAGCGGTTTTCGCAGTTTCTACCGTTGGGGGGGGGGGGGGGGGGGTAACAGCAGCATTATTATTAGATTCTTGAGTATCCGGTTCATCCTCATCTACCATTAACAATAGGAATTTGCCTGATGAACATTTGTGGCCGGGTATAAACTTTTCATCACAGTTAAAACACAATCCTTGAGCACGTCTCTCTTGAAGTTGAGCGTTTGATAGGCGTCGAATGGGCAGTTTTGGGGGGTTGTGTTGGAATAGAGGTTTTAGGGATTGTAGTGTTTAGTGTTGGGGTGGTGTGTGATGGCATTGGCTTTTGTATAAGGGGTGGAGAAGGCTTTTTGGTATTTAGGTTTTGAGTCCTTGATTTTTGATTCAATCAGCTTAGCCAGCTCGATTGCTTGTGAAATAGTAACAGGTTTGTGAATTGTGATTTCATTTTGTGTATCAGGAGCCAAACCAGAAATGAAGCAATTTAGGAAGGCATCTTGGGATAAACCAACCACTTGTGTGGCCAATTTTTCAAAAGCTGCTTGATATTCCATAACAGATCCCACTTGTTTTAACTTAAACAATTCAGCTTGATGATTAGCATATGTGGATGGGCCAAAATGTAATTCTAATGCTCTTGTGAAAGAGGCCCAATCTATTAAAAGTAGGCTTTGGTGCATCCATTTTAACCAACATAATGCTTCACCTTTCATATAAAATGAAATCATAGCAAGTCTGTTTTCAGGAGGTAATTGATAAAATTCAAAGAATTGGTCAGCTTGAAATAACCATTCTAGAGGGTTGGAACCGTTAAACAAAGGAAGTTCTAATTTGGGTGTGCGAAATGGTGGGAGAGGTGTGGTTGGATGGAGATGGGGGAGGGGAATTTTTTGGAACATAGGGACGCTATAGTGATGTTGGAAGGGTAAGGTGATGGGTTGAGTGATGTAAGGGGAGGAAAAAAATCTAGGTATGTGTGTGGGTGTAGGTCGTAAGGGAGTAATGGTGAATGTTGGCTGGTGTGGGTGATTAGAAAGTGTCCCTGAGTTTAGCAAAGGGGTATAGGGTTGCTGGAAGTTAGGGGAATTTTGGGGAGAGTTTGCAGCAGTAAAAATGGGACTAATATTGGTTGTCGTTAAGGGAACGGAGTGAGGGACATGGGTAATACCTAATGATGAAGTTGCCGACTGCTGAACTGTAGTGGTTTGCTGCTGTTCCTTTTGAGTAGCTAATTTATTAAGCATCCCCATGATATTTTCATATCTAGAGTCAGAAATCTATTTTTCGTTGTCCATACGGGTCTGAATGAGCTCCAGATCTGCAGTTGTTTTGTCAAAACACTCATCCATCTGCTGCTGCGTTTGTGTCATGGCATTATCAAGGTGGACATGAGCTGTTTGAACTGCTTCGTCTATAATATCTCTAGGGTTTGGAAGTTTGGGGGGAGGAGCCAGGAATCCAAATAGATGAAAGCACCAATTGATAAAGAGTTTTCCACAACTAGCTTTTCTAAGATTTAGGGTTTACCAAAAATAACACACAAAACAAGAAGAAGAGATAAAATTAAAATTCTGAATTCTCATATCCTTCAATTTTTCTCCCTGCAGCATTTAAATACAAACAACAGTGCTAATAGAGAATTAAATTGGGCCAGCCCAAAGGTAGAAAGAAAAAACAAATACATAATAATTAATGAAAACTTATTATTTAGTGACAAAGTCTTGCATCCATTTGGGTTGGGTCCTTGTACGTGTGGGCCTGTTATCAGAGGGTAGTCATCCGTAGGCAAGAGAGTGAGAGGCTATGGCGAACCATGGACGAGTTGTTGTTCGCGAGAAAGAGTTGAATATGGGTGGAAAGGAATCGTGGCGAGCGAGAAGAAGAAGACAACAAGAGGTTGAGAGTGGTCCACAGTGAGCTTTTGATCTTTTGGTGAGAAAATTGATGTGTGTAGGAAGAATGAAATCGCCGACGACGGGCGAGAGATTTGAGCGAGAGAAAGTGATAGTGAGGAAAGGTAATGAGAGAGAAGAAAGAAAGATTTAGAAACTGAGTTATGCTAAGAGTTTGTTTTGAGAAGGTCTCCCACAATTCTCCCCCTAGTCTGATTCGGGTAGGCTTTAAAGCCAATCAACCCATTGTTTTTTTTAAATTTCCTTTTTTATGAGTTTTCTTGGGCCTACAACACCAGCCCAGTTATTCCTTTTTTTTACACCATTTATCCTGTTTTTTTTTGCACCCATTTAGTTTTATTTGTTTATTTAGATTTATTTTTAGTTTTAATTAAATTAATCAATTAGTTTCTAATTAGAAACTAATTAGTTAGTTTTAAGATTTATTTAGATTTAACTAACTAATCTCTGTTTAGAACTTAACTATTTATTTTTTAAATTAGTTAAGTTTTAAGTAATTAATTTTTTAATTGGACTTTAATTAATTAGTTGTTGATTGGAATTTAATTAATTGATTGGTTTTAATTAGATTAATCAGGATTTGGTTTAATTAGGTTATATAACTTAATTCTTAAATTAATATTGAATTTGTATGTTCCATAATTTCCTATATTCACTTTGAATTTAATTCTTGATTGCACTTGGCTGGGATGAAGTCCCGTTCTTGATGTCCTATCTTTCGAGTTTTGATTTGCTTGGGCATTTGCTTTTCACACTACTATTTATCTTACATTTGATGCTTGAGGTTTTGCCCATTATATGCTATCTCCCCGATGCCTATTCTTAATTGATATTCATTTTTTACTCTTGAATCTATATGATTGTCTGCTCATTCCAAAGGAAAGGCTTCCCTCTGTTGACTGCTACCTCATACTTAGGAAAGTTTAGGTCCTTCCCTCTCTTCCTAGCCTTAGGATTGGAGCCGCCGTACTCTATGCTTTATTCTGCCATGAACACTTCTTTCCCTGTTTATCCTAGCCTTAGGATTGGAGTTACCGCACTCCATGTAAGTTCCTGCCATGGACACTTACTCCTTTTTAACTTAGCCTTAGGTTTAGAGTCGCCGCACTCTATGTAGGTGTCTTGCCACAGACGCTTACCTTCCCTTGGAACCTTGACCACAATCAAGAGTTCCTTACCCTTATTGAGGGGAACTACGAATGCTCTGATTCCATTCCCTTCAAGATACGCACGAGATGCGATGTCTTGGCGAGCATAATTAGATACTAAACCCTAGGTCTTTCCCTTACCAATAACATTAGCAAGCAAATAATAACATAACACAAATAAAACAAGAGGTTCCTGTAGAGTACTATAGATACTTAGGATGCTAGCACATTTCCTAGGTATAACCAACCCCCGAACCTTAGATCTCTTGCATTGTTTTACATTGCAATTTGGATTTTCGATCTTTACCCTTTCCTTTGGATAAATCAAAGCTCAGTGGTGAATTAAGATTTGTGAACCTAGTTAATATAATAACTATGGTATCTGATTCTCACCACGACACCAACAAGTGTGAGAACTTTGCATCATCCCTTGAAAAGGGCTCGAACTTGGATAAAATCAACAAGTATGCCATTAGCTCTCTAAGGTGGATAATGTAACACCCCAATTCCCATCGCGAATAAATAATACATAATTAAATCAGAGTAGATAAAAATTTATTTTTCCGACAGAAACCAGGATGCCACAACAGTAAAAAGAAAATACAATCCCTGCTCATATATTTTTGATACATAGCACAAAATAGAATACCCTCAAAGGGAAACTTTTTCCATATAAAAGAAAAACTCAATTATGGAATAAAGCAGAAAGATCCATAACTGACTTGTTTTACAAAATAAATTGTTTTATAACATCAAAATACACATACAAAAGTCATACAAAATATATTCAACAATTGTATACAAATAACTTAAAGCGTTCCCCGACTCCCGTGCTACGTATCAGAGCAGACAGACTGACAGACGGATGGAGAACTAAACTTCACAAAAGCCTTCAAGACTACTAATCTGCAATTGCCTCATAGAGCAACAAACCACAGCAGAAGGGTGAGAAATAACAACTAAATCAAGATTACATAATAATATGCACACATTCAAACACTTGTATAAATCATCTCACCCATGCCATCACATACTAACACATAAAGCATGCCACAAATACAAAAAATATCACACATAATCCAACCACAATTATGACATATGGAACCACACCACCACATCACCACAAAATATAGCATATATCAATTATCCCTACTTAACCACATGTTCACACATAATGCATATGTCTATACACAAAACATATCATTCATAACCAATGCATTTAACACGAATGCATATCAATTCACCAATCCAATCACAAACTCAACACATAATTACTCCATTCACAAATGCATATCAATCATGCACAAACATCATGTGCATCATGTCTCTTGAACTGCTCAAGCTCTTCTTGCATTGCATTAATCCAAAATTCATTTGTCAAGGCCTCCTTAATATTTTTTGGTTCCATCTTTGATACAAAGTAGGCGTTTGCCACCACATCCCGTGATCTAGTTATCCTACCTCCATTTGAATCCCCTATTATGAGTTCCTTAGGATGATGCTTCTGGATTTTGATGGAAGGTCCTTTGTCAACTCTCTCAAACACAATAGACTCATGATTGTCATCGTTGGGTACTGCAATATTTTCAGGGTCGTCTTGAGGTGTTTTAACATCTTCTGTGACATCTTCCTCTTCCATTGGGAAGAATGCTCCAATATCATTTGTAGCTTCAACCTCCATAGGAGAGTCATCAACCACAACATTTATGGATTCCAATACAACTTGAGTTCTTGGATTGTAGACATGGTATGCTCTGCTGTTTGTGGAGTAACCTAGGAAGATTCCTTCCTCACTCTTGGGATCCATCTTTCTCCTCTGCTCACGGTCTGCCAGAATATAGCATTTGCTTCCGAAGACACAGAAGTATTTCACCGTTGGTTTTCTACCCTTCCATAATTCATACAAGGTAGCAGAAGTTCCCGACCTAATGGTTACCCTGTTTAGGATGTAGCAAGTTGTGTTCATTGCTTCAGCCCAAAAATGATACGGAAGTTTCTTTGCATGAAGTATGACCCTTGCACACTCTTGAATAGTTATATTTTTCCTTTCAACCACACCATTCTGTTGAGGAGTGATGGGTGAAGATAACTCTTGACTAATTCCTTCTGAGGAGTAGAACTCATCAAACTTACTGTTTTCAAATTCCCTCCCATGATCACTTCTGATTCTGATTATACCACTGTCTTTTTCTCTTTGAAGTCTCTGGCACAATCCCTTAAAAACTTCAAACACCTCTGATTTCTCCTTGATAAAGTCCACCCAAGTGTATCTAGAAAAATCATCAACAACTACATAGGCATACCTTTTTCCTCCAAGACTTTCAACTTGCATAGGTCCCATTAAATCTATATGAAGAAGCTCTAAATTCCTTGAGGTGGTTTGTTTTTGAAGCTTTTTGTGTGACATTCTAGTTTGTTTCCCAATCTGGCATTCCCCACATATCTTTCCTTCATCTATCTTAAGATTTAGAATTCCTCTGATAGTTTCCTTTGATATGACTTCCTTCATTCCTTTTAAGTCCAAATGCCCCAGTTTCTGATGCCATAGCTTTACTTCATCCTTCCTAGACACCAAACAGGTGGAGGGACTCTGAGTATCGTGAGGAGCCCACAAATAGCAGTTATCCTTGGATCTGGCACCTTTCATAATGAGTTCTTCTTTATCATTTGTAACCAGGAACTCAGATTCAGAGAAGTTTACCTTAAGACCTTGGTCACACAGTTGGCTGATGCTTATTAGATTTGCAGTCAATCCCTTAACATACAAAACTCTATCAAGACAAGGCTGACCTTCATACTTCAGCTTGCCAACACCTTTGATTACTCCTTTTGAGCCATCTCCAAAGGTGACATGACCAGTGGGATGAGGTTTGATGTCAGCCAAGAACTTCTTCACACCAGTCATGTGTTTGGAGCAACTACTGTCAAAGTACCAGTCTTCTTTGGTTGAGGCTCTCAGAGAGGTATGGGTAATGAAAGCTACAGTTTGACCCTTAGGTATCCATTTCTTCTTCCCTTTGGGAGTCTTCCATCTTCTTCAGGATTGTTTTGAAGATTTAGGATATCTATTCAACTTGTAGCAGTGAGCCTGTATATGACCAAACTTCCCGCAGTAGTAACACTGTTTGTCCTATTTTTGTTTTCCTAGATAGTTGTTCTGAGGCCTTTGATGATGTTGAGACATCCTTCTTGACATCACTTGGGCTGAGTTTCCTCCAGTCCTATGTCATTTGATCTCAACTTGATCATTATAGCCCAGACCCTTTCCACTTCCGACATTTCTTCCTGACATAAGGATTTCATCTAGCATGTCTGAGCTATTGTTCTTCATCCTTATATACTTGGTCAGGTTGTTGAGTTTGGAGTTTAACCACTCCACTTTATCCTCCAATTCTGAGATCGTTTCCAGATGGTTTCGTCTTTCATCACACAGTTGTGAGATAAGATTCTGCTAATCTTGTCCTAGTTAAAACAGTTCGGCAAAGCCATTAGAATTGAGTGATACATTATCTGACTTCTTGTCAGAATCATATACTCCAGTCATTGCAGACACCTTCTTAGTAGTCTCTCCATCGCTTGAGGAGTCATCCTCTGACCATGAAGTGGACAGACCTTTTTTTCTCTTTTTTATGGTATGTGGGACACTCACCTCTTATGTGTCCAAAACACCCACACTCAAAGCACTGAACTCCCTTCTGTGATACCCCAAATTTTGACCACTAAGATTTCCCATCATTGTGAAAATCATCCTCACAATATGGAGGAACCATCATACCTCATCAGTCTCCCCAAAGATGGGTGAGCATCCACCACAATCAAACTTAGGGTTTCAAGCCCTCTCAAAGTTCTTAGACAAAGGATCAATCAAGGAATGACATGATCTTCAACTTGTCTAGCCTCTCAAATATCCACAAGGGATCAAAAGGACTCCCACTTCAATGATTAAGCACAAGGTTGCTCTCTTCTAGGTGGATCAAGCCTTAAGATCGCTAGTGTCACCAAATTAGGGTTTGGTCGTCCAGGGCCTCCAGATGGAAATTTTCCTCTGGGCATGAGCCAATGCTTCAAGGCATAACCTATGATGCTCCAGAGGACATCATAAACCCAATCATCAAGTCAATATAGCCTCTGGGGAAGTATTCATCAAAAATCAGGAATTAGGGTTTCTTGACCTAATTCACGTCTAAGTTGACTTTTGGGACCAATCATGAGCCAAGACCTCAAGAGATTATTTGAGGGTCTCTAATAAACTACATTGATCCATTTGCAACAATGGATTAATCCAAGAAGCTTGAGCAACAAGTCTCAATTTCATCAGAGCCACAATTAGGGTTTCGCGAGAAAAGTCAACTGTATCTTTGACTTTTGACCAGGGCATGCTCCCAAACACTAGGACATGATTCAATATACCCTATAACACCCATGGAACATGTCCATCAAGTTTGATTTAGGTCAAGGGCATGATTTCCTAAAGGATTGCACAGTTTGGAATTCATCTGACAAAAAGTCAACTGTGCACAAAAGTCAACTTTGACTTTTTGAGATTTTTCACAAAAATGGTTTTTTAACCCTAAAATGATGTTAATGTATGATTGGAATCATCATTCATCAAGAAAAATCAAGAAAAGTGGGATAACTTGTAAAAGGGGTAACCATAAAAAACTTAAAAAAATTTCTAAGTTATGAACAAAGTGGCAAGGGTACCAACTTTGGAGGATCATAACTCCTAAACCACAAAGCCATTTTTCCCTATCCAAAGCTTGATTTGTAGATCTCATTACCCTCTACAAAAGCTTAAAACTGACCTCCCTCCAAATTCCTCATGGATTTTGAGTTATGGAATGATCAAAATCACAAAAAGTGAAAATGTCACTTTTTTCCAACACTTAGTGAAATTTTCACTAAGTCAGAATCTGCCTTCACTTTTTTCCAAATGTAGAGGGATTTTTCACTTGGATCCAAAAGGTATCAAAACTAAATATGATCAAACAGTTATTGTATCATACGAGGGCTTTCCAAAATGACCAAGAACATCACCAAATTCCACTTGAGCCATGAGATATGACAAGGGCAATATGCCTTGCTGAAAACTGCCAAGGCTAGGCAAAATTTTGCATTTTTGCTCGATTTGGAAAAATCAGCCAATTCCAAGCCTTGTCATCATCTTAGACACATCTGAGGATTAAATCCAAAGGGGACAAACACTGAGCCAAGCCTCCAAAGTCTTTGGAACAAGAAGTAGCATGCCAAACCTAGAATTACCTAAAATAGGGATAAGACTCCAATTTTGGATTGGAGCATTCAATGCATACACCAAGGTGGCATGGACTGAGCCATTTGCAACTGAATTCAGTCAAGACTTATCCAAGACCAAGGGAACCACATCCCTGTGCCCTAACCTCTAGTCAATGGCTAGAGGAGTCTTGGATTCCAAAGTGCAACCATTGGCCAAACCTCTGCTGCAGTTGCCATTCACTATTGATCCCAAAACAAACTTGCTCTACTATAAATAGAGCTCATTTATGCTCAGTTTGAGTACACCAAAGCCATCAAACTGATGCTTTCCTCAAAATCCCTTTCTTTAGGCAAAAATACCTTCTTTAGCAAGGTAACTCTGAGTTTTTGAGTTAGAGAGCATTTCCATCACAGCTCATGATCCTAACACCTCATAAACATCATATGTAGGTGATCCAAACTCACACAAGTGACCTGTAATCCTTAAATCACAAAGTCACCTCTCAAAACCTCAAAATAGGCTTTTTGTGCATTTTTCAAGCCATGTCTTGAATCAGTCACTTTCCAAACCAGATAAAACCTCAAACACACTCCAAATATCATCCTTGAGCTCTCCCAAATGGTTCCCCTCATCTGGAACACCATTTGAGGGAGTTGCTATTTTGGCCATTTTAACCCCTTTTGCAAGAAAGGGCAAGTTTGTGTTTTTGCAGGTTCCAGCTGATTCCAATCATCCTCAAAGCTTCCAAGGGATCATTTAAGAGTGTCCAAAGCATCAAACCATTTCTGGAACAAAGAACTTGGCAGATTACACAGAAAACTCCAAAAGCTCAAAAAGTGGTAAGCCTCATGACTTGAACTTTCCAAAATATGCATTGCTTTGAAGTCCACTGATCATACACACCTCATACATATTAATATGTTGTGTTTGAACTAATTCATATGTAATTCATGCCTGTATCAAAGTGTAGCATAGAAAATGCAATTATAGACCTTTTTCAAAACCACTATCGGGTTTTGAGGAGGGAGTATGATCTGAAAAAAATACCACCACCATTGGATTCCTTGTGAAATTCTAGGCCAGATGCATATAAATTTTGTCCCCAAACATGGAGAAATGAGAAAGTTATGACCTTCACGTTTCTGAGCCAAAACTTGCCTTGCCTTGCCTTGGCCAGGCCTAGAAAACAAGGCATGCCTTCTATATTTGTGGTTTCACTTCAAGCAATGGATGTATCACCACCCCAGTGGTAAGGCGCGCGCCCTATAACCTTGAGGTCGTGGGTTCAAACCCCACCCAAGCCATTTTGTGTTTTCTCACATTTTTGCTATTTTTTTCCAATATTTTATGTTTTATTAATTAATTGGAAAATTAATAACTCTTTCAATTTTAATTATTTTTTATTGGTTCTTTTTGTAAAAAATCACAAAAATATTGAAATATTTTATTCCACAAAAAAATTAAGTTTATATTATTTATTTAATATAATTAGTATTTTTGTGAATAAATTCCTTTTTAATGTTTTTTAAACATTTTAAAAGTGAATATTTACTTTGAAAATCAAAACCAAGTGAGTTTTAATTAACCTTGTGATTAATCCCTCATTTTTCAAACCTTAAACAAAAATCACAAATGGTTTATTCAAACTTATTTGGTATTTTATTAGATTTTCTTTAAATATTTACTTTTAAAGAATAACAAATTAGGGTTTCTCTGATTTTCACACTCATCAAACAAAATCAAACCCTTAGGCCTCTCCTCAAGCTATAAGACCCATTCAAAATCCTTTGGGTCTCTAATAGAGTGTAAGACCCAATCCCCTTTTAACCAAAACTTTTTGGGCCTCAGCTATTGTATAAGTCCCTCTGCGTTAAAAGAAAATCTCGGCGCGATCGCCAGTTCAAAAATCAAAACCTTGGGCCTCTCCTCGAGCTATAAGACCCATTCAAATCTTTTGAGCCTCTAATAGAGTGTAAGACCCAATCCTTTGTAAATGCAAACCTATTTTGGGCCTCACTTATTGTATAAGTCCCGTCGTATTTCAAAAAGTTCGACGCGATCATCGTCCGTTGAAAAACAAACCTCGAGCCTCTCCTCGAGCTATAAGACCCATTCAAAATCTTTTGGGCCTTTATTAGAGTGTAAGACCCAACCCCCTTTGAAAACCAAACCATTTTGGGCCTCAATGCATTGTATAAGATCCACCACGTTTTCAAAAATCTCGGCGCGATCGCCATTTCAAACAAATAACCCTGGGCCTCTCCTTGAGCTGTAAGCCCCACCACTTGTACAAAAATAAATCCTTGGGCCTCTTGAGAGAGTGTAAGACCCATACCCTTGTACAAAAAACCTTTTTTGGGCCTCAGTCACTTGTATAAGTCCCTGTACAAACTCAAAACCACAGTGCAATCACTGATAAACCTTGGGCTCGGGTTCCTGGTATCACATGATTATCAGCGCTGTAAGGTGGGTTGTGAAAATGATCAAGGTTGTGCCCTTGTCCAGGAAACCCTTCAGCACTTGTTGAACCACTGGTGGCTTCCAATCTATATGGATAAAGACACCCAGCAAATTAGTATTACCAATGGGAACCCTACTCGGCATCAAAGTCAGGACGTTCGATCTATGGAAACTGACCTAGTGAGGTTACATTGTATTCAAAGCGGGCGTGGCCAGGTGCCACCACACAACTATGAACGTTGTAGAGTCTGCTCGGAGAATAACCAAGGATGCTACCTTGTGCGGGCATCCCTTCAAGGTCAGTTAGATCGTAAAGAGATTCACCCGTGTCCGAGTTCCGAGCCAATCAACTGGGCGCCAGACTACCTCGCTGATCAAATTGAGGATGTTGTCGTAATCTCTGATCATCAGAAGGCTAGGGATGTTTGTACCATCATCCCTCTACTTGACGAATCGAGTGTTCCCAACCAGGAACGGATCGAAATTGCTTACGATGGTCGGAAAAATCAGAAGGCTCCCATAGTCATCTATCTACCAGAACCATTACCGTATGAATCAACTAAGGCTATCCCTTACAAATACGGTCCAACAATAGTCGAGAATGGAAAGGAAATTCCATTACCCTCCGTCGTGAATATTGCAGACATCAGTCGAGTAACACGGAGTGGTCGAATCTTTAACCGAGGAATTGGAGAATTTAACAAAGAAAAGGAACCTCAGACAGAAGTTCCCAATACACCAGTCAGTCAATCCAGTAATCCCGACTTTTCAAAAACAATGATGAGATGCTGAAGCTCATCCAAAGGAGTGAATACAACATTTTTGATAAGCTATTACAAACTCCTTCAAAGATCTCGGTATTATCACTTTTACTCAGTTCATAAGCGCACAGGGAGGCTCTACAGAAAGTCTTTGAGCAAGCCTTTGTAGAACAGGATGTAACAATCAGACAGTTCGATAGCATTGTCTCTAACATCGCTTCCTGCAATAACTTGGGATTTAGTGATGAGGAATTACCTGAAGAGGGTCGTCGTCATAACATGGCACTCAATATCACGGTCAACTGCCACGGCGATGCTTTAGCCAGCGTACTGGTAGACACAGGGTCAGCCCTGAATGTTATGCCAAAGTCCACTTTGATGCAATTATCCTTCAAAGGATCCACGATGAGAACCAGTGAGGTCATCGTCAAAGCATTTGATGGGTCTCGGAAAACGGTTATCGGCGAAGTCGACCTTCCCATAACTATTGGTCCTCACACTTTCCAAGTCACTTTCTAGGTCATGGACATCCAGGCAACATACAGTTGTTTATTAGGAAGACCTTGGATACATCAGGCTGGGGCGGTCACTTCGACCCTCCACCAAAAGCTAAAGTTCGTCAAGAACGATCAACTCGTCACAGTCTGTGGGGAGCAAGCCTTGCTCGTAAGTAACTTATCATCATCTACTGGTGTAGAACCTAAGGAGGTTATTGGAACTCGGTTCCAAGCACTGTCGGTGAGCAAGGACAATCAATCCGAAGAGGGAACTTCCATTTCCTCATACAAAGATGCTATTAAAGCGGTCGAGAGTACCAATACAACAGGATGGAGATAGCTTGTCATTCCTAATGACAATAAAACAAGGAAGGGTCTTGGTTTTTCTGCAACCTGTACCCAGACAGCTACTACCAGCAATAAAAGGCTTCGTCCCATTTAGGACTTCTTCCACAGTGGAGGTTTCCTTCACCCAGTGCCTCAAGAAGTACATACCATCAATAAAGGTGATTCCTCTGATATGGAGGAAGAATGGGAGTCCTATCTTAACAAGGACAATTATATGTCTCAGGACGAAATGCAGACTCCCTTTTGCTTTCCTACACAGAGTCTGAGATTTATACCCAGGTCAGACGTCGAAATGATATACGGAGATTGTGATCCGGAAGGATGCCATGCTCTGCCAAATTCATTAGAGGAAGACACTCTGATGAAGGACAACTTTGACCACAACTATTAGGGCCCGATGGATGGCCTGCCAATGTGGCAGTCGTATTCAGGAGACTTGGGGAAAGGAAATCAGCCGAACAATGAAAATCAGTTGAGCATCATTAAAAAGAATACCTGCGTCCCCACCATGTCATGGGATCAAAAATCAGGTCATTCATAAAACGTCAAGTACGACAATGAATTGGCAAAGCTTGCCGGACTAGAATTCATCAACTATGCTTTTCCAGAGGTCAACGTCATCGAGAAGGATGACTCATCCAGTTCCAAAGAAGTGTGGGACACCTTGGGACAACCAAGTGGAAAATACGACTATATGGTCAAGTACACCGCTCCCGAAAGCTCTCGTATCAGGCTCGAAGACATCCAGCCAACTGGATAGGGAGATATAGCGGAGATCACAAATGCTAGGCAAAATACAACAGAGGAATCCTCCTACGACAACTCTTCCTGGGAGACAGATTCCAATGATCCTTCTCCGCCAGAAATCAGCGTTATTACTAAAGATAAATCAAGGAAGGTGCCAGACTTTGTGATTCACCGAGGAGTTCCCCGCCAATGGGTTGCTGTCGATGTTCCGAAGATTGTTGATAAGTCAAAGTAATTGCCGTCTTTAACCTTTCACCCTGCCCAGGTGAAACAGATGTTTTGATAGGGCTCACTTTATGTAAATTTCCCTCTTCGCTTCGCCCAAAGCGACAGAGTTTTGTTTTATAGGGCTGTAGTTTCAAGAATCGACTTGTTCATTAATAAAATAATGTCGTTCTGTAATTTCCGCATTAATTGTTGTTTTCTCTTTTCATTTTTCAGAAAATGGTAATCCAAAAAAACAACTCACTAATAAAAACAAGCAGTTATCAAAGAAAATACACTGCACACACTCTTGCATTTTCTCTATCTCTTCTAAACATGAATCATACCGTCATGCAGATTGCTTGTTTTAAACCCCTTTGAAACGTACGATCCAATGCCTTCTCCCGACTTTGAGTTCCCGGTATTCGGGGCTGAAGAAGAAAATGACAACGAAATTCCAGAAGAGATCTCCCGATTACTCAGACAAGAGGAAAGGTCCATCGAACCTCACAAAGAGCCGTTGGAAACGGTAAACTTGGGTTCAGAAAAAGAGAGAAAAGAAATCAGGATTGGGGCACTGCTCAGTCCAACTGCCAAAGAGAGTTTGATAAAGTTTCTCAAAGAATTCCCCGATGTATTCGCTTGGTCCTATCAGGATATGCCAGGGTTGGATACCAGCATCGTGGAACATCACTTACCGTTAAGATCGAAATGTCCACCAGTAAAACAGAGGTTGAGACGGACTCACCCGGACATGGCCATCAAAATCAAAGAGGAGGTACAGAAGCAGATTGACGCGGGTTTCCTCGCCACATCAGAATATCCTCAATGGTTAGCCAACATCGTACTTGTTCCCAAAAAGTACGGAAAGGTCAGAATGTGTGTCGACTACAGGGATCTAAACAAGGCTAGTCCAAAGGACGACTTTCCTTTACCACACATTGACATGCTGGTAGACAGTACATCAAAGTTTAAAGTTTTCTCCTTCATGGATGGATTCTCGGGCTATAATCAGATAAAAATGGCGCCGAAAGACATGGAGAAAACTTCGTTCATCACCCCATGGGGTACTTTTTGTTACAAGGTAATGCCGTTCGGTTTGAAGAACGCCGGGCCAACCTATCAAAGGGCCATGACTACTCTTTTTCATGACATGATACACAAAGAAATCGAGGTATATGTCGATGATTGCCAAATCTAAGGCAGAAGAGGAGCATGTGACCCACCTGTCAAAACTATTCAAGCGGTTGAGAAAGTACAAACTCCTCTTGAATCTTAACAAGTGCACCTTCGGTGTCCGTTCAGGGAAACTCTTAGGGTTCATTGTCAGCCAGAAAGGAATTGAGGTTGATCCTGACAAGGTCAAGGCCATTCAAGAAATGCCTTCTCAGAAAACTGAAAAACAAGTCAGAGGATTCTTGGGACGTTTGAACTACATCTCCAGATTCATATTGCTCATGACCACGACGTGTGCGCCAATCTTTAAATTACTCAAAAAGAATCAGGATTGCGTTTGGACAAAAGATTGTCAAGGCGCCTTCGACAGTATTAAGGAATACATGTTGAACCCTCCGATTTTATCACCTCCAGTGGAAGGAAGGCCGCTGATTATCTACCTCACAGTCTTGGAAGACTCCATGGGCTGTGTACTTGGCCAACAAGACGAAACCAAAAGGAAAGAGTCTGCCATCTACTATCTGAGCAAGAAGTTCACCGAATGCAAGACTCGATACACTATGCTCGAGAAAACTTGCTGCGCTTTGGCTTGGGCAGCCAAACGTCTTCGCCAGTACATGATTTGTCACACTACTTGGTTAATCTCAGAAATGGATTCAATCAAGTATGTTTTCAAAAAACCTGCTCTCACGGGAAGGATTGCCCGTTGTCAGATGTTGTTATCAGAATATGACATAGAGTACCACGCTCAAAAATCCGTTAAAGGGAGTATTTTAGCCGATCATTTGGCTCATCAACCGATTGACGATCAGGAATCAATCGGGTTTGACTTCCCAGACGAAGATGTCATGTATCTAAAAATGAAAGATTGCGATGAATCGCTGCCCAGTGAAGGGCCAGAACCAGGTTCCTAATGGGAGCTTATCTTTGACGGAGCTGTCAATCATTACAGAAACGGAATTGGGGCAATCATTGTTACCCCTCAGGGTACCCACATTCCTTTCACTGTCAGACTTACGTTCCAGTGTACAAACAACGAGGCCGAATACGAAGCTTGTATTATGGGTCTCTAGGAAGCAATTGATTTAAGAATCAAAAACTTGGACGTATATGGCGACTCAGCCCTGGTCATCAATCAGATTAAAGGAGATTGGAACACATACCAATCGGGACTGATCCCTTACAAAGATTACGCAAGAAGGTTGTTACCCTTCTTCAACAGAATTGAGTTTCATCACATCCCTCCTGAGGAGAATCACATGGCTGATGCCTTAGCCACCCTCTCTTCCATGATTAGTGTAGGTCAATGGAACAACCTACCTAAGATCGACATAATGCGCCTTGAAAGGCCCGCTTACATCTTCACGATTGAAGCAGTCATAGACGACAAACCTTGGTATCACGATATCAAATGCTTCCTTCAGAAACAAGAGTACCCACCTGGGGCACTAAGAAAAGACAGGAAAACCCTCAGAAGGCTGGCAGGCAGTTTCTTCCTGAGTGGTGATACTCTCTATAAGAGAAATTTTGACATGGTCTTGCTTCTATGCGTCGACAGACTAGAAGCAGACATGCAGATAAAAGAAATTCACGAATGATCCTTTGGCACACATGCCAACGGACATACAATGGCGAGAAAAATTCTGAGAGCAGGGTACAATTGGTTGACAATGGAATCCGATTGCTACAAGTACATGAGGAGGTGTCACAAGTGTCAGATATACTCCGACAAAATCTATGTACCACCAACACAGCTCAAAGTTCTTTCTTCCCCATGGCCTTTTTCCATATGGGGAATCGACATGATTGGCATGATTGAACCTAAAGCTACAAACGGACATCGGTTCATTCTGGTAGCCATTGATTACTTCACCAAGTGGGTCAAAGCAGTATCATACACCAATGTAACCCGATAAGTCGTGGTCCGCTTTATAAAAAATAATCTCATATGTCGTTATGGTGTTCCTAGCCAGATCATTACGGATAATGGATCTAACTTGAACAATAAGATGATGAAAGAGTTGTGCGCTGAATTCAAAATCGAACACCATAACTTATCTCTCTACCGACCTAAGATGAACGGTGCGGTAGAGGCAGCTAACAAGAACATCAAGAAGATTGCTCAAAAGATGGTTATAACCTACAAAGACTGGCACGAGATGCTACCCTTTGCTCTTCACGGTTATCGCACATCTGTCTGCGCTTCAACAGGGGCAACCCCTTTCCCATCAATCCGGGTATTGATGGAAGCTAAGCTTACAAAAGCTGAATGGTGCCAAAGTCGGCACGACGAACTAAATCTGATTGAAGAGAAGCGAATCACGACACTATGCCACGGTCAGTTGTATCAGCAAAGAATAAAGAAGGCGTTTGACAAAAAGGTTCGACCTCGCGTCTTCAGGAAAGGAGACCTTGTGCTCAAGAAGATACAATCATTTCTCACTGATTCTCGGGGCAAGTGGACTCCAAATTATAACGGCCCCTATGTGGTCAAGAGAGCTTTCTCTGGCGATGCCTTGAGACTTGCAACCATGGATGGAGATGAATTTACCTACCCCACAAATGTTGATGTAGTCAAGAAATACTTCGCCTAAAAAAAAAAAAACCTCTCAGTGGATTGAAAACCCGAAAGGGCAGTCCAGGCAAAAATTAGAGACAGAGTCAAAAAATCATCCCGGTGGATTGGAAATGTCAAAGTACAATCCAGGCAAAAGTTTGGGATAATGGCAAGTAACTACGTCTGATCAGTTCAACTCCTCAGCAGCCATGCCATCCATCAGAAACTCCAGTCAAGGTCATCTTCGACAGAAGCTCAGGATGCCCCGAATTCAAAGTTGGTAGAAGGATAGCGGTCGTTATGTTCCAATGTAGCCATTTTTCCCTGTAAATTATCATTTTCAAACTTTGTAAATACTCTATGGAATCACGCGTTTAGCTGATCTCCATCCTATCAATAAAATTGAGCCCTTGTGCTTTTGTTTGCAATTCTCATTTGTTTTAGCTTTACAAAACGACATTTTAACATGATCAACGATTCTTGAAATAAAACAAAAATGAATTTACTTGTAAAAAAATTTCTGCTTTTAAAATAAAGATGGCAATTTCTTTTGACTGTTGAACATCGAAAGAACATCGATCACTTCTCTAGAAGTAAGTGAACCTCAAAGTGCAGAATCAAAGTACTCCTTCTAAACCAGTGCACCTGAATGAAGGATCTACAGTGTCAGATGCGAATATTCCGTCCGACACCCTCGACAGAGTTCTTATCTCCTAAGCCCGACCAACGTAGCTCCCCACGAGGATTACTTCTCCTAAGCAAGGCAGAATTGCTATCTTGAACCAGCGATATTTCTATATGCCCCACTGTGGCCGAGTATCCAGTCGTGTTCATCCGTTAGTTTGTATGTCGCGTCAGTTTTGTCAGCATATATATACGATACGTCATGCATTATTGATTTGCATTCACATTCATATTGCATCGCTATCACTCCAGTCGGTCTTGTCCCGTAGTGGTAACAGTCTTCTCAATCGAGTTGTCAAGTTCTTTCCTCGTCAGGAAAGGTTGCGTCTGAACAATCTCTCTCCTCTAGTTTATTTCTGGATCAGAATTGACCCTTGACCACTTTGATAACTTGAACCTCTGAAAGACCAGAGAACCTTCAACCGATGTCACTCTTCACCATTGAAGATGATATTTCCGCTTTCCCGGATTAAGGAAAATCCCTAGAGGAAGCCTCTTAAGCAGAGATTCGGCAATACAGTAGTTTTTCTCTGAAAAAACCCGCTGATGAAAAGGTCATCAGCACCTCAAAATTGGATCACATCATATGGCGTTTCTCCGGGAAGATCCCGAGAAAAGTATGATGTAATATCCCCAAGCGTGAAAGCAGTCTATCAAGAGACTCGTTTTCCCCAGTAGAGTCGGCAAATGGCGTCTCCAAACAGAGAAGTTTATACACCTCTACAACTCAGGTAAATGGGTTCCCCAGCGAGTCTGACATCAAAATTTTTCTATCAAATGGCATCTCCCCAGGAAAATTCGGCGAGAAGTTTGAGGAAAACCGCTACGAATAGCGTCCCTTGTCAAGAAAGTTTATTGACAAAAGAAACTAAGACCGGTTCCTTGGTAGGAAACCAGGATCGAAGGGAAGTTTACATCAGAAACTAAGACCAGTTCCTTGGTAGGTGTCGCTCCCGGGATTTTCATCCAAGTACAAACGCGAAAGTGGCACAGAAATAGAGTTGTCAGCAATGTGTATTTGTCCCAAGAGAGGGAAAGGAAACACAGTGTAAACTAGAGAGAAGGAAAGAGCATGGTCTTGCGACCAAGAGAACTGGGTTCGGGAGTCGGTTACGCGAGGGGAAGGTATTAGCACCCCCACGCATCCATCATACCCTATGGGATCCACACTTGCTGTTTGATCAAAGGGTGTCGTCGACTGGAGCTTCGCTGCTACTGGAAAGGAGAAGGACCGAGAACGGAAAAGAACGGAGAAACAAAGAAGAAAAGAAAAAGAAGTGACTCGATAGGACGTTATCATTGTCCTAGGCCTACGTATTCCCTCAGTGCCATGGGAAAGTCAGAGTCAACGTAGTTCGACGAACTACGGGGAAGGTTGCTCGTCGAGATATCGCATCTCGTGCCTACTATTTTCAATCATACGAGAAAGAAGAATAAGAGAAAACATAGTTCGGCTCAACAAGGGTTGCTTTGTTTGTGTTTTTTAGTGGAAACGTCAAAGAGCGCGTCCCAACAGTTAGGTGTTGCAGCTCGTTGTATGGAGACTTAAGCGTTACCTGTTTGCGGTAGAACGGACATGACGAGTCCTTAAGGAATAGAAGGAAGGAGATGAGAAGAGAACTGTTTGTTTGTTTTTGTCTTTTAGAAAGAAGTGTTTTGATTATTTTTGTGTTAGTAACACGTATTGCATTCAAGTCTATGATATAGGATCGAATGCGTCGCATGGTCGTCCTAACAGGACGTATGCTAGACACTCTAGAAAGGCGGAGGGAAACCCTCCTCTTTCCATTTCCCACATGCAAGGCTCGCATGCAATATGCGTTAATCTTTTACTAAATGTTTTTGCTTTTGTTTTGAGATGAGAAGAAGAGAGACTCAAAGGTTAAGAGAGGTAAAATCTAATGAGGGAGACTAAGACTCACCCTAAAGTTATCATACATGGATGTTCCTAATGGTTAAGTGTGGTTTAGAAACATAACTCTAAAAGAAAAGAGAAGAAGAGTGAGTTCCAACTTACTTCAAAGATGAAAACTAAGTTAAGAACTCAAAGGGGATGAAAGAGATTGAACAAAGAAAGCATTAGATGTTTTGCACAAACACAAAAGAGAAAACATTAAAAAGATGAGGGAAGAAAGTTGTATGTGGGAGCATACCTACACACATGACTTACCATTATCCCCTACAAGCAAAGGTTAGTTCAATAATGCCATAAGAAAGCATAAGTAAAAGAAAGAAAACAATTAAGCATCAAACTACTTATGAAATGAAATTAAGCATCAAACAAAGCTCAAACCTAAAAGGAAAGAATTCTAAGTACTAAATGACTTCTAAAGTCAGTAGCTATGTCTAAAGGTGTTCAATTAGAGTTATGGTACCTAATGGGATCAAACTATGCACAAAAAATGTCTTAAACTTCAAAGAAAAGCACTATGAAAGTAGTGGATGAAAGATGAACAATAATGCAAAGTGAACATGTATTTATGCTTAATTAAATGTCAAGGTCAGAAGTATACATCATTTATGAATGTCTTATAATGCATATGAACAATCATACAAGTCATGGATGAAATGATTCAAGTAGAAGAAAATAGATGAAGAAGAAAGGAAAAGGAGAGAAACAAGTTTCAATTAGATGAACAAATTTACATGTTAAAGATGCATTACATATGAAATGAGTATGAATGCATATAGGCCAGTAGCATACAATTGATGATATAAAAATGACATGAGTGATATGGCATACACAATGCAAACACAAATCATGTAGAGCACAAGAAGAAATTAGGTGTGGATTTAGGTAAAAAATGCAAGTAAAAGTGCATAAACACACATCAAAGGTAAACCCAAATCAAAATGACCTATAAGTGAACCAAGTAGGCCCTATAATTCTCTAGAAATCCATATAATCTCACACAAAAGCAAGCATAATAAGGTGGCATAAGTGCCTCATCAAAATCATGTTAGATGGAAGTAGAATAACATGCATAAATGTTGCTTCAAATACAAGGTATCAAACAATAATCAAATCACATGGACAAAAATATGAACATAGCTTTCAACTAACCTAAGTTAGGGGCTAAGCATGTATCAAAACTCAAGGCAAAACTCAAAAAGAAACATGATCAAAAGATCTCATAAAGTCTCAATGAAACACATCCAAAGGAAGCTCAAATATGCACATCAAAACCCAAGATAAAATGACCTTAAAAATAAAATGAAAATGTTTTTAGATGCTTTAAGATGTTATTTAACAAGTACAAAAAGAGTGAATGCAAAAGAGTGTGTGAGTTAAGAGAAATAAAATGGAGAAGGTCAAGTATCAATGAAGGACATCATTTAAAATGAAATTGAAAAGAAAATATGAAAATATGAACTAAAATCAATAAAGTCATAATTAAAAATAATAGAAAATTATTTTTATGTATCAAGATGACATATGAATTTATTTAAAATTTTTAGAGTTGAATTATTATTTTTAATAAAAGAAAATCAAACAATATAGAAAAAGAAAATAAAAATGTAAAAGAAAAGGAGCAGGGGGTGTGGCGAAAGTAAAAATACAGTTTAAAAATGAATTGGGTTCATGATGAGGGGTGCAGATAGCAATTAAGAGTCCATTCCAAAGGCGCGTGTGTGTGTGTGATTAAGGTGTATGCTCAGTCACACGTGGATGCAATCAAAGCCACAAGATCAATCAATCACCAACACTTAAGAAAAGTAATCAGATCACATGAATCAGAATATATGCACATGGTATCTAACATGCACGCACACACATGCAATTATTCAGAGAGAGAAAAATAGAATGTGAGTGGCAACACCTTCATTTATGCGCTGGAAGCTTATTAACCTTTGGATCAAACACAATCAGACGGTCGCATTTTAAAGTTCTAAAACCCTTACCTAAAAACCTCACCGGCCAAAGAAGGACCTCCGGTCATCTTCTCCGGCCACCTCCGGCCACTGCAAATCCTCAAACGTTCCAGAAATTCACAAGGCATACATCAATCGAAAGCTGAAGTTACGTATAACAAGAACCTAACACTGAAATCACCAAACAATGCACACACAGCAAGAAACGATCACCAACATTTTGCCCTAAGTTTGGATCTACACCTCTAAGAGGTCTATCAACTAGCCAGATTACTCACACTGCTTCTATTAAGCTAAAATCAACATGAAACAAGCTATAATCAGTGATTTAGTACAAGAAAAAGTTGAGAAATAGGAACCTGAAACTTGAAGAACTCTTGAATCTACAAGAAGACCAGAGGTGAGAACTTGATCTTGAACTCGTTTGAGTAAAATAAATGCTCGTAGATGCTTGAGGATGAAGAGGAAATGGATCTAAAATTGAAGATGATTCCACTATTCAATGCCTCACCACTTCAATGTTACTTGATGATGAAGATTCAAGAATAAAAATGGAGAACTCGTGCAATGAGAGAGAGAGAGAGAGTTCAGAGAGAGTTTGAGATGAAGAGTTTGTGGAACGTGTGAAATGATGAAGCCCCCCTCAAAATCGGTTAGAGTGATCCTTATATATGTGTAGTTGGTTCTTAACTAGGATGGTTAACAGTTGGAACTCAAGTTAACTGAGTTAGTTAACTGAGTTTTGAGTTAACAGAATGAGTGAGATTTGTTATGCACGAGTTGGTGAGTGAAGTTAGAGTGTGGAGAGATCATGTTGGTTATGGTGAGGATGTGAAATAAGAAGTGGTGATGTTGATGTGTGTTGTTGTAGCAAGGCTTAGTGGACAAGCTTCCTTTTATTTCCTCTTGTATGTATGATAGCAACATGGCATGTATGTGTGTAAGGGATATGCTGGTTCAAATGAGGCAAATGGTTGTACATGTGAAGTATGCGTGTGAACTGAGTTTTAACAACAACAACAATGTTACAACATGCTATTCTTGGCAGCCATGCATGCAGTGAAAAATTGGAAGTTTGAGGGTGAATATCTCTCACATTAATGGATGAAAAGGTATAACTTTGGTGGCAAATGAAAGATGGTACATTATAGAACAAGATAGGTGTTAGACTTAGGATGAATAGAGACTTGGAAAGTGCTAAAAAATGGCTTAGAACACAAGCAAACAAGACTGCATCATGGGCGAGGCAACTGGTTGGCAGACTTGGTCACGAACCTGAGAATTTTTTAGTGTGAACCACCCTTCTTTGGACCCTAATATCTCACTCATAACTTGCTCAAATGAAAAAGTGGTAAACATCAATCTTGAAGAGGACATGGAGATGAACAACTTTGATGTTCAACATTTTTCCATTTGGAGCTTCCATAATTGAGAAAAATAGCCTGACATTTGGCACACCACCTGTTTGATGAAATTATGGCCTGGAGGCCTGAACTTGCCTTGCCATGACTTGAAATTTGCCTTGATTTTGTCAAATTTTGATTGATCATAACTCCCTCAATTTTGATCCAATGGAAGAGTTCTTTATATAGATTTGAAGCTTATAATGTGATCTTTAATTGGCTCAACCTGGGCCTGAAGTTTGAGGCATTTATCATGGAGAAAGAATGCTTTGAAGTGTGGTGCAAAATGGTCCAAAACTTGCCATTTTTGGAAACCCTAAGTTTCTAAAAATGGCAACTTTGTACACTTCTTGATTTTTTATGATTCTCTTGACATTTCTTGATCAAATCTTGTCCATTGAACATATGTGACTTGAATTTCATGAATTTGACCTTAAAAAGTCAGGAGTTGACTTTTTCCTTTGCACAGTTGACATTTTTCCCAATTTCTTGATTCTCAAGCAACTGACCAATTGAAACTTTTCTAAACTGAACCAATGGGCAATCTTCCATCCTTAGATACTTGACATCATGTAGAAAACATTGAGATCAAGGTTAAAGCAAAATTTCATCAGGAGATTGCCTGAATCCAAAACCCTAGTTTGGACTACTTTTGATAGGAGATGATGCACTGTCCAATCTTCTTGATGAATTCCCATCTTCCAATGACTTATGGGATCAAATGAGATAATATCTGATAAAAGAGACCTTTGAGGCTTATTGGAGACCTTGGCTCTTGCTCTCTTGCTCTGGATGATCAATACTCTGAAAACCACTGATCACATGCCCTATGCTGAATGCAATGCAATGCTTTATTTTTCTATGACTTGAATGCAATGTAATGCAATGAAGCACATGCTAAATGATATGAAAAATGAGAGGGAAAATTTTGTGGTATTACAGCTGCCCCTATTCAATCACTGTAGACCTGAATGGATGATAGTGGTTGCTTTCAGACTTTCAAGGTATGGAGTGATTGAATACTGAAGAATAACTAGAAAATTTACACTCTGTAGAGAAGAAGAAAAGGGATATAAACTCAACCAAATGAACTCTGCTTTGATAAAACTCTTATTGGAAGAATAGCACTGGAGAGATGTCTTTTGAACGACGCCAGACGACTACTGGCTTGCCGTACTGCGGATGGACTTTAACAATGTCTTTTGTACGACGCCAGACGACTACTGGCTTGCCACACTGCTGGTGGACTTTAACAATGTCTTTTGTACAACGCCAGATGACTACTGGTTTGCCACGCTGCGGATGGGCTTTAACAATGTCTTTTGTACGACGCCAGACGACTACTGGCTTGCCACGCTGGGGGTAGACTTTAAGAAAGTCTTTTAAACGACGCTAGGCGACTACTGGCTTGCCACGCTGTGGGTGGGCTTTAACAATGTCTTTTAAATGGAGTCAGACGACTACTGACTTGCCACACTGCGGGTGGACTTTACTGATTCGCCACCCTAAGATTGACTTTTCCCAATCTGCGGTTGGTCTTGAAACTGTCTTTTGAAATAGAGTCAGACGACTACTGACTTGCCACACTGCAGGTGGACTTTGATGCTTTGCCACCCTAAGATGGACTTTTGCCAATCTGCAGTTGGGCTTTACTGATTTGCCACCCTAAGATGGACTTTTGCCAATCTGTGGTTGGACTTTTCTGATTTGCCACCCTAAGATGGACTTTCGCCAATCTGCGGTTGGCTTTGCTGATTTGCCACCCTAAGATGGACTTTTGCCAATCTGTGGTTGGACTTTGCTTTGTCTTTCGAATAAAACCGGACAAATGCCAACGGGCCACGCTGCGGGTGGACTTTTGAAGGATGCCCTTTGGATGAAGTCAGTTGACTACTGATTGGCCACACTGCGGGTGGACTTTTGCAAAAATTCAACACTGGATTATGCTCTGCATACATATCAGACGTCCCTGCTGACTCTGATGAGGAACAATGATCAATGATTTGACCTCAGAGACTCCTGAAAGGATGATATCTCTGCTGGAGAATGAATGAACAATCCGTCTGCTTCGAATTGTCACGCTTGCCAAAAATAAATTGGACTTTGAGATACAGGGGAGTGATGACTCTGCCAAGAACTATTTCATCTGTATGGGGATGAATTTTGATCATAGCAACTCCGCTGGAAGAATGACAACTTTCCGACTTGGCCGGGGAAAGAATGTACTAACACTCTGCTGAGGAAGAGATTTTGTTGATCGGATAAACCTCTGTGGGGGGAAAAATAACTCAGATGGGGAGCATTACTGACAAGATTCAATGTTGAACTCTGTGGTGATACAACTACCAGAGATACGATCCTGCTTGAGATCGGAACTACTCCGTCAGGGATATGCAAATCCTGGTTAGAAGACATTCTATTGTGACATGCTAAGGAAAGAGTCCCTAGAGATCTGCTGGGGAAAACACAAAGCAAATCCACAGTAATCTGTTGAGGAACAAAACTGTCGAGCTTAGGATAAGTGCCACAATGTCCCATGCCATGCAAACCATCCATTTGACGACTCCGTTGGGGATAATGAATTTGCAACAAACTCTGCTGGGGAAGACCGCTTCAAAGCGTCTTGTACTGGAGATGCCCCATAAGAGGATTTTACAGAAGACCAAGCATCCTCAAACTCTTAGGCAAATACTGAGACTTGAGCTAGTCGTATTAACTAGGATGTCACTTTACTGGAGATAATAGATCTAGAACACATCCTGCCGGAGGGATTTCACGATGCCTCATGCTTGGGAGGGTCACAAACTCGCCTTTTACCCCAGATTACAAGGCTGATCAGAAGAAACTGTCCCAAGAGAATTTTACAGAAGATTTGGCATCTTCAAACTCCTGGACACTCACTGAGTCTTGAACATTAACGGCGAAGTCTGCGAAGCAACTTTACTGGTGAATTTGCAACCGTTATCAACACAGAAAAGCTTGTCGCTGTTGGAAGTATTGAATGGGAGAATCGACTTAATAAGATACCATGATACCCAGCGGCAATTAACTTGTCAATATAGAATCGTCATGAGCGACCGTCAGCTGATGAATGGACTCAATCAGTAAACGTTGTGACAAAAGGGTGACATGTGAACCCTTTCCTGAACATGATTGCCCCAGTATTCTGCATAGGGATAAGTGATTACTCGTTTGGAAGAAACGATCCATGATCTCGAAAAGGCTTCAATCTTGTTTTTGAGCCTAGTATGAGGTTGCTGCCTATAAACAAAGGATGTGCACGTATGCCCCGAGTTGGATATAACTTTTGCAACTAAGAAAATCCAACCCTGAACCATCACTTGTTGGGGGATAGCACCTAACCATGCTTGGTGCTGAAGATGACTTCATGTTAGGCTTCTGAATGCAAACCTGCAACAAAAGAAATGCACACATATGTCCCAGAAACCGCATGGTTTGAATCCACCGTCTGGGGTTAATCAACATTCAAAGCAATTTTAAATGTTTTCCCTGCACATGTTATTATAAAGCCTCAATGTTTTCAACAATGCAATGTTCTTTATCAAAAATTCGGACGTATTTGCAAACAAAACAGTAAAATGAAAACAAATAGGAAGCTTTTTGAATGAATGATCAACTTTATTGATTGAAATGCCCAGAATAGGCAAGTACATCAGGAAGCAATCCCAGGAAAGAGGTGGTTGCTGACAATTAAGAAAAGAAACTATCCTAATGGCAACGTGAAAACGGCGTTTCACTGAGTTTCAATTCTGCTATGACCAGTATGTCTTCAAGACTTTTCGATTATCTTCACTTTCTGAAGAGAACAATTGGACTGATTCCTTTCCTTTGGAGATTGTCAGTTTGAGTGAAACGATGAGGTAATACATATGACTCAGATCACAGTCTTCGCTTAATCCCTCTTTTGCGTGTAGTTGGTTCTTAACTAGGATGGTTAACAGTTGGAACTCAAGTTAACTGAGTTAGTTAACTGAGTTTTGAGTTAACAGAATGAGTGAGATTTGTTATGCACGAGTTGGTGAGTGAAGTTAGAGTGTGGAGAGATCATGTTGCTTATGGTGAGGATGTGAAATGAGAAGTGGTGATGTTGATGTGTGTTGTTGCAGCAAGGCTTAGTGGACAAGCTTCCTTTTATTTCCTCTTGTATGTATGATAGCAACATGGCATGTATATGTGTGTAAGGGATATGCTGGTTCAAATGAGGCAAATGGTTGTACATGTGAAGTATGCGTGTGAAATGAGTTTTAACAACAACAACAATGTTACAACATGCTATTCTTGGCAGCCATGCATGCAGTGAAAAATTGGAAGTTTGAGGGTGAATATCTCTCACATTAATGGATGAAAATGTATAACTTTGGTGGCAAATGAAAGATGGTACATTATAGAACAAGATAGGTGTTAGACTTAGGATGAATAGAGACTTGGAAAGTGCTGAAAAATGGCTTAGAACACAAGCAAACAAGACTGCATCATGGGCGAGGCAACTGGTTGGCAGACTTGGTCACGAACCTGAGAATTTTTCAGCGTGAACCACCCTTCTTTGGACCCTAATATCTCACTCATAACTTGCTCAAATGAAAAAGTGGTAAACATCAATCTTGAAGAGGACATGGAGATGAACAACTTTGATGTTCAACATTTTTCCATTTGGAGCTTCCACCATTGAGAAAAATATCCTGACATTTGGCACACCACCTGTTTGATGAAATTATGGCCTGGAGGCCTGAACTTGCCTTGCCATGACTTGAAATTTGCCTTGATTTTGTCAAATTTTGATTGATCATAACTCCCTCAATTTTGATCCAATGGAAGAGTTCTTTATATGGATTTAAAGCTTATAATGTGATATTTAATTGGCTTAACCTGGGCCTGAAGTTTGAGGCATTTATCATGGAGAAAGAATGCTTTGAAGTGTGGTGTAAAATGGTCCAAAACTTGCCATTTTTGGAAATCCTAAGTTTCTAAAAATGGCAACTTTGTACACTTCTTGATTTTTTATGATTCTCTTGACATTTCTTGATTAAATCTTGTCCATTGAACATATGTGACTTGAATTTCATGAATTTGACCTTAAAAAGTCAGGAGTTGACTTTTTCCTTTGCACGGTTGACTTTTTCCCCAATTTCTTGATTCTCAAGCAACTGACCAATTGAAACTTTTCTAAAATGAACCAATGGGCAATCTTCCATCCTTAGATACTTGACATCATGTAGAAAACATTGAGATCAAGGTTGAGCCAAAATTTCATCAGGAGATTGCCTGAATCCAAAACCCTAGTTTGGACTACTTTTGATAAGAGATGATGCACTGTCCAATCTTCTTGATGAATTCCCATCTTCCAATGACTTGTGGGATCAAATGAGATGATATATGATAAAAGAGACCTTTGAGGCTTGTTGGGAGACCCTTGGCTCTTGCTCTCTTGCTCTGGATGATCAATACTCTGAAAACCACTGATCACATGCCCTATGCTGAATGCAATGCAATGCTTTATTTTTCTATGACTTGAATGCAATGTAATGCAATGAAAGCACATGCTAAATGATATGAAAAATGAGAGGGTAAATTTTGGGGTATTACAGTAGGAAACCAGGATCGAGGGGAAGTTTATTTCAGAAACTAAGACTAGTTCCTTGGTAGGAAACCAGGATCGAGGGGAAGTTTGAATCAGAAACTAAGACCAGTTCCTTGGTAGGAAACCAGGATCGAGGGGAAGTTTACATCAGAAACTAAGACCAGTTCCTTGGTAGGAAACCAGGATCGAGGGGAAGTTTTTTACCTTTTCTAAGCCTCATTGCTTAACAAAAGAAGAAGGATGCGCAAGCTGCCATTCTTAACCACCATCAAAATTTCAGGTATTCTGATATTTAATCCTCTTGCACCCTGAATGCCTGAATACCTTCGCCATTTACATCTTCGGGTCCAAGAAGATTAAATAGGGGCATCTGTCATACCCCAAATTTTGACCACTAAGATTTCCCATCATTGTGAAAATCATCCTCACAATATGGAGGAACCATCATACCTCATCAGTCTCCTCAAAGATGGGTGAGCATCCACTACAATCAAACTTAAGGTTTCAAGCCCTCTCAGAGTTCTTAGACAAAGGATCAATCAAGGAATGACACGATCTTCAACTTGTCTAGCCTATCAAATATCCACAAGGGATCAAGAGGACTCCCACTTCAAGGATTAAGCACAAGGCTGCTCCCTTCTAGGTGGATCAAGCCTTAAGATCGCCAGTGTCACCAAATTAGGGTTTGGTCGACCAGGGCCTCCAGATGGAAATTTTCCTCTGGGCATGAGCCAATGCTTCAAGGCATAACCTATGATGCTCCAGGGGACATTATAAACCCAATCATCAAGTCAATTTAGCCTCTGGAGAAGTATTCATCAAAAATCAAGAATTAGGGTTTCTTGACCTAATTCACCCCTAAGTTGACTTTTGGGATCAATCATGAGCCAAGACCTCAAGAGATTATTTGAGGGTCTCTAATAAACTACATTGATCCATTTGCAACAATGGATTAATCCAAGAAGCTTGAGCAACAAGTCTCAATTTCATCAGAGCCACAATTAGGGTTTCGCGAGAAAAGTCAACTGTATCTTTGACTTTTGACCAGGGCATGCTCCCAAACCCTGGGACATGATTCAATATACCCTATAACACCCATGGAACATGTCCATCAAGTTTGATTTAGGTCAAGGACATGATTTCCTAAAGGATCGCACAGTTTGGAATTCATCTGACAAAAAGTCAACTGTGCACAAAAGTCAACTTTGACTTTTTGAGATTTTTCACAAAAATGGTTTTGTAACCCTAAAATGATGTTAATGTATGATTGGAATCATCATTCATCAAGAAAAATCAAGAAAAGTGGGATAACTTGTAAAAGGGGTAACCATAAAAAACTTAGAAAATTTTCTAAGTTATGAACAAATTGGCAAGGGTACCAACTTTGGAGGATCATAACTCCTAAACTACAAAGCCATTTTTCCCCATCCAAAGCTTGACTTGTAGATCTCATTACCCTCTACAAAAGCTTAAAACTGACCTCCCTCCAAATTCCTCATGGATTTTAAGTTATGGAATGATCAAAATCACAAAAAGTGAAAATGTCACTTTTTTCCAACACTTAGTGAAAATTTCACTAAGTCAGAATCTGCCTTCACTTTTTTCCAAATGTAGGGGGATTTTTCACTTGGATCCAAAAGGTATCAAAACCAAATATGATCAAACAGTTGTTGTATCATATGAGGGCTTTCCAAAATGACCAAGAACATCACCAAATTCCACTTGAGCCATGAGATATGACAAGGGCAATATGCCTTGCTGAAAACTGCCAAGGCTAGGCAGAATTTTGTATTTTTGCTCGATTTGGAAAAATCAGCCAATTCCAAGCCTTTTCATCATCTTGGGCACATCTGAGGATCAAATCCAAAGGGGACAAACACTGAGCCAAGCCTCCAAAGTCTTTGGAACAAGAAGTAGCTTGTCAAACCTAGAATTGCCTAAAATAGGGACAAGACTCCAATTTTGGATTGGAGCATTCAATGCATACACCAAGGTGGCATGGACTGAGCTATTTGCAACTGAATTCATTCAAGACTTATCCAAGACTAAGGGAACCATAGCCCTGTGCCCCAACCTCTAGTCAATGGCTAGAAGAGACTTGGATTCCAAAGTGCAACCATTGGCCAAACCTCTGCTGCAGTTGCCATTCACTATTGATCCCAAAACAAACTTGCTCTACTATAAATAGAGCTCATTTGTGCTCAGTTTGAGTACACCAAAGCCATCAAACTGATGCTTTCCTCAAAATCCCTTTCTTTAGGCAAAAATACCTTCTTTAGCAAGGTAACTCTGAGTTTTTGAGTTAGAGAGCATTTCCATCACAGCTCATGATCCTAACACCTCATAAACATCATATGTAGGTGATCCAAACTCACACAAGTGACCTGTAATCCTTAAATCACAAAGTCACCTCTCAAAACCTCAAAATAGGCTTTTTGTGCATTTTTCAAGCCATGTCTTGAATCAGTCACTTTCCAAACCAGATAAAACCTCAAACACACTCTAAATATCATCCTTGAGCTGTCCCAAATGGTTCCCCTCATCTGGAACACCATTTGAGGGAGTTGCTATTTTGGCCATTTTAACCCCTTTTGCAAGAAAGGGTCAGTTTGTGTTTTTGCAGGTTCCAGCTGATTCCAATCATCCTCAAAGCTTCCAAGGGATCATTTGAGAGTGTCCAAAGCATCAAACCATTTCTGGAACAAAGAACTTGGCAGATTGCACAGAAAACTCCAAAAGCTCAAAAAGAGGTAAGCCTCATGACTTGAACTTTCCAAAATATGCATTGCTTTGAAGTCCACTGATCATACACACCTCATACATGTTATATATGTTGTGTTTGAACCAATTCATCATGTAATTCATGCCTGTATCAAAGTGTAGCATAGAAAATGCAATTATAGGCCTTTTTCAAAACCACTATCGGGTTTTGAGGAGGGAGTATGATCTGAAAAAAATACCACCACCATTGGATTCCTTGTGAAATTCTAGGCCAGATGCATATAAATTTTGTCCCCAAACATGGAGAAATGAGAAAGTTATGACCTCCACGTTTCTAAGCCAAAACTTGTCTTGCCTTGCCTTGGCCAGGCCTAGAAAACAAGGCATGCCTTGTATATTTGTGGTTTCACTTCAAGTAATGGATGTATCACCACCTCAGTGGTAAGGCGCGCGCCCTATAACCTTGAGGTCGTGGGTTCAAACCCCACCCATGCTATTTTGTGTTTTCTCACATTTTTGCAATTTTTCCAATATTTTATGTTTTATTAATTAATTGGAAAATTAATAACTCTTTCAATTTTAATTGTTTTTTATTGGTTCTTTTTGTAAAAAATCACAAAAATATTGAAATATTTTATTCCACAGAAGAAATTAAGTTTATATTATTTATTTAATATAATTAGTATTTTTGTGAATAAATTCCTTTTTAATGTTTTTTAAACATTTTAAAAGTGAATATTTACTTTGAAAATCAAAACCAAGTGAGTTTTAATTAACCTTGTGATTAATCCCTCATTTTTCAAACCTTAAACAAAAATCACAAATGGTTTATTCAAACTTATTTGGTATTTTATTTGATTTTCTTTAAATATTTACTTTTAAAGAATAACAAATTAGGGTTTCTCTAATTTTCACACTCATCAAACAAAATCAAACCCTTGGGCCTCTCCTCGAGCTATAAGACCCATTAAAAATCCTTTGGGCCTCTAATAGAGTGTAAGACCCAATCCCCTTTTAACCAAAACTTTTTGGGCCTCAGCTATTGTATAAGTCCCTCTGCGTTAAAAGAAAATCTCGGCGCGATCGCCAGTTCAAAAATCAAAACCTTGGGCCTCTCCTCGAGCTATAAGACCCATTCAAATCTTTTGGGCCTCTAATAGAGTGTAAGACCCAATCCTTTGTAAATGCAAACCTATTTTGGGCCTCACTTATTGTATAAGTCCCGTTGTATTTCAAAAAGTTCGACGCGATCATCGTCTGTTGAAAAACAAACCTTGGGCCTCTCCTCGAGCTATAAGACCCATTCAAAATCTTTTGGGCCTCTATTAGAGTGTAAGACCCAACCCCCTTAGAAAACCAAACCATTTTGGGCCTCAATGCATTGTATAAGACCCACCGCGTTTTCAAAAATCTCGGCGCGATCCCCATTTCAAACAAATAACCCTGGGCCTCTCCTTGGGCTGTAAGCCCCACCACTTGTACAAAAATAAATCCTTGGGCCTCTTGAGAGAGTGTAAGACCCATCCCCTTGTACAGAAAACCTTTCTTGGGCCTCAGTCACTTGTATAAGTCCCTGTACAAACTCAAAACCACAGTGCAATCACTGATAAACCTTGGGCCTCTCCTTGAGCTATAAGCCCCAACATCTTTTCAAAATACTTTCTCCTTTAAACTTTGAATATACTGTTGTTTTCAATCTTTCTTTGTTGAACAACTAACCAAATAACATGGAAGCTCTACAACCGAGTAAGTGTTTATATGCTTTCTTTACCCGCTTTCATATACATATAACTGTATTGTGGGGCTGTTTCACTGTAAGTTTTCTTTCATAAACTCATATCAACTGTATAATACTAGTATAGATATTTAGAGTTTCCCCGACAACTACTTCTAGCACTAAGCCCTGTTGGTCACTCTTAAATACAGTCAAAACTAGATCCCCATAGGATTACCAGATACAGTCTTCCCTCCTCTTGGGGTTAAACAATATGGAGACGTGAAAGGCAGCATTCTCGGTGAACCCTTTCACAGAGTGTCACCCGTAGACATTGTCAAAGAAACTCTACTCCCCAGAGATGATCTTTTCTCCATGAATGGCATCTCTTGAGTTTCTTCTAAATTCTCGGACTTTCCTGGCTTGATCTATTCTCTGTGAATAGCCTGTCTTGAATTTCTCGGGGTTTGGGGACCCACGGGCTTCCTAAAAGCATCCTCGCCTCCTCTTGGGCGTTGTACAAGGACCCTACGGCTTCTTAGAAGTATTCACAACCTCCTCTTAGGCTTCGTATAAGGATTCTTCCTTCGGGAAGAGAGCCTCCTCTTGGGCTTCGTACAAATTGTCCCTCGGCTTCTTAAAAGTTTCCAGCCTCCTCTTGGGCTTCGTACAAATTGTCCCGATGACCTCCTAGAGGTATAGGAACAAAAATTAGTCATCTTAATAGAACAGTCTTTCAAAAAGTCTAGATCCTTATACCGTGAACGTACTACTACTGTTTCTCTAAAGCATAGTACAAAAGACAAAACTCTAGGCTTGGAAAGTCTAACTTCCTTGAGTCTCGAAGGCATTCTCAAGCCCCTTTCAAATATAGGGAAAACACCCGCAGACTTGGACAGTCTCCAATACCCTCTGGATTCCCCATTTCCTTAAAGAACAGGAAATGACCCTGATCCTCTGATCAATCCCAAAGCATAGCCTTACCTTTAATCAGTCTCTTTATAAGAACTGATTTTCTCTTTTAACCAGCCTACTGGACCTGTCACTCAACTGAAACAACACTCCTTTTAGCCTCTATCTCGGGCTTCGTACGAGATACAAAAAAGACTCTCTTGTTGAGTCAATAATCCCTTTAGCCTCTATCTCGGGCCTCGTACGAGATACAAAATCACTCTCTTGTTGAGTATAAAAGACTCTCTTGTTGAGTCAAACATTTTCAGCCTCCATCTCGGGCTTCGTACGAGGTACAAAGACTCTCTTGTTGAGTTAACCTTTAGCCTCCGTCTTGGGCTTCGTACAAGACACATCCAAAAGCACTCTCTTTTTGAGTCAACCCTTTTAGCCTCTCTCTCGGGCTTCGTACGAGACACATAAAAACACCCTCTTGTTGGGCCAATAGCCTCCTCTTAGGTTTTGTATAAGAAAAACCCCGGTTGAGTCAATCAACCTTTTAGCATCAAAACTGTGCCTCGTTCACAGGATACAAACATCAACAACTCCTTTCATCTAATCGCTATAAGCGGCAAGCCTCTGGATTATTTACATCCACGCCAATGTCCCTTTTTTAGCATGAGAAATTCCTAAGGAAAGATAGCATTGCTCTACACTAAGTTAAAGTCTTCTCCTTCAGGTTAAAACCCCCTATAAAGGAAATTATGGCATTGCTAGGATTCACATATCCCGGTTAAAGTAATCCTCCTTTATAGTCAGTCACCCAACAGTCGTGACAAACAGACCCCCTTTAGAGATGACAAATTATCTCTAAAGACAACACCTTTTTAGCTTCACATCTTGGGCTTTGAACAAGATAGAAACCACCTTTAGCTTCACATCTTGGGCTTTGAACAAGATACAAACCACCTTCAGCTTCACGTCTTGGGCTTTAAACAAGACACCAAAACACCATTTCCTCCCATAGAATAGGAGGAACTACGATCGCTCTAATTTCCCTGTTTCGGTAAACGGGAATACGTAGGCATAAGATTGAAAGAAAAATCTTAGCGAGCACACTAATCCAAAAACCCAAATCCCGTACCTTCACATATCAAACGAAAATCATCAGTCCTAAACTCCCACCAATCACCCAGGCACTATTTTAACAAAATAACTTAAGAGAGACCCACAATCTCAATAGCATCTGTAAACCAGCAGTCATCTGTTTAAACTCAGTATGCAAGCAGGGTTAATTAGAGACATCTATTTCCCTTCCTTCATCAGCTTTAATAGGATAAAAAATGAATCGAACTGTAGTACCCCAAAAGCGATAAGTGCTTCGCAACCACGTCCAAAAATTCGCGCTACACCTTCCCTCGGTTGAGTTTCTTATCATAGCTAGGTCTTCTCCCAAAGTTTCTTGATCTGTAGATGTCAGAAGTCTGAGCCTTGACATTTGTCTTGGACTTCTTATCCAATTGCTTTTCTAGTTGATGATACTGTTTTTCCAGAAACCCTACAGCTTTGGACAAATCCTCTTTGGTGTCTCCCTCTTCTTGGTTGGTCACCAGAGCAAGACTTTTCTTCTTTTCCTCCTTTTCACTAATTGCCATCTCAAAGGTCTGGAGTCCCATAAGCTCATCTACCTTCATGGTATTGATGTCCTGAGCTTCTTCAATAGTCGTCACTTTCATATTAAACCTCTTGGGGAGAGACCTTAGAATTTTCCTGACCAACTTGGCTTCAGGAATTTTCTCTCCAAGATCACTAGATGTGTTGGGAATATCAATAATATTCATATGAAATTCATGTATACTTTCATCTTCTCTCATTCTCAGGTTCTCAAACTTAGTAGTGAGAAGCTGAAGCCTTGAGGATTTGACACAAGAGGTGCCTTCATGCGCAGTCTTCAGGATTTCCCATGTAACGGTCCGTTTTTAATATTTCCTTTTTCCGTGCTTTTTGGTGTTAATTGGTCGAGTCTTTATTTTTAATTGAGCAATATTTATGTTAATTGCTAATTGGTGTGATTATATGTTATTTTTGCACATTGTGTATTTTTACCGTTTTTGAGAGTTTGCGGGGAAAATTGGAATAGAGGGTATTTGACATATTTCATAATTAATAGTGTTAGTTAATAATAGTTAGTTTAGATCTTTATTAGAAATGTTTAGAATTTTTAAGTTAAGAAAATATAAAAGAAAATAGTTAGTATAAGTTTAGAAAAAGAAAAGTTAGTAAGAGTTTTCCCAAAAGAGAAGAAAAAGAGAGAAGAGGAAAAGAGAAGAGGAAAAGAGAAGAGAAAGAAGAAAAGAGAGGAAAAACTTGTGAAGGAAGAAATCAATCTCCCGACTTTCTAGAACACGATTAAATCGGGTAAGGGTGTGAAACTCGGTTATTCTATTGATTGTGTATGATTATGTATGTTTTGTGTGGATGTTTTGGTTGGTTTTCCATATGTTTCCGTTTATGCCGTATTGGACGAAATCGATGGAAACCGATGTTTTTACGGTCGAAAAGTCGTATAAATACATGTGTTGGTTGGTTATATGTATGTGAGCTGCTGTTTAAAGTTTCATGAAGTTTGGTTATGTTTTGGTTAGTTTTCGTTATGTTTCCGTTATTTTGTCTGTTTAGGTCGAATTGTAGGAAATCGATAAAAACCGATGTTTTCGCGGTTAGAATTCGAAATAAATTACGTAGTTGTATCGAGTAAGGTTAGGTCGTCGTGTAGCGTGCTTTTTATTCGATTTGGTGATGTTTGAAAATTCTGGTTTTTTGAAAGGTTGAAATTTAATCGAAAAATCGAACGTCGTAGAAATTTCGTTTATGTGTTCTAAATTGTTCTTATGTATTTGGTGGTTGTGCGTATATGTTTGTTTCGGTGAAAATGTTCGATTTAGTCGAGTTTCCGGGCACTTTGGAAAAATGGCAGCAAAGGTGTATTTTGAGAAAATCTGGTTTTTGAGGAAAAACAGAGTTATGAATCGATACATAACAGCTATGTATCGATACGAAATGGTTTATGTATCGATACATAACCCTTATGCATCGATACATACTGTAGAAATTTGGGGAAAACAACATTTTCACTACAGCATGTGTCGACACATGCGTGCTATGTATCGATACATGTGGCCTTTTTGTATCGATACATAAGCCTATGTATCGATACATACTGTGCTGAACCATAAAATTCGGGTTTGTCGGGGAAATTTCGGAAATTCATATCTCTTGAACCGTAAGTCGGTTTTAACCCCCGTTCGAAGCGTTGGAAAGCTAACGAGATGTTATTTCTAGGAAAAATAGTTTTAGGGTCTAAACTTGGTCCAATCGATACAGTTTTTACGAACCGTTTCGTAGTGTCGGGCGTCCGGTTTATGTTTTTGCGTTATTTTGAAATATTCATATCTTGTTAACCGTTTATCGTACTTAAGAGTTCTTTATACCGAATCGAAGCTGTCGATGAGTACTTTTTGATGATGATAGAAAATATTATTTTTGGCCGACTTTTAGCCGACTTTTTTGGAAAACCGAAAAATGGAATTTTGAGTTATTTTTCGATATTGTAAGACATATTATGATATGTTATGAGATGGCTTGTGTGATGATTCTTTGATGGGAATTTGATATAGTGGAAATGAGTTCCTATGTTTATATGACTATCAGGTTGTTATATATCTATATGAGCAGGTTGTTTTAGTTCACGTTGGTGTGGCATCTCTGGCTATATCATGATAAATTATTCTTTGCTCTGATGTTTTATTTATAAGATTAGTTTATTCCGGTTTTTGTACGGGGTATAGAAGGGGTGTTACATTAAGTGGTATCAGAGCAGTGTCTCTTTGGTCTGTCCGACCGTGTCTTTGTGTCGTTGTTGGACTGTTGCACTCTGTTGAGTGGTTGTTTAACCATAATTTGCTATCATTGGGAATGTTCAGATTATGGCGGGAAGACACGATGCTGCTATGACTGCGGCCATGCAAGCTATGGCGCAAGCGATGCAGAATTTACCCAATGCTGCGGCGGACGAGGAATCGCGTAGTATGGATAAGTTTCAGAAGAATAATCCACCGAGCTTCAAGGGTACTCATGATTCTGAGGGAGCACAGATTTGGCTGAAGAAGATTGAGAAGATCTTCCGTTTCATTAGGTGTTCCGAGGATCAGAAGGTGCAGTTTGATACTCATGTGTTGGAAAAGGAAGCTGAAGACTGGTGGGCGAATGCTTCTCAGAGGTTTGAGGAGGATGAGATAGTGGTTACATGGGTTGTGTTCAAAGATGCTTTTCTTGAAAAGTATTTTCCGGAAGATGAGAGAGGTAAAAAGGAAATTGAATTTCTTGAACTGAAGCAGGATAATTCCTCTGTTGCGGATTATGCTGCTAAGTTTGAGGAACTGGTGAAGTTTTGTCCCAATTATAATACGGCTGGTTCGGAGAGGTCTAAGTGTCTGAAATTTGTGAATGGCTTGAGGCCAGAAATCAAGCAAGGTATCGGTTATCAGGAGATAAGACAGTTTTCAGTGTTGGTGAACAAGAGTCGGATTTTTGATGAGGATAGCAAAGCGCGTGCTTATCATTACAAGAATCTGAATGATAAGAAAGGAAAGGGGCAGTTCAGAGGTAGGCCTTATGCTACCCTTGTTGATAAAGGAAAACAGAAGTTTACTTTTGATAGGAAGTCTAGTGGTGGAGGAATGAATTCTGCTGTGAAATGTTACAATTGTGGTGGTTTAGGTTGTGACGCCCCCGATCTATACCCCCAAAACACGCAATTAAGGCGGTAAAAGAAAATTCGAAAATTGATCAGAGTATAATTGAATTATCATGGCATAGAAAGGGAGAATCACATCAAAGTAACCAAACAACTAACATGCAACACCTGCTCATTTAGATATGCAACGTGGGGTAACAATCATACAGAGGAAACTTCGTTCCTTACACCCACTTTTCAGAAATTAGAATTAAAGCGGAAAGATCTAAAATCTGAATAACACATATACATATATACATATAAACTTGCCCGTCATACATCAAGTTATACATGTACAGCCAAAATATATCATCAGATAAACAAAACAATCACACACGGCCACCCTATGCTACCCGGAGTCACATATCAGAGCCGACCGACCAAAATAATGAAGACGCAACTCTTCACAAAAGAATACCTCCAGCAACTCTAATCTGCAACGCCTCATAGAGCGTTATAAAACAGCAGAAGGGTGAGAAAAACAACCATAATATAATTGCATAAGATTATATATTAACACCAAAAATGCACAATAACGTATTCTCACCACCAAAACACACAGATCAATTATAACAACACACAGTACAATTCACAAGTGTCAAATACCACTACCCATCAATCATTCACAATACAATCGCACATATTCCATCTCATTAAATCACATTCACAAATTCATGCACAAATGACTCACGATTTATGCAATGCACATAGACAGACACAACGACTCTATGCACATGCCATGCGGTACCGACTTCCAATGTCTCATGTCTCATCATCAGTTCACTCAGGAACTATTGGAACCATCGCTCGTTACTGAGAATCTCAAGTAACTCCCCGTCGGGCCTACGATGTTCACCCGTCGCTTTAAGTCCTCAGGCAACGCCTCATATTTTCGAGGCACACGACGTTAAGGATTGCTTTAAGTCTCCAAAGGAGCCCACAATCATCTATACATATCACTTTAAGTCCTCAGGCAACGCCTCGTATTTTTGAGGCACACGATGGTATAGTGGATTCCCTCAAGAATCAAATCGTCACTCAGGACGTTCAACAATGCACAATATGATGCTTGGCATACAACGACTCATGACTTTCACATTGCATGCTCACACACATCAACAATCATGCATATATCATCAAATATCACACATAGCATTTTCTTGCCTTTCGGCCACAAATCATCATCACAACATCTCATCAAAAACAACTATTCACGATTAATCGGTAAAGTCGGCCAAAAGTCGGCTAAGAATAATATATTTCTTCACCAAATCATAGAACGGATTTTTAGCTTCACATCCATATAAAGAACACTTAAATTGGATAAACAACGAAGAAGATATGAATATTTCAAAATAACGTAAAAAACATAAACCGTACGCCCGACACTACGAAACGGTTCGAAAAAACTGTACCGATTGGACTATGTTCAGACCTCAAAACTATTTTTCCTAGAAAGAACATCTCGTTAGCTTCCCAACGCTTCGAACGGGGACCAAAACCGACTTACGGTTCAAGAGATATGAATTTTCGAAGTTTCCCCGACAAACCAGAATTTTATGGTTCAGCACAGTATGTATCGATACATAGGCTTTATGTATCGATACAAAAAGACCTTATGTATCGATACATAGCACGCATGTGTCGACACATGCTGTAGTGAAAATGCTATTTTTCCCAATTTTCACAGTATGTATCGATGCATAGGGGTTATGTATCGATACATAAGCCATTTCGTATCGATACATAGCTGTTATGCATCGATTCATGCTCTGTTTTTCCTTAAAAACCAGAATTTCTCAAAATACACCATTGCTGTCCCTTTTCCAAAATGCCCGGAAACTCGACTAAATCGAACATTTTCACCGAAACAAACATATACGCCCAACCACCAAATACATAAGAACAATTTAGAACACATAAACGAAATTTCTACGACGTTCGATTTTTCGATTAAATTTCAACCTTTCAAAAACCAGATTTTTCAAACATCACCAAATCGAATAAAAAGCACGACATACGACGACTTAACCTTACTCGATACAACTACGTAATTTATTTCGAATTCTAACCGTGAAAACATCGTTTTTAATCGATTTCCTACAATTCGACCTAAACGGAAACAACAACGGAAACATACCGAAAACTAACCGAAACATAACCAAACTTCATGAAACTATAAACAGCAGCTCACATACATATAACCAACCAACACATGTATTTATACGACTTTTCGACCGTAAAAACATCGGTTTCTATCGATTTCGTCAAATACGGCATAAACGGAACATATGGAAAACCAACCAAAACATCCACAGAAAACATACATAATCATACACAATCATAGTATAATCGAGTTTCGCACCCTTACCCGATAAATTCGCGTTCTAGAAAGTCGGGAGATTGATTTCTTCCTTCACAAGTTTTTTTCTCTCTTTTCTTCTTTCTCTATTTTTCTGGTTTTTCTTTCTTTTTCTTTCTATACTTTCTATTTATTCTAACTTAATCAAAATACACCCAAATGCCCAAAATACCCCTACACTCAAATTTCTCGCAAACGATCCCAAAACGCGATAAAATATATTCACGACGAAAAATAACATATTTTCACATAAAAGTCGAAAATAAAATAAAATAATAATAAAATAATCAAAACGACTCAATAAACAAAATTGGCAAAACGGGGCGTTACATAGGTCATCGTATATCGGAATGTAAGAGGAATATGAATAATGTAGATAAGTGTGCTAATTGTGGTTTGAAGGGTCATGTGGCTGCTGATTGTAGGAGGAAGAATGGGGTTACATGTTATAATTGTGGGGAAGTTGGTCATGTTAGTACGAGGTGCACGAAACCGAAGCAAGCTCAACCTAGAGGGAAAGTATTTGCATTGGCGGGAGCTCAGCCTACTAATGCAGATCATTTGATCAGAGGTACTTGTTTTATTAATAGTAATCTTTTAATTGCTATTATTGATACTGGAGCGACTCATTCGTTTATTTCGATTGATTGTGCGAAACGTTTGAATTTGGTGTTGTCTAAGATGGGTGGAGAGATGGTTATCGATACTCCAGCTTCGGGGTCGGTAACTACTTCTTTCGTTTGTTTAAGTTGTCCTTTGACAATTTTTGGTAGAGATTTTGTGATGGACTTGGTATGTTTGCCATTGAAGGGTTTGGATGTGATTCTGGGAATGAACTGGTTAGAGTTCAATCGTGTTCATCTTGATTGTTATCTTAAGCGGGTGAGATTTCCTTCTCTTGAAGAAGAAAGGGAATCTGGTTTCTTATCTACCAAAGGGTTGAAGAAACTTTTGGCGGAGGAAGCTCAGTTGTTTGGATTGTTTGCATCGTTGTCTGTGGAGAGTCAAGTTGCAATTGGAAGTTTTCCTGTTGTGTGTGATTTTCAGGAGGTGTTTCCGGATGATTTTTCAGATGTGCCGCCAGAAAGAGAGGTGGAGTTTTCTATAGACCTAGTTCCTGGTACTAGACCTGTATCTATGGCACCATATCGGATGTCAGCATCTGAGTTGGTGGAGTTGAAAAGACAATTGAATGAGTTGTTGGAAAAGAGGTTTGTAAGGCCTAGTGTATCACCTTGGGGTGCTCCTGTTTTGTTGGTTAAGAAGAAAGATGGAAGTATGCGTTTGTGTATCGATTATCGGCAGTTGAATAAAGTGACGATTAAGAACAAGTATCCACTTCCAAGGATCGATGACTTGATGGATCAACTAGTGGGTGCAAGTGTGTTTAGTAAGATTGATTTGAGGTCAGGATACCATCAGATTCGGGTTAAAGAGGAGGATATTCAGAAGACGGCCTTTAGGACACGATACGACCATTACGAGTTTTCTGTGATGCCGTTCGGGGTTTCTAATGCGCCGGGTGTGTTTATGGAGTATATGAATCGTATATTCCATGAGCATTTAGATCATTTTGTTGTTGTTTTTATTGATGACATTTTGGTTTATTCTAAGTCACAGGAGGAACATGCGGAGCATTTGCGTATTGTGTTGCAGATTCTAAAGGAGAAGAAACTTTATGCCAAACTTTCCAAGTGTGAGTTCTGGTTGTCAGAAGTGAGTTTCCTGGGGCATGTGATTTCAGGTAATGGTATTGCTGTGGATCCATCCAAGGTAGAGGCAGTTCTACAATGGGAGGCTCCTAGATCTGTTACTGAAATTCGAAGTTTTCTGGGTTTAGCTGGGTATTACCGGAGGTTTATCGAAGGTTTTTCCAAGTTGGCACTTCCGTTGACTCAACTGACTTGTAAGGGTAAGGCATTTATTTGGGATATTCAATGTGAAGAAAGTTTCAACGAGCTGAAGAAGAGATTGACTACAGCTCCGATTTTGATCTTACCGAATCCTAATGAATCGTTCGTTGTGTATTGTGATGCATCTCTAATTGGTTTATGTGGTGTTTTGATGCAAGATGGTAAGGTGGTTGCTTATGCTTCGAGGCAGTTACGAGTTCACGAGAAGAATTACCCTACTCACGATTTGGAATTAGCTGCGATGGTTTTTGTATTAAAGATTTGGAGGCATTATCTCTACGGTGCTAGATTCGAAGTCTTTAGTGATCATAGAGGTTTAAAATACTTGTTTGATCAGAAAGAGTTAAATATGAGGCAACGGAGATGGTTGGAACTTCTGAAGGACTATGACTTCAGCCTGAATTACCATCCTGGTAAGGCTAATGTGGTAGCTGATGCTTTGAGTCGGAAATCTTTGCGTATATCTGCTTTGATGGTGAAAGAGTGGGAACTTCTGGAACAATTTCGAGACTTGAGTTTGGTTTGTGAGCTTTCACATGAGAGTGTGAAGCTTGGTATGTTAAAGATCACTAATGATTTTCTGTTGTCTGTTATAGAGAAACAGAAGTTGGACTTGAAACTTGTTGATTTGTTGCTAGTTGGAAATCAAGAAGTGAACGGTGACTTTAAAGTGGATGATCAGGGTATTTTGAGATTCCGTGGTAGAATTTGTATACCGGATGATGCAGAGTTGAAAAAGATGATTCTTGAGGAAGGACACCGGAGTAGTTTGAGTATACATCCTGGTGCTAATAAGATGTACCAAGATTTGAAGAGGATCTTTTGGTGGTCTGGTTTGAAAAGAGATGTGGCTCAATTTGTGTATGCGTGTTTGACTTGTCAGAAGTCGAAAGTGGAACATCAGAGGCCTGCAGGATTAATGCAACCGTTGGATATTCCTGAGTGGAAATGGGATAGTATATCGATGGATTTTGTGACGGGTTTGCCTAATTCTCCGAGTGGGCATAATGCTATTTGGGTGATCGTGGATAGACTGACTAAGTCGGCGCATTTTATTCCGATTGATATCAGTTATTCTATGGAGCGTTTGGCTGAGATTTATATCCGTGGGATTGTGAGGTTGCATGGCGTCCCGTTGAGTATTGTTTCTGATCGTGATCCGAGGTTTACTTCCAGATTTTGGGAAAGTTTGCAAAAGGCGTTAGGTTCTAAGCTGAGATTGAGTTCTGCTTATCATCCGCAGACTGATGGTCAGACGGAGAGAACAATTCAGTCATTGGAAGATTTACTGAGATCTTGTGTTCTTGAGCACGGTAGAGTTTGGGACAGTTTTCTTTCATTGATCGAATTTACGTATAATAACAGTTTCCATTCTAGTATCGGAATGGCACCTTTTGAGGCACTTTATGGAAGAAGATGTCGAACACCTTTGTGTTGGCATGAATCTGGTGAAAGTGCAGTAGTTGGACCTGAGTTAGTTCAACAAACGACGGAAAAGGTGAAACTTATTCGGGAGAAGATGAAAGCTTCTCAGAGTAGGCAAAAGAGTTATCATGATAAAAGGAAAAGAGATCTTGAGTTTCAAGCGGGTAATCATGTGTTTTTGAGGGTTTCGCCGGTGACTGGTGTTGGACGTGCTTTGAAGTCGAGGAAGCTTACTTCACGTTTTATTGGTCCATATCAGATATCCGAAAGAGTTGGTGCAGTGGCTTACAGGATAGCATTGCCACCGAATCTTTCGAATCTACATGATGTTTTCCATGTTTCACAGCTACGGAAGTATGTTCCAGATGCGTCTCATGTGATTCCGATGGATGAGGTTGAGGTAAGAGATAATCTTACGGTTGAGGTTTTACCGGTGAGGATTTTAGATCGCGAATTGAAAAGGTTAAGAGGCAAGGAGATTGCACTTGTGAAAGTGGCGTGGGGAGGCGCTGCTGAGGGCAATTTGACGTGGGAATTAGAAAGTCGGATGCGGGAGTCGTATCCGGAGTTGTTTGAATCAGGTAATATTTTCGAGGACGAAAATTTCTAAAGTGGGGGAGAGTTGTAACGGTCTGTTTTTAATATTTCCTTTTTCCGTGCTTTTGGGTGTTAATTGGCCGAGTCTTTATTTTTAATTGAGCAATATTTATGTTAATTGCTAATTGGTGTGATTATATGTTATTTTTGCACATTGTGTATTTTTACCGTTTTTGAGAGTTTGCGGGGAAAATTAGAATAGAGGGTATTTGACATATTTCATAATTAATAGTGTTAGTTAATAATAGTTAGTTTAGATATTTATTAGAAATGTTTAGAATTTTTAAGTTAAGAAAATATAAAATAAAATAGTTAGTATAAGTTTAGAAAAAGAAAAGTTAGTAAGAGTTTTCCCAAAAGAGAAGAAAAAGAGAGAAGAGGAAAAGAGAAGAGAAAGAAGAAAAGAGAGGAAAAACTTGTGAAGGAAGAAATCAGTCTCCCGACTTTCTAGAACACGATTAAATCGGGTAAGGGTGTGAAACTCGGTTATTATATTGATTGTGTATGATTATGTATGTTTTGTGTGGATGTTTTGGTTGGTTTTCCATATGTTTCCGTTTATGCCGTATTGGACGAAATCGATGGAAACCGATGTTTTTACGGTCGAAAAGTCGTATAAATACATGTGTTGGTTGGTTATATGTATGTGAGCTGCTGTTTAAAGTTTCATGAAATTTGGTTATGTTTTGGTTAGTTTTCGTTATGTTTCCGTTATTTTGTCCGTTTAGGTCGAATTGTAGGAAAACGATAAAAACCGATGTTTTCGCGGTTAGAATTCGAAATAAATTATGTAGTTGTATCGAGTAAGGTTAGGTCGTCGTGTAGCGTGCTTTTTATTCGATTTGGTGATGTTTGAAAATTTTGGTTTTTTGAAAGGTTGAAATTTAATCGAAAAATCGAACGTTGTAGAAATTTCGTTTATGTGTTCTAAATTGTTCTTATGTATTTGGTGGTTGTGCGTATATGTTTGTTTCGGTGAAAATGTTCGATTTAGTCGAGTTTCCGGGCACTTTGGAAAAATGGCAGCAAAGGTGTATTTTGAGAAAATCTGGTTTTTGAGGAAAAACAGAGTTATGAATCGATACATAACAGCTATGTATCGATACGAAATGGTTTATGTATCGATACATAACCCTTATGCATCGATACATACTGTAGAAATTTGGGGAAAACAGCATTTTCACTACAGCATGTGTCGACACATGCGTGCTATGTATCGATACATGTGGCCTTTTTGTATCGATACATAAGCCTATGTATCGATACATACTGTGTGAACCATAAAATTCGGGTTTGTCGGGGAAACTTCGGAAATTCATATCTCTTGAACCGTAAGTCGGTTTTAACCCCCGTTCGAAGCGTTGGAAAGCTAACGAGATGTTATTTCTAGGAAAAATAGTTTTGGGGTCTGAACTTGGTCCAATCGGTACAGTTTTTACGAACCGTTTCGTAGTGTCGGGCGTCCGGTTTATGTTTTTGCGTTATTTTGAAATATTCATATCTTGTTAACCGTTTATCGTACTTAAGAGTTCTTTATACCGAATCGAAGCTGTCGATGAGTACTTTTTGATGATGATAGAAAATATTATTTTTGGCCGACTTTTAGCCGACTTTTTCAGAAAACCGAAAAATGGAATTTTGAGTTATTTTTCGATATTGTAAGACATATTATGATATGTTATGAGATGGCTTGTGTGATGATTCTTTGATGGAAATTTGATATAGTGGAAATGAGTTCCTATGTTTATATGACTATCAGGTTGTTATATATCTATATGAGTAGGTTGTTTTAGTTCACGTTGGTGTGGCATCTCTGGCTATATCATGATAAATTATTCTTTGCTTTGATGTTTTATTTATAAGATTAGTTTATTCCGGTTTTTGTACGGGGTATAGAAGGGGTGTTACATCCGACGCATCCTTTGCAATAATACAATTCTTTATGAGTCTGAAGATGTTCTTGTCCACCCCATTGAACAAGGCATTCAAGGCTTCAGAGTTTCCTTGAGCAAGCTTATCATCTTCATCGTCCCAATCTTCTTCAGGTTTTAGCTCCTCAGTGAGCTTCCCATCTTTGTCTTTGATCTTTCGTGGATCCCACCCCTTGACCACAAACGTCCAAGCCTTTCCATCCATAGACCTGATGAACGCCACCATGCGAACTTTCCAATAGTCATAATTGGAACCATCAAGTATTGGTGGTCTATTTAGAATTCCTCCTTCTTTATCCATCGTACCAGAAAGTATCATCCCAGAATCTCACCCAGATATAGAGCAGAATGCCTGCTCTGATACCAATTGGAATTCTGGTTAAGCAGATCACGAAGATGTCAGACAGGATGTCGTGACACTTGATCTCTGCTTCTCACAAGGATCTAAGGAAGAACAAACATAAACAGCAGAAAGTAAACAACACCAGAAATTATTGACCAATTCGGTGCAAACTCACCTACGTCTGGGGGCTACCAAGCCAGGAATGAAATCACTAAGTAGAATTGGTTCTAAGCTAAACTCTAACGTTTACAGCTTATCACCTAGAAACTGCCCTTCCGAGATTTCTACCTAAGACTCTCCTAGGTATGAGACCCTTCTCAATTCCCTTCCAATCACAGCAGTGACTGAAAATATTACAACTCAATAGACACTCCTTGTCAAGTATTCACACGATACACGAGAGGCTCACAAAAGTACAAACCCTAGTACTTCTAAAATAGCTGCAATAATCAACCTTAAACTAGGTTAATTCTAACCTATTTATATTGCAAACCACAACTGGACTTGGGCTTCCAAAACGCAGCAGATACCTTCCTCAGAATTAGCGACCTAATTCTTTCTTCAATCCCAAGTTACCAAAAATGTCTCCTTCACAAGGAAACCGTAAATTCATTAGAATCAGAATCTCTGATTCCACAATCTCAGATGCCACCTGGAATTCTAGTCATATTCCAATCACACATGTTACCAAAAATAGTTAGTTCAAAATTGTAACAGACAAAGATATCAAATCCTCTTGATAGGACATCTTGTCTAGCATTTTATCCTGCAGTTAGTTCAACATGTTAGGACATCTTGTCCAACACCTGTCAGCTAAGTTAGTTTTACCAAAATTAATGTCAACCTCAATAGCAAGGACTCAACATAGACAACACTGTCAACATGTGCAATCGGTAGTAACGTCATTCGAGTATGTTTCGGGCCTCAATAATGCAACTCCATATGCAAGTTTTAGGCCTTAATGAATATATGTGAACTCAATTATTTACTGTGTTTTTTTTAAATATTATTGCACATATGATCTAACTATGAATTAATTTATACATGCTTTATTTTAATATTATTGTATAAATCATGGATGAAATGTATTTTCTACCTTAGTATTTTCTAGTGTTTTACTACTGACATTAATAATTGATTGTGCATGTACATTATTGCAAATATTTTGGTTTAAACATTACCTTTCTCTTACTTGTTGTTTTGTGTGTTGCCGGTACAATCTCCAACATTATCTTGACCATAAGAACTAAATATATTTACCAAATTCTTTATGTTGGTTTCTTTTTCAGGTTGCCTCAAGTGACATGCCAATAAAGAAGTAGAGTGAAGTTTAATTGAATAAGCAATATGAACACTGCTTAGTTCATAGGCATGATAGGTTTGTGGGTTCTGAGTTAGTGCAGAAGTATCTTGGTGAGGTATGAATTTATGTTGTTTGCATTTGAAATGATAGTAACAATGTTGTAACTTACTCAACTCTCTTTGTTTGCTTTTGAAAATTATGTGTTTCTGATTCTTAATTTTCAATATTATTTTGTTTTTTGAATTTGAATTCTGTTCCAAAATTGTTGCTCATATATATTATTAGGAAAATATACTTGCTACTTTTTTTTTCTATTATCACATTTATGTTATCCAAGCCCTATTGTCTAGGACTGTGAATTTGAAATTTCCAACATGCTCTGATGTGAAAAACCTAGAATGTGCATATCTGTTCATTATCTATCCTCTCTTCATGTTGTCTTTGAGATTGATGTTTTGTTGCAGGATACTTTTATAGGTATAGAGTTGTCAACCCATAACTTTTTTAGTAGTTTTTCAATCAATTTGTTAGTTCTTGGATTGGCTAGAATTTTGGTAAAACAAAGTATATTCAATGTTGATGTCAAGGTACTGATGTTGCAACATTGAGATTTTACACTGGGCTGTGTTAAGTATGTATTTACTGAAGTTGGATGTCTGATGTCACATAGGCGATGTTGTGACATTAGATCTGCAGAATTAATAACATCAGGTTGTGATGTTGTTAGGGTTGCGTGTTAGCTGGAATTGTGGAGAGCAAGCTGTCTCATTGGATGCGAATATCTTGGGATAGATATTTTCTGCCGCATAGGAGATCTGGTGCAGATTTGTAGGAGATTTAAAAGGTTGAAGATTTAAAAAGATTTTAGGAGAAAATCTATTTTAAATATTCAGTTTTAAATAACAAATCTGGGAGATATTGTAGCAGGTCCAAGACCAATTCAAGGAGCTATATAAAGCGCACAAGACCAAAGGAAAAAGTGACAGAAATACAGAGAGAAAATCAAGAGCATAGGCTGAGTGTCTTGAGTATTTTGTACGAGTTGTATAACCAGAATTCTAGGGTGAATTGCTGAGTCGTATTCTGTCCTCTCTAAAGCTGTTGAGCAAAGAGAGTTGTGTAACTGGATCAAAGCTATGAAGCAGGATCAAGGTTTCTCAAAGAGGTTGTTCTTTGAGTGTTTTAGGGATTGAGTAGTGTTCTCATATCTAAGTGGTTTCTTAGGTAGAAAGTCACTAGTAGGAATTAAGTTTAGGAGATTGTCAACTGGGTTGTTGAGTCTGTAAATTAATTCTACAAGTAGTGAATTTCATCCCTGGCTTGGTAGCCCCCAGACGTAGGTAGTTAGACCGAACTGGGTGAACAATTCTTGGCATTGTTTTGCTGTTTATTTTGTCCATTGTGCAGAGTGTGTTGTTGTGACATCACTCCTTAACATCACACGTCTGATACCAGAATTTCAATTGGTATCAAAGCAGGCATCCTGTCTGTCTCTGGGTGAGATCTAGGGAAGTTACTTTCTGGTGTAAAGATGGACAAAGAAGTTGGAGGATTCGTCAACAAACCCCCTATTTTGGATGGATCCAATTATGATTATTGGAAGCCAAGGATGACTACCTTCTTAAAATCCTTGGACAGCAGGGCATGGAAGGCCATTATTAAAGAATGGAAAGCACCTGTTGTGTGTGAGAAAGATGATGCTGGCAAAGATAAAGAAGGCACCTCTAAGCCAAAGCCTGAAGAAGAGTGGACCAAGGATGAAGATGAGCTCGCCCTTGGAAATTCCAAAGCTCTAAATGCAATCTTCAATGGAGTGGATAAGAATATTTTCAGGTTAATCAATACCTGTGAGGTTGCTAAGGAAGCGTGGGATATTTTGAAGGCCACTCATGAAGGTACATCTAGAGTTAAAATGTCAAGATTTCAGATTTTAACATCAAAATTTGAAAGCCTAAAGATGAAGGACGATGAGACTATTCATGACTTCCACATGAATGTTCTGGAGCTGGCTAATGCATCCAGTGCTCTTGGTGAGAAAATGTCATATGAAAAGCTTGTAAGGAAGATCCTTAGATCCCTTCCTAAGAAGTATAAGATAAAGGTTATTGCCATTGAAGAATCACAAGACATCAGCAAGATGAGAGTTGATGAGCTCATTGGATCTCTTCAAACTTTTGAGCTTGGGTTGAATGAGGAAGAACCAGAAATGAAGCCAAAGAGCATAGCTTTGGTGTCAAATGATGAAGAAGAAAAAGGAAAGAGTTCTGAATCCCAGGAGGATCTATCTCAGGCCATAGTTATGTTGGGAAGACAGTTCAACAAAGTGTTCAAGAGAATGAATAATAACTCCAAGCCTAATGTCAAGAACATATCTTCTGACACCAGCAAGTCAAAAGAGAAGGATGAAGAGAAAACTGCCCAAGATAAAGGAGTTTAGTGCTTTGAGTGTGAAGGGTATGGACATGTCAAGAAAGAGTGTCCCACCTTCTTGAAGAAGCAGAAGAAGGGCATGACAGTTTCCTGGTCTGACTCTGATAGTGAAAGTGAAGGTGAGTCAGCAAAGCATGTTAGAGCTTTAACAGGAACTGTTGTTTCTGATGATGATTCCAGTGATGGAGAAATAACGTATGAGGAGCTAGCATCTACCTATCAAGAGTTGTGTTTAAAAAGTGCTGAGATTTGTCAAGAAAACAAGTGCCACAAGCAACAGATTGCTCAGCTAGAGAATGAAAAAGCTGATCTAGAAAATGAAGTTGTACTAGTTAGAGCTCACCTTGATCAAATGACCAAGTCTGTTAGGATGCTGAGTTGTGGTACAGACACACTTGATAAGATCCTGCAGACAGAAAAATTTGCTGGTGATAAGTCTGGTATAGGATATGTGGCAAGCACTTCAGGAGCAAAGGAGGAGGTGTCCCAACCAATGTCTCAAACAAAGAGGCAGGATCCTACCCCAAAAAGGGATGTTCAACATCAGAATGTTGAGAAAAGGAATGTTCCCCATCAGAGGAAGATGCAGCCTCAAGGAGCTAGTCAGTATATGCCTCCCCAATATCACAAGAGCATGCAAGCTGCAAGGTTCAAACAGGACATGTCACATCAGGTGTCTCAACATCAGGAAAACTGGTATGGTTATGGATATGGATACAACAATGTTGTACCTCATCACTATGGAAGAAGGAAGCCTCATCACCATAGGAGACAGCCTAGAAGACAACATCAGTACAGAAGAAGGAGACAACCTTATGGGTGGCAGCCACAGCATTATCATCAAAGTGGAAAAAGATTTAACCACTTTAGATATGACAGAGTAAGATGCTTTTATTGTGGCAGGGTTGGACATATGCAGTACTCTTGTTTTAAGTTGCATGGTTATCCACAATCTACTCCTCAAAGCAAACTGTCGCTCCCAGGATTTTCATCTAGGTACAAACGCGAGAGTGGCGCGGAAAACAGAGTCGCCAGCCGTGTAAATTTATCCCAAGAGAGGGAAAGGGAACACCGCATAAACCTGAGGAAGAGGGAAATGAATGGTCATCGTAACCATAACCTGGGTTCGGGAGTCGGTTACGCGAGGGGAAGGTGCTAGCACCCCACGCGTCCATCATAATCGATGGGATCCACGCTTGTTGTCTATTCTAAGGGTGAGTTATACTATCATCTATGGTTGTGCTAAAATGGGGAAGGGAAGGACAAAGACAGACTCGGTAGGACGTCGACGTCCTAGGCCTACGTACCCCCTTTGTGCAATGGGGAATTCAGAGTCAACGTAGTTCAGACCAAGTTCTTTTGTGTTTTTTATGAGCGACGTTAAGCTCGCGTCCGGCAGTTAGGGTCGATGCCTGTTTGCGACTCAGACGGAAGGTAACGTGCCCTTTTTGAAAATAGCCTTTAGTTCGACAATCCTGAAGGACAAAAAGGTTTGAAGTTGGTTTGTATTTTTTAGGACAGAAGTGACTTAAGTTAGTTCATAAGCTACATTGCACCAAAGTCTAGGGCACAGGGGCGAATACTTAACGCATCGTCCTAAGACAGGACGCTCGCTAAGCACTCTAGAAAGATGAGAGGAAGCCCCTCATTTCTCATTCCCCGCGCTTAAGGCTCGTGCGCAATACAACTTATCCTTATTAAGTATTTTTCAAGAAGTTTTTGAGATGAGAAGAGAGAAGACACAAGGGAAACTCTAAGGGGGACTAAGAGTCCTAATGTTATCATGCACGGGTGACCTACGGTTCATGAGGTTTGACAATAACCTAATCCTAAATAAAAGAGAGGAGGGAAGGGTAAGGTGGACATGGATGACTATTCACACCCTCAAAATAACTTACCTTAGTCCCTGCATAAAAGGTTAGTACGAAACGGACATAAATAATATCAAAGCAAATGAAAACCAAACAATGGCATACAATAGTGATAACAATCCAAACATGCATAAAGAAGTCAAATAAACAACCCCAAAGCAATGGCACAAGTGCCTCTTCACACAAATAACCAGACAAGATCAAGGATACGCATACAAGAAAATCTCACACAAAGGGCCATTAAACAATTAGTCAAACAACTTCTAAAATCACCAAATTAAATATCAAAGTTGTTCAACTAGAGACAAACAACACATCAAAAATTGCTGCAAAAATTTAAGATGTTAGTCATTCAAATAATCAGGCAAAGCTCAGGTGAGGAGTGGGGTTCAATGTGCCAAAGGGAAGGACTAAAATGCAATATGCAATAATTTTAAAAATGAAAGAAAAATATTTGAATGCACTTCAGAATATTAGTGAATGAATGCAAAAAGAATGGATTGAAAATATTTTATGGATGCAGAGAAATAAAATAAACAAATTTAAGTATGCATGATATGAGTAATGCAAAAAAGAAAATAACTAAATAATTAATTTAGATGGTAAAAATAAAATAAAAATAAGAAGAAAAAAATTGTGAACATTTTATAAAATGATAAAAAGTATGCATGAATTTTCTTGGAATTTTTTAATGCAAGAATGTATTTTTAAAAATTGAAAATGAAATGTAATGAATTAAATAAAATTAAAATAAATTGAAAATAAGTGGGGGTGCGTTTAGCAAGGAAAGCACGTTGAAATTGGGAAGTGGGCTGAAACGTGGGGTGCAATTAGCGAGCCCAGTCTTAAATCCAATCAGAAAAAGAAAAAAAACAAAGAAAGGTCCACGTGTGGACTCTAGTCAACCCAGTTGACTTGTCCTTACCCTTAGATGCATCCAATGCTTCAATTCCAGTCAACGTAAATAAAAACTAATCATGATGAGGGTCCTGGATTCAAGACACACCATAGTAATGGTGCACGCCCCTACAGGTAATAGGTCAGAAAATAAAAATAAAAAAATGTGCATAGCATGCACCTCATTAATGCGCTGTCCAAGCTACAGCCGTCTGATCACATCAACGGATCACTTTAAGTCAACACAAATAAAAAGTAAACCAAATGGTATAATGTGATTGGACATACACGGTAACTATCCTGGGGTAAATAACACACAATCACTAATTAAAAATCAGAAGAAAAAAATAAAGGAAAATAAATGTGGCGGCGTGAGAACCGTTAGATCAAGAGAATGGAGGGTCCAAATTGTGTCTTCAACCTCCAGCCACCTTCCTTCGCCGGAACCCTCACAGCCGCCGGAGCTAGGGTTCCGGCCACCATCCACAGCCACCTGTAACCTAAAATTTTCCAGAAAATGCAAACCAATACACCATTCCGTCCAGAATTTCATGAGGATTACGAATATCCAATCAAAATTTGCAAACAGTCAACACATAATAAAAAACGAAAAGAAAAAGGTTAGGGCTCAAAAATTCAAACTCACGATACAAGCCATACACACGTCCAAACACAAAACAAATTATACCAGCATGATCCATGGATGCCACACATCAATATGCATACTTAAAAATTGAGTTTCGTGACCATGAAAAAAGTGACTAACCTGAAGCTATGCACTCCTAATCTTTGCTTTTAGCTGCGAATGATGGTTGGTTTTTACTATATGGATCACCAGGAAGAGGTTTGTGGAAGAAGTTATTGAAAAGACCTCGTGGATTGTGAGATTTGTTGAAGAAAAGATTTAGGGTTCAAGTTCTCCACTCCCCCAAATGTCACGTGATGAAACCCTAACCATTGCATGAATGGGTTTAAATAGACTAGGGTTTTTCACTGATAATGAATTGGGCCTTGGGCAATTCCTTGTTTAATGAGTTTTAGACAATTTTGGAATTTTGTATTATGTGAGATACACCTCCTCCCATGCATAGATATCCAAATGTTTCATGATAGATCACTTGTATTTGAATTGCTAATCACACCCAAACTGGAATTGGGCCTTGAGACAATTTGATTTATGAGTTTTTAATAATTTGGCATTTTGGCATAATGGAAAATCAGTGAAGAATACACCATGGAATTTCTTAATTCTTGGGCCCAAAATAATCCTCAAGGAATGTCCTTTGATATTAGAATGTGGCATGAAGCAATGGAATTGATTATAGGTCACTATGCCAAAGTTTGTGAAAATGGACTCATGAGAAACCCTAAAGACCACTTTGCCTCCTTTTGATCATAAGTTGAGTTTCACAAATGATATGGAGGCCCACTAGTACTTGTTGGAAAGAGGAGAAAAAGATCTTCAACTTTAATGTTGGATAAAAATTTATTTGAAGCTTTTTTGATGTTGAAAAGTTAAGTTGAATGCAGTGCAGGAACTTGCCCAAAAAGGAAACTTTCAAATTATAGGTCATTTCCATATTTAGTAACTTTTTCACCAACTCCTGATTCTTGATGAATGGCATGAAACTTGATTCTTGAAGACCATATGAGGATGTGAGACCTTGAAAACCTTGGAGAAAACCTCAAAATTCCACAGTTGACTTCCCCTCTCACTGTTGACTTTTACCCAATTCAACTAATTTCCAATCCATGGGCCAGTTGAATCTCTCCTGAATCAAACTGATGGACAATATCCCATCCCTAGATACTTAGGGACCCAAGGAATACCATAGAATCAAGTCTTTCCCAAAAAAATCAGAAATAAACTGACTTTATAGCAAACCCTAGTTTTGGTACCCTCAGTCTAGGAGGAAATAACACAGTCTCCAAATCCAAATTCCTCTTAATATGATGTGTATCCTCTCCAACAAAGATAAGATATGCCATTTGGTGATGATAAAAACCCAAGGAGCTTGCCCATTGAAGCAATAAACCCAAGAATCTCAAAACCCTAATTTATGCACTGGTTAGGAGAGAGTGATCCACTTGAGCTCTCTTGGACAATACCAGGACTCTTGCTTGACCCTCTGAAGAACTGCCTCAGGCACCTTGACCCCATGTAAAGAACCAATGATATGCACACATGATAATGCAAAAATGCAATGAAACATAAGCCAGTTAGTAATAAAGTAAGGAGGGCAAATTTTGGGGTGCTACAGCTGCCCCTATTCAATCAACTTGGTCCTGAGGGTATGATAGCGGCGGCTCTCAGACATTCGGGATGCACGGAGATTAAATACCAAAGAACCCAGAAATTTGCAAACTGTGGGGAGAGAAATGACATAGTGATTGCCAGCCGAATGTGGACCTACAACCGGAGATTTGTAGAATCAACGGACCTACAAAGATGACTCCGCTGGGGATAAAAAGGTAGATCATCAACTCTGAGGTTGAGGACAATCTAGATTAAACACCAACTTTGAATGTTTAAGGAAAAGGTAGACATCAACTCTGAGGTTGAGAAAAAACATAACTTCAACTCTGAGATTAGAAGAAGGATATACGTCAACTCTGAAGTCGGTAAAAGGGGCGTCAACCCTGAGGTTGGACAAAAGGGAGTATTCATCAACTCTGAGGTCGAGCAAAGGTGTCCGACAACTTTGAAGTTGGAGAAAAAGAGGTATGATAACTCTGAGGCTGGAAGAAATGAGGTACGACAACTCTGAGGTTGGGGACGAAAGGCTTCAACTCTGAGGTTGGAGAGAAGATATACAACAACTTTGAAGTTGGTAAAGAAAAGGATATTCATCAATGCTAAGATTGGTAAAAAGGTATACGACAACTTTGAAGTTGGGGAGGAATGGGTTGTTCATCAACTCTGAGGTCGAGAAAAGGTGTCCGACAACTTTGAAGTTGGAGAAGAAGAGGTATGACAACTCTGAGGCTGGAAGAAATGAGGTACGACAACTCTGAGGTTGGGGACGAAATGCTTCAACTCTGAGGTTGGAGAGAAGATATACAACAACTTTGAAGTTGGTAAAGAAAAGGATATTCATCAACGCTGAGATTGGTAAAAAGGTATACGACAACTTTGAAGTTGGGGAGGAATGGGTTGTTCATCAACTCTGAGGTCGAGAAAAGAACCACGACAACTTTGAAGTTGGTAAAGGAGGGCGTCAACCCTGAGGTTGGGGAAGAAAGAGATGTACGACAACTCTGAGGTTGGAGAAAGGCGACAACTCTGAGGTTGGACAAAATAAGCGTCAAACTCTGAGGTTGGGATCACTGTTTTGATTGAGGGTTGATCTGGGCTTTCACACAAGGAACCAAATTTGGCTTATGCTTCGATGCATGTTTGAATTTTTTCTATGGCGTAATGCTCCATACGAAATGGAAATGCTACGCATTTTGAGGATGCAATGCAATGATGATGATATGCAAAAGGGCCCCTCCAACAAAATAAATGCTGGAGAGAAGAGACCAATTAAGCTGGGTATGACAAAAATAAATTATCCTCTGAATCCAGGAACTCTGCTGAGAAGGGTCATACTGATCGACTCTTCGGATCAACAACTTCTGCTGGGGATGAAATCCCGAAAGAACTACCGGGGGCCACACCTGTCTTTCACTGAAGGTAACATCCAAAACCTGAGATTTCTCCTCTGCTGGGGGAGTTGAGAATGGACGCCAATAATGGCACCGGAAGTCTGTTACTGGAGATTGCTAATAACCAACGGGCTTAGAGTTTGTTGGGGATGCCAGCCCATAATACCATCCTGCTTGGGGAAAACAGTCCATAATACCATCCTGCTTGGGGATACTGCTGAACTTAGCCTGCTGATGAGGAGAATGACTTTACTCCCACCTTGCTGGGGATTAGAATATGACATCGTCGGTGAAAGCACGCTTCCTGACTGGATGGGGAAGGTGAACACCTTGATTCTGTGGGGACATAACGTCTTGATTCAGAGAAAATACTTCCCAAGTCTCCTGCTGGGGAAGGTCTGCTCTGCTGAGGAAAGGTGCAATCTCAACGCTGGGGAGAGCAAACTGCTGGGGGAGTACAATGTTGTTGCCATCCAAAAAATGGCCCTTTGAACTTTTCTACTTGCCCCAGACCACCAAGTCTAATGGAAGAAATCATCTCAAGATGATTTTATAGAAGGCCGGGCATTCGTACTGCCCCAGGGTCTTCAAACTCTTGGAGAGATTTATCATATCTCGACATAACTGCCCCAGTCTTCATAATCCATGACGTACATCACCTTGAAAGGGATCGTAATGACTTGAAAATACTCTGCTTTAGTATCTTGGACCCTGAGGAGGTGTTTTTGATTAATCGTCTTCTGGAGAGGACAACTTCTCATGCTCTAGAGATGGCCTGCCTCAATATGAGCTTTGAAGTGATTTGGCCCCTGATCTTAGAATGAATGCCCCATAATAACTGAATTTCGGAGAGATTTATCGACGTGACTGCCCCAGATTGGCTACGTCTCAACATGACTTACTGGGGAGAGTCCACTCTACACTGAGTCTCTTGGCAGCATGCCCTTCGATATGATTGTCTTTCAGAATTTTCAAGCATCCCAACTTGGCAGGATCAAGCTTCTTGACTGATGTTCACTGTGTAAGGTGCCATTGATGTTTAGGCACATGTATGCAAACAGAACAAGTTATTTATGAGAATGATAATCCCAATGCAACACTTATGTTAACCTTGAAGTTTTTATTGAAAATGCGTCGCCAAGCCTCGTGAACGATTCACTAGCTAGGATGCGACCTTGATTTTTGAATGGCAAAATAATGTGCACATGCAATACCAACAAATCTTATTAGCATAACTTATAGGAGTCAGGAACGCTATCCTGTTGAAGTACGCTTTCAGAATAAACCCTGTTTCAATTAGGACTTTTTAAGGGTTGTAACGCGGTCTGGTTCACGGTTTCAGAAAAACGGATTTATGGCTCAAAATTTATCGGTGCCCACCCACTCTCCGTGATGTTCTCCAGTCCTATGTTCAGTTAATCTGATACAAACGCTCATCTCTCAAAAGGTTTATGATCTTTAAGGAACCCATGCCGCTAATGGTTTGACACCTAAGGAAGTTTGGAATGACAGTCATCCCTTTTTATCTTTTGTGTCTGTAATCACACGAATTTGTTCTTATAGAGGATTTTCTTTTGTAATGCTTTTCGCTTTTTCTTTCTTTTGCTTTTTTCGATCCCTAATTTTTTCCTGGACTGGCTCTTCTGAGTTTTTCGATTTTTAAGTCCAGCGGGATGCCCTAACTTTTGCCTAAGTCACTTGTTTTCAAGTTTCGACTTAGCGGACCTTCTTTTTTTTATTCCACTTTTGAACAAAGCGTGTGACACTGGTTATCTTACTTGCTTGAAAGGGTTGTGACTGCCTCACTCGTTGGTTATTGACAGCTAACCGTTGTGGTTTCGCATCTCTTGACCTCTTGACGGTGGGATAGAAGGTAATGGGTCCTCGGATGCACACACCCCTTGAAATTTGAACGTTCGGTCAAGCTAACTGACGCCTACCCTGCCCCTGGGTTAAGTATGAGGGTTTTTTCGTACGAAGGAAACTCCTACTCCAAGGCTCAAAGGGGTTAACGAGGGTCTATCTCCCTTATGTCTCCAGTGTTTAGGGGTTTGAAACAATGCCTGTACATCCTCAACAGGGTTCTATCCTTGAACATACAACCAGATATTTTGCGTTTTCGTCTCATCATCCTCCCTCGAGAGTCCTAGACAAAAAAATTGGTATTGCAGTGCATATAAACATTTAAGAATGAACACGAATGGATTACTTCAAGAAAAACATACTCATTGCATTAATATCATCATAAAAACAAATAAGTCTTATATGCATACAATGCTTTAACAAGAAATGAAAAACTACAAATGAAAATGCAGTAAAGAAGCTGAAGATTGCCATTGCTGAGGAAGCTTGATTATTCCTGGACGTACTTGCAGATTGAGTGCTCACTTGAGAAGGGAGGCTTCAATTAATGTACATATCATCTTCAGTGAATGCAATGATCTCTGAGTCTACCAGGTCTTGCACCTTGTGCTTGAACACGTTGCAGTTTTCAATTGAATGACCCAGTGTGTCTGAGTGATATTCACATCTGGCATCCAGATCATAATCAGGAGGAATAGGGTCAGGAACAGGCTTGGCATCCCTTAGTTCAACCAGAGAACTCTCAAGTAGATGGGCAAGAACATCACTGTGAGGAATAGGGAGTGGATCGAAACTTCTCGCAGGCCTTCATGATCTTTGTTGTCTTTGTTGCTAAGGAGCATAAGGTCGCTGATTTTGAACAGACCGTTGAACAATAGGGGGAACATGCACAGCACTAATTTCTCCTTCCTTTCCCTTGGAGGACCCAGCATAAGGTTTCTTACTTCCTCCAGATGAGGACCCATCACCGCCTGATATTTTCCCCGCCTTAATTCCACTTTCTACCATCTCTCCTACCAAGATCAAATCAGCAAACTTTCCAGTCATACACGGTACCAGGTTTTCATAGTAATGACCCTGCAAGGTGGCCATAAACATAGTTATCATTTCACGTTCCAACATGGGAGGCTGAACCCTAGCTGCCAGTTCACGCCACCTCTGGGCATACTCTTTGAAACTCTCATTGTTCTTCTGTGATAAGTTCTATAACTGTGTTCGGTTAGGAGCCATATCAGTGTTATATTGGTAGTGTCTAATAAATGCCCCTGCCAGATCTCTCCAACTACGCACATCCTTCCTTTCTAGTTGTATGTACCACTCCAGGGATGCCCCAGATAGGCTATCCTGGAAGCAATGCATCATCAGCTTTTCATTCTTCGCATGCGCAGCCATTTTGCTTGCGTATGCCCTCACGTGGGTCCTCGGACAAGTCATACCATTATACTTCTCAAAAGTAGGGATCTGGAACTTGTGCGGGATAACAACGCCTGGAACCAGCCCCAAATCCTATAGATCCATACCCAAAGCATCCTGATTCACAACACCCCTTAGTTGTTCCTCAATCAACCTGATCCTCTGATCATTGTCAATCTAGGGACCAGCATCCCCACCTGGCAGAGAAAATGCATCATCTTGAACATCATCATACTGACGGCCATGAACTGCGCTAGTGCCATTACCTCCTCCCGCTGCAGTGGGAACCACAATACTTTCTCCTCCGCCCGGAGGAATCACAACACCAAAAACAGGAATACCTCCGCCCGGAGGGCCATTCTGCACACTAGTACCAGTAACACCAGTATGGACTCCTCCCTGAAGGACAACATCGTTATCAATCCTTACAATTAGTGGTTGGACAACAGTTCTTAACTGCTCTTGGCCTTGCGCAACCCCTTGCATCAAATCCATGAATTGGTTCATGCGAGTCCGCATCTCAGTCATCTCATTTTGTAGCTGATCCATGGGTCTTTTCTGATTCTGTCTGGTAGGATACCGGTGAATGTGTTGATCTGCAATCTGGTGCGGTGGAAAAGAACCAAGTAAGAACGCCAGAGATAAACACCTGTTATGCAAAATGATTATGGATATGCGAATGCAAATGAACATGTTTAAAAATTCGCAGGGCGATCCACCCCTTGATTCCAGTTTAATTTCAAAAACCATAATCAAAGTTAGGATGCAACCCTACAAATGAATAAACATGTTGGGATGTAAAATGATGATGCAAATGCACATATGGGATCAAGGATGCCACACAGACTGGACAACTGCTGCACTGAACAAACTGAACCATCTCAAAGATCTGCCCAAATACCCAGAATACCAGAATTCCAAAACACCGAACCACTGAGGAACCCAGATAATCAAACATTGATGAGAAATCCAGAAAAACCGGGTAGGTTGAAGGTTTCGGTTACCTGCAAACCTGCAAACGCCCATCCCCTCTCACGTGTGGGTACTAGGATGTTCAGTATCCCGAGCTCTCAGGTCGAGAAATGATGATACGTTCACCATTTCTGGTTTGGCATCATCATTAATCGAGGAGGCCTCAACTGATTCTCCAAAACGGAAGGTCCTTAGCTTTGGCACTGAGGTCGAGAAACAATAGTACATTCATCCCTCAGGGTACAGTACTATCGTCAATCGAGGAGTGCCTCCACTGATTCTCTTCAAAAGGTAGGGGCCATCCTATGCGAGTTCCAAAGTGGGCCCTCAGGTGCGAATGGGTTTGCCACAGATGTGGTCTGCCACTGCCACCACTAAAGAGGGATGTTTCCACTAAGGTCCTCGATGATCGGTCACCAGAGTCGACAGCTCTCTAGATCAACACCCTAACATGCGCAAGACACACACGTTAGAATGCGTCCCAAGATAGCCTCGTCTGGTTGTGAATTTTGTGAACACACAAACGTACCAAGCGGGCACGTAGGTCCCACTACTTTCCACTCTAGTCCTAGGGTGTACACAAGCCTGGGTATTAGGCTTATCTCTCGGACCCACCCAACCTGCAAAACAAAAACAGCCAGCACAACACAACAGTGTGACAGTAATAAAGATGAAATGCAATGCAGAAAATGTGGTAAAAATAAAATACAACAAATAAGGTAAAACAAAAAACAGAAACACCCAAAGAGAACAAAGATAAGCAAGCGCTAGGATTGACTCGCTTAGGGATGGACCAGCATAGGTCAACCAAGGTCCCCAGCAGAGTCGCCAGCTGTCGCTCCCAGGATTTTCATCCAGGTACAAACGCGAGAGTGGCGCGGAAAACAGAGTCGACAGCCGTGTAAATTTATCCCAAGAGAGGGAAAGGGAACACCGCATAAACCTGAGGAAGAGGGAAAGGAATGGTCATCGCAACCATAACCTGGGTTCAGGAGTCGGTTACGCGAGGGGAAGGTGCTAGCACCCCACGCGTCCATCGTACTCGATGGGATCCACGCTTGTTGTCTATTCTAAGGGTGAGTTATACTATCATCTATGGTTGTGCTAAAACGGGGAAGGGAAGGACAAAGATAGACTCGGTAGGACGTTGACGTCCTAGGCCTACGTACCCCTTTGTGTAATGGGGAATTCAAAGTCAACGTAGTTCGGACAAAGTTCTTTTGTGTTTTTTATGAGCGACGTTAAGCTCGCGTCCGGCAGTTAGGGTCGATGCCTGTTTGCGACTCAGAAGGAAGGTAACGTGCCCTTTTTGAAAATACCCTTTAGTTTGACAATCCCGAAGGACAAAAAGGTTTGAAGTTGGTTTGTATTTTTTAGGACAGAAGTGACTTAAGTTAGTTCATAAGCTGCATTGCACCAAAGTCTAGGGCACAGGGGCGAATACTTAACGCATCGTCCCAAGACAGGACGCTCGCTAAGCACTCTAGAAAGATGAGAGGAAGCCCCTCATTTCTCATTCCCCGCGCTTAAGGCTCGTGCGCAATACAACTTATCCTTATTAAGTATTTTTCAAGAAGTTTTTGAGATGAGAAGAGAGAAGACACAAGGGAAACTCTAAGGGGGACTAAGAGTCCTAATGTTATTATGCACAGGTGACCTATGGTTCGTGAGGTTTGACGACAACCTAAGCCTAAAGAAAAGAGAGGAGGGAAGGGTAAGGTGGACATGGATGACTATCCACACCCTCAAAATAACTTACCTTAGTCCCTGCATAAAAGGTTAGTACGAAACAGACATAAATAATATCAAAGCAAATGAAAACCAAACAATGGCATACAATAGTGATAATAATCCAAACATGCATAAAGAAGTCAAATAAACAACCCCAAAGCAATGGCACAAGTGCCTCTTCACACAGATAACCAGACAAGATCAAGGATACACATACAAGAAAATCTCACACAAAGGGCCATTAAACAATTAGTCAAACAACTTCTGAAATCACCAAATTAAATATCAAATTTGTTCAACTAGAGACAAACAACACATTAAAAATTCCTGCAAAAATTCAAGATGTTAGTCATTCAAATAATCAGGCAAAGCTCAGGTGAGGAGTGGGGTTCAATGTGCCAAAGGGAAGGACTAAAATGCAATATGCAATAATTTTAAAAATGAAAGAAAAATATTTTAATGCACTTCAGAATATTAGTTAATGAATGCAAAAAGAATGGATTGAAAATATTTTATGGATGCAGAGAAATAAAATAAACAAATTTAAGTATGCATGATATGAGTAATGCAAAAAAGAAAATAACTAAATAATTAATTTAGATGGTAAAAATAAAATAAAAATAAGAAAATAAAATTTGTGAACATTTTATAAAATGATAAAAAGTATGCATGAATTTTCTTGGAATTTTTTAATGCAAGAATGTCTTTTTAAAAATTGAAAATGAAATGTAATGAATAAAATAAAATAAAAATAAATTGAAAATAAGTGGGGGTGCGTTTAGCAAGGAAATCACATTGAAATTAGGAAGTGAGCTGAAACGTGGGGTGCAATTAACGAGCCCAATCTTAAATCCAACCAGAAAAAAAACAAAACAAAGAAAGGTCCACGTGTGGACTCTAGTCAACCCAGTTGACTTGTCCTTACCCTTAGATGCATCCAATGCTTCAATTCCAGTCAACGTAAATAAAAACTAATCATGATGAGGGGCCTGGATTCAAGACACACCATAGTAATGGTGCACGCCCCTGCAGGTAATTGGTCAGAAAATAAAAATAAAAAAACGTGCATAGCATGCACCTCATTAATGCGCTGTCCAAGCTACAACCGTTTGATCACATCAACGGATCACTTTTAGTCAACACAAATAAAAAGTAAACCAAATGGAATAATGTGATTGGACATACACGGTAACTATCCTGGGGTAAATAACACACAATCACTAATTAAAAATTAGAAAAAAAAACAAAGGAAAATAAACGTGGCAGCGTGAGAGCCGTTAGATCAAGAGAATGGAGGGTCCAGATTGTGTCTTCAACCTCCAGCCACCTTCCTTCGCCGGAACCCTCACAGCCGCCGGAGCTAGGGTTCCGGCCACCGTCCACAACCACCTGTAACCTAAAATTTTCCAGAAAATGCAAACCAATACACCATTCCATCCAGAATTTCATGAGGATTACGAATATCCAATCAAAATTTGCAAACGGTCAACACATAATAAAAAACGAAAAGGAAAAGGTTAGGGCTCAAAAATTCAAACTCACGATACAAGCCATACACACGTCCAAACACAAAACATATTATACCAGCATGATCCATGGATGCCACACATCAATATGCATACTTAAAAATTGAGTTTCGTGACCATGAAAAAAGTGACTAACCTGAAGCTATGCACTCCTAATCTTTGCTTTTAGCTGCGAATGATGGTTGGTTTTTACTATATGGATCACCAGGAAGAGGTTTGTGGAAGAAGTTCTTGAAAAGACCTCGTGGATTGTGAGATTTGTTGAAGAAAAGCTTTAGGGTTCAAGTTCTCCACTCCTCCAAATGTCACGTGATGAAACCCTAACCAGTGCATGAATGGGTTTAAATAGACTAGGGTTTTTCACTGATAATGAATTGGGCCTTGGGTAATTCCTTGTTTAATGAGTTTTGGACAATTTTGGAACTTTGTATTATGTGAGATACACCTCCTCCCATGCATGGATATCCAAATGTTTCATGATAGATCACTTGTATTTGAATTGCTAATCACACCCAAATTGGAATTGGGCCTTGAGACAATTTGATTTATAAGTTTTTAATAATTTGGCATTTTGGCATAATGGAAAATAAGTGAAGAATACACCATGGAATTTCTTAATTCTTGGGCCCAAAATAATCCTCAAGGAATGTCCTTTGATATTAGAATGTGGCATGAAGCAATGGAATTGATTATAGGTCACTATGCCAAAGTTTGTGAAAATGGACTCACGAGAAACCCTAAAAACCACTTTGCCTACTTTTGATCATAAGTTGAGTTTCACAAATGATATGGAGGCCCACTAGTACTTGTTGGAAAGAGGAGAAAAATATCTTCAACTTTTATGTTGGAGAAAAATTCATTTGAAGCTTTCTTGATAATGAAAAGTCAAGTTGAATGCAGTACAGGAACTTGCCCAAAAAGGAAACTTTCAAATTATATGTCATTTCCATATTTAGTAACTTTTGCACCAACTCCTGATTCTTGATGAATGGAATGAAACTTGATTCTTGAAGACCATATGAGGATGTGAGACCTTGAAAACCTTGGAGAAAACCTCAAAATTCCACAGTTGACTTCCCCTCTCACTGTTGACTTTTACCCAATTCAACTGATTTCCAATCCATGGGCCAGTTGAATCTCTCCTGAATCAAACTGATTGACAATCTCCCATCCCTAGATACTTAGGGACCCAAGGAATACCATAGAATCAAGTCTTGCCCAAAAAATCAGAAATAAATTGACTTTATAGCAAACCCTAGTTTTGGTACCCTCAGTCTAGGAGGAAATAACACAGTCTCCAAATCCAAATTCCTCTTAATATGATGTGTATCCTCTCCAACAAAGATAAGATATGCCATTTAGTGATGATAAAAACCCAAGGAGCTTGCCCATTGAAGCAATAAACCCAAGAATCTCAAAACCCTAATTTATGCACTGGTTAGGAGAGAGTGATCCACTTGAGCTCTCTTGGACAATACCAGGACTCTTGCTTGACCCTCTGAAGAACTGCCTCAGGCACCTTGACCCCATGCTAAGAACCAATGATATGCACACATGATAATGCAAAAATGCAATGAAACATAAGCCAGTTAGTAATAAAGTAAGGAGGGAAAATTTTGGGGTGCTACACAAACCCAAGGAGGTCTACCTAAAGTTGCTAAACAAAGGGTTCCTAAGGAGAGGGTGAAATGTCTTTTAGCCCACACCTCAGATAGCCAGGTTGATAAGGATACATGGTACTTTGACAGTGGATGTTCAAAGCATATGACTGGATTCAAAAACTTGTTAGTTGAAGTCAGTCATTGTCCCCCTCATGAGGTTATGTTTGGCAATGGAGAAAAAGGTGTTGTTGCAGGAGTTGGGAAAGTGAAAGGTGATGGTAGACCTGAACTTGACAATGTTCTGTTTGTCAGTGGGTTAAATGCAAATTTGATCATCATAAGCCAGTTGTGTGATGAAGGTTACAAGGTAAACTACACTAAGAATGAGTGTGTGGTTTCTGATGAGCATAATCAGGTCGTTATGAGGGTGTCAGAACCAAAGATAACTGCTATCAGTGGATTTTCTTGAAGGAAATTCAACTAATGATGTTTAAGTTGATGTTATAACTTCAGACTATGACATCAGGATGCAGAAAGATCACTCAGAGTTAATAAGTTCTGATGAGAATTCTTTTAAATTTTTAAAAGGAAAGTCTTTATGGAGGGAGAAAATTAGTGATTAGTTTTTAAGTGGTACTCAAAATCAGGCGCCTTACCATATTGATACTACATCAAGAGTTATCAAAGCATTCTCATCGCAACGTTTCATCTCCCTAAATCTCAACAGAATAGAAGGTTCTTCTCTAAACCTAGTCTGTTTCAAAGGAACAATGTCTTCCCCTTCCAAGAACTCTGAGTCTCAAAAACCTGAGCAGGTACGAACTAGGGTTTCTTCCGAAAAAGAACTAGTTGACGAAGAACACATTTCTATTGCTCTTCCCGAGTCAGGTAACCCTAAACCCTCAACCAAGTTGAATAAAACTGAAGCTAGGTCATCATCTTCTCAAGCTGTTGAGGAGAAGTATGATGTGGACATGCATTTGGAGCAGATTGCCACCAAAATTCTTGAGAAGGGAATACGTGTGAAAGGGATTTCTATCCCTTTAAGGCAAATGCCTGCTGAACAGGTGGACACTCAAAGTGAGGACACAAACTTTCAAAGACTGGCCTTATCTGTGATTCAAGACGCTGAAGGAGGGAGTAAAGAAGAAAATCGTGAAGATACTGATGATGTCAGAACATCGTCCCCTAGGAATGAAAGTCACAGGCATAAAGGGAAGGATCAGGTTGAGGTTATAGAGATTGAGGACTCATCTGATGATGATAGAATTAGTAATGCAAGAAGAAGGGAGGATAAGAAAAGGACTTCAGTTACAGACTCTCCCAAGTCGTGGAGTAAAGTTGCCAGGTCTGGCAAGAAGAGGAGAATCAGGGAAGAGTCAGATTCTGAGTGTGATGTTCAAGACATCAACCCTGTAATAACCAGAGCTGCTGATCAAGTGACTGATAACATCTCATCTCACTGTGCCAGAAGTGCATCCATGTGGAATTGTGTGAGCCAAAGAAGGATAGCTCTGGAAAGAGAGGTAGTAGCAGATGACTTAGAGTCTACTGAAATTGTAGATCTAATTAAGTTTGCTGGTCTCATAAGGACTATTTCAGGGTTGACTAATTGCTATGATAGACTGGTCAGAGAATTCATAGTTAATATTCCTGAGTCTATAAATGACAGCAAGAGCCTAACTTTCAGAAGAGTTACCATCAGGGGTAAGTGTGTCTGGTTCTCTCCTAAGGTGATCAATGCCTACTTAGGAAGAAGTGAGGAAGATTATGGAGAATTAGAAGTCTCCAATAATATTATCTGCAAAGAAATCACAGCTGGTCAGGTAGAAGTTTGGCCCGTAAAAGGAAAGTTGTTAGCCAGTTTGTTGAGTGTCAAATATGCTATTCTGCACAGAATAGGTACTGTCAACTGGGCTCCTACTAATCACAGGACCACAATTTCTGTTGGATTGGGGAAGATAATTTATGTAGTTGGGACAAAGCAAAGAATTGACTATGGCTCCTACATCTATGATCATACTATTAAGCATGCTGCCACAAAGATGCCCATTGCTTTTCCCTCTCTTATTTGTGGGATTATCTTGTCTCAACATCCTGGAATTCTACAGTATTCAGATGTTGTTTGCAAAAGGAAGTCTGCCTTGTCAGTCCATTACAAGTTGTTTAAAGGGAAACATGTTCCTGACAGTGTCAAGACATCTGCTTCAACATCACAACAGTCACCAGCCAAGACTGGGTTGATTACAGAACTAGAGGAGGCTTGCAAGGAGTTAGATGAAGTCATAAGAGTTAGTACTGAAAGGAAACAAAAATTTGAAAGACTTGTCATGACTCTTAGATTGGCAGCAAAGGAAGGTGAAGCAGCCAACACAAGTAAGGATGTTGATGATGGACCTGGTGTAAGTGCCAATGATGATGAAAAAGACGATGATGATCTCAACTCAGATGATTCAAGCTTTTAATGTTTGCCTTCTTAATTAGTAGTGTTAGTTTTATTTTCTGTCTTTGTTTCAGCACTTAATGTGCTTGGTTATGTAATTTGAATATTGTGCTGCTATATGCACTTTTTATGTTTTTCATTCTATGATTTATTTTGCCTGGTTGCTAACTGTGAGGCTAACAATGAGAGCTAGGGTGTACTAACTGTAGTTAATAGGGCTTCTGGTTGAAGCTTGTCTAATTGTGGCTAAAAAGGGGGAGATAATGGTAGCCAAGAGAGTCAAGAGTATCAAAGAATGCCGAATGCTGCTAAGGTGATGCAGATATTAAGGGGGAGTAATTGACAGCTACTATGCTAGTTGTTGCATTGAGGGGGAGTGCTCATTGCTGCTAATAATGAAATATGTGCAGCTGTTGAAGATTGTAACTGTTTTGTGAATTGAAGATTGATATAGGCTGAAGTGGTTATGCTGAAGTGTTTTTGTGAGCAGCAGAGTTTTGTGAAGAAAAGATGTTACTGCTGATGCTGCTGCTTGGAGTTTCAAGTTTTTTTTTATTAAAGTTTTTCCGCTGCTGAAGTCTCTGAAGGTGCAGAGTGCAGAGTTTGTTTGCAGAGTACAGAGATTGTTTTAGCCAAAATTAGCCAAAGGGGGAGATTGTTAGTTCTTGGATTGGCTGGAATTTTGGTAAAACAAAGTATATTCAATGTTGATGTCAAGGTACTGATGTTGCAACATTGAGATTTAACACTGGGCTGTGTTAAGTATGTATTTGCTGAAGTTGGATGTCTGATGTCACATAGGCGATGTTGTGACATTAGATCTGCAGAATTAATAACATCAGGTTGTGATGTTGTTAGGGTTGCGTGTTAGCTGGAATTGTGGAGAGTAAGTTGTCTCATTGGATGCGAATATCTTGGGATAGATATTTTCTGCTGCATAGGAGATCTGGTGCAGATTTGTAGGAGATTTAAAAGGTTGAAGATTTAAAAAGATTTTAGGAGAAAATCTGTTTTAAATATTCAGTTTTAAATAACAAATCTGGGAGATATTGTAGCAGGTCCAAGACCAATTCAAGGAGCTATATAAAGCGCACAAGACCAAAGGAAAAAGTGACAGAAATACAGAGCGAAGATCAAGTGCATAGGCTGAGTGTCTTGAGTATTTTGTATGAGTTGTATAACCAGAATTCTAGGTTGAATTGCTGAGTCGTATTCTGTCCTCTCTAAAGCTGTTAAGCAAAGAGAGTTGTGTAACTGGATCAAAGCTGTGAAGCAGGATCAAGGTTTCTCAAAGAGGTTGTTCTTTGAGTGTTTTAGGGATTGAGTAGTGTTCTCATATCTAAGTGGTTTCTTAGGTAGAAAGTCACTAGTAGGGATTAAGTTTAGGAGATTGTCAACTGGGTTGTTGAGTCTGTAAATTAATTCTACAAGTAGTGAATTTCATCCCTGGCTTGGTAGCCCCCAGACGTATGTAGTTAAACCGAACTGGGTGAATAATTCTTGGCGTTGTTTTGTTGTTTATTCTGTCCATTGTGCAGAGTGTGTTGTTGTGACATCACTCCTTAACATCACACGTCTGATACCAGAATTTCACAATTAATGATCACATAATATTTCATGGGCCATTGTCAAACCCCAAATTTTTACCACCAAGATTTCCCATCATTGTGCAAATCATAACCACAATATGGATGTACCATCATGCCTCATCAATATCCTCAGAGATGATCGAGCATTCACCACAATCAAGACTTAGGGTTTCAAGCCCTCTCAGAGCACTTAGACAAAGGATCAATCAAGGAATGACATGATCTTCAACTTTTCTAACCTCTCAAACACCTATAAAGGATCAAGAGGACTCTCACATCAAGAATCAAGCACAAAGTTGCAACATTCCAAGTGGATCAAGCCTCAAAATCGACAGTGTCACCAAATTAGGGTTTTGATCGACCAGGGCCTCCAGATGGGAATCTTCATCTGGGAATGAGCCAATGCTTCAAAGCACAACCCAAGATATTCCAAGGGACCTCATGGACATAATCATCAAGTCCCATTAACCTCAGGGGATCCATTTACCAAAAATCAGGAATTAGGGTTTCTTGAACTAATTCACCCCTAAGTTGACTTTTGGGACAAAGCATGATCCAAGACCTCAATACATGATTTGAGGGCCTCCAATACACCACATTGATCCATTTGCAACAATGGATTGGCCTAAGAAGCTTGGCTCACAAGTTTCAATTTCACCAGGACCACAATTAGGGTTTTGAGGAAAAAGTCAACTGTGCATTTGACTTTTGACCAAGGCATGCTCCCAAACCTTGGGACATGATTCAATACACCCTATAACACCTATGGAATCCATCCATTAGGTTTAATTTAGGTCAAGGACTTGATTTCACAAAGGATCGCACAGTTTGGATTTCATCCGATAAAAAGTCAACTGTGCACAAAATCAAGTTTGACTTTTTGGAATTTTTCACAAATATGGTCCCCCTAAGTCAAAAATAATGTTAATGTATGGTATTGATCATCATTCATTAAGAAAAATCAAGAAAAGTGAGGTTTCTTGCAAAAGGGGCAACCATAAGAAACCAAAAATTTTCTAAGTTATGGAACAAAAGTGATTTTGGTACCAACTTCCAAGCATCATAACTTGAGATCCAAGCAACCATTTTGGGTGATCCAAAGCTGGATTTGTAGGTCTTGCTACACTCTACAAAAGCTTCAACTACCTCATACTCCAATTCTTCATGGATTTTGAGTTATGGATTGATCAAAATCACAAAAACATGAGAATGACACTTTTTCCAACACTTAGTGAAAATCTGCCTAAGTTACCAGCCTTGAACATCAATGTTATTGAGGTTTTTTTAGTTGGATCCAAATAGTTTCAAAACAAACTATGATCACACATGTTTTGTATCATATGTGGGCTTTCTAAAAAGTACAAGAGCCTCCCATAACTCAACCTAAGCAGGGAGATATGATCCCCTCAAAATCACCATTTCCAACTGTCCTAAGCAAGGAAGAATTTGGTGTTTTGCTAGATTTGACAAATTCGGACAACTCCAAGCCTTGTCATCCACTTGGACACATCAGAGGATAAAACAAAAGGGGAATACTCTGATCCCCAAGCCTCCAAAGTCCAAGAATCTACACATAGCCATAACAAACCTAAAAAGGCTTAAAAGGTGCCAAGACTCCAATTTAGTTTCCAAGCATTTAATGGATGCACCAAGGTGGCATGGACTGACACATTCCTAACTGAATAAGTCAAGAATAAGCTCTGAATCAAAGAACCATAGACCTGTGTCCTAACCCCAAGTCAATGGCTAGAGGAGACTTAAGATTCCCTTGAATCAACATTGGCCAAAGGCCTACTGCAGCTCTCATTCACTATTGATGCCAAAACAAACTTGACACACTATAAATAGAGCTCAATTGTGATCAGTTTGAGTACACCAAAGCACTACAACTGATACTTTCCTCAAAATCTCTCTCTTTAGGCCAAAATGCCTTCTTTTGCAAGTCATCTCTGAGTTTTTGAGTTAGAGAGCAATTCCACCACAACTCATGATCCAAACACATCCAGTATGCTATATCTAAGCTGTCCAAACACTCACTTGTGACCTGAAACACCAAAATCAGAAAATCAACTTCTAAAACCTCAAAATTGGACTTTTCTGCATTTTCCAAGCCATGGCTTGATTCAGTCACTTCCAAAACCAAACAAGGCCTCAAACACACTCTAAATATCATCCTAAAACTGTCCCAATTGGTTCCCCTCATCTAGAACACCATTTGAGAGAGCTGCCATATTGGTCACTTTTGCCCTTTTGTAAGAAAGAGCTAAAACTTGTTTCTGAGGATTCCAGCTGGTTTTTATCTTCCTAAAAGCTTCTAAGGGATCAATCAAGAGTGTCCAAAGCATTAGATTACTTCTGGCACAAGGATCTTGACAGTTAGCACAAGAAGCTCTGAGAGGTAAGTGCATCACAACTTGAACTCTTTGAATTATGCATTGCTTTGAAGTCCACTGATCATAAACATCTCATACATGTTGTATATGTTGTGTTTGAACCAATTTACCCTGCTATTGTTGACTGAGTAGTGAGATAGCATAGAACATGCAAATATAGGCCTATTTTGAAACCACTATCGGGTTTTAAAATAGGGACACTTTCTGAAAATTCCAAAAGCACCATTGGATTCCTTATGAAATTCTAGGCCAGATGCACCTAAATTTTATCTAAATCCATGGAGAAATGAGAAAGTTAGAGGCTTCACGTAAATTGCCAAAACTTGTCTTGCCTTGCCTTAGGCCTGAAAACAACGCACCCCAAATATGCACATGGGATGGTTTTGATACATGGATGTATCACCACCCCAGTGGTAGCGCGCATGTGTGTCTGTGTATGAGGTCGTGGGTTCAAACCCCACCCAGACCTTTTTTACCACTCTCTCATTTTTGCTATTTTTTTCAATATTTTAATGTTTTTATTAATTAATTCAAAAATTAATTTCTCTCTCAATTTTAATTATTTTTTATTGATTCTTTTTTAGAAAATTCACAAAAATATTAAAATATTTTATTCCATGAAAATTTTACAAAAATATTATATATTTCATATATTTGATATTTTTGTAAAGAATTATGTTTTTTATTTGTTTTTAAACATTAAAAATATTGGCTTTATTGTAATTTTGGTACCCCTATTTTCATATTTTTTAGTTTTGATCCCTCTATTTTAAAATCTGGAATTTTTGTTCCTCTATTTTCAGTTTGTTTGAGTTTTGATCCCCCTATTTTAAAATTTGAAATTTTTGTCCCTCCATTTTCATTTTTTTTGAGTTTTGGTCCTCTTATTTTCATTTTTTTAAACTTTTGGTCTCCATATTAGATTAGTTCCAAATTAAAAAGGAGGACTAAAATTCAAAACAACACTTAAAATAGGGACCAAAACTAAACAAAAATGGAAATAGAGGGACCAAAATTCTGGATTTTAAAATAGGGGGTCCAAAACACAAAAAAACTAAAAAGGGAGGGACAAAAATTCTGGATTTTAAAATAGGGGGATCAAAACTTTAAAAAATGAAAACAGAGGGACCAAAATTGCAATTAAGCCAAAAATATTTCTTTCTCTTGGTTTTGCAAAATTTAAATGATTTTTAAATCATCCCATGAATGAAACATGATTTTCCAAATATAAATTCAAGATCATAACTTTTTTTACATGTTTGATTATTTTAATTGAATTTTTATTCAATTAAAATACATTTTAAAACCAAAATTAGGGTTTTGATCACTATCACCCTAACAAATCTTTTCAAACATTTTTTGGGCCTCTTGATAGAGTGTAAGTCTCACCCCTTTTGTAAATATAAACCTTTTTGGGCCTCAGTCATTGTATAAGTCCCACTGTGATTTTAAAATCTCGGCGAGGTCGTCGCCTTTTAAACGAAAACCATTTGGGCCTCCCCTTGTGTTGTAAGTCTCATCTTTCTTTTAAAATACACTTTGGGCCTCTAATAGAGTGTAGAACCCAACCCCCTTTGTACATAAATACTTTTGGGCCTCAGTCATTATATAAGTCCCATTATAGTTTTCAAAATGATGGTGTGATTGTTGTCTTTCCATGGGCCTCTCCTAGAGTTGTAAGCCCCATCACTTGTACAAAAATAAACTTTGGGCCTCTCCTTGAGTTGTAAGACCCAACCCTCTTTGTAAATAAAACATTTTTGGGCCTCAGTCATTGTATAAGCCCTAGTACAGTTTACTGAACAACGGTACGATTACTGCTTTTTCATCTGGGCCTCTCCTTGAGTATAAGCCCCAATCTTTTCAAAAAAAACTTCCCTTTTGATTTAGGTTTAAATCCATAGTTGTTATCAAAAATATTTTTAGTTTCTTGAACAACTAACCATACAGCAGTTATAATGGAAGCTTGCGCACCTGTAAGTTTTTATCAGCTTTCTTTACATGCTTTCACACACACACACACACACACACACACACATATATATACATATATATATATATATATATATATATATATATATATATATATATATATATATATATATATTTGTCTGTATTGCTGGAAGCTTGCTCACCTGTAAGTCCTTCTTTCGTATCCTTTTAAATACATGTCATCTATCAAATGTATATATACTTGTATATCTGCTTAGAGTTTTCCCCGGCAATTAAGTCTAGAATTAGATAAAGCAAGTTGGTCACTCTTTTAATACAGTCAAAACTAGTTCCCCATAGGAATTCCAGATACAGTTTATTGAACAACGGTACTCAGTCATTGTATAAGCCCTAGTACAGTTTACTGAACAACGGTACGATTACTGCTTTTTCATCTGGGCCTCTCCTTGAGTATAAGCCCCAATCTTTTCAAAAAAAACTTCCCTTTTGATTTAGGTTTAAATCCATAGTTGTTATCAAAAATATTTTTAGTTTCTTGAACAACTAACCATACAGCAGTTATAATGGAAGCTTGCGCACCTGTAAGTTTTTATCAGCTTTCTTTACATGCTTTCACACACACACACACACACACACACACACACACACACACACACACACACATATATATATATATATATATATATATATATATATATATATATATAATATATATATATATACACACACACATATATATATATATATATATATATATATATATATTTGTCTGTATTGCTGGAAGCTTGCTCACCTGTAAGTCCTTCTTTCGTATCCTTTTAAATACATGTCATCTATCAAATGTATATATACTTGTATATCTGCTTAGAGTTTTCCCCGGCAATTAAGTCTAGAATTAGATAAAGCAAGTTGGTCACTCTTTTAATACAGTCAAAACTAGTTCCCCTTAGGAATTCCAGATACAGTCTTGCCTTCTCTTGGGCTTAAACAATTTGGAACAAAGAGAAAGGCATTATTCCAGGTGAAATTTTTCTCAGACTGTCACTATTAGAAATTGTCAAAGAAGTTCATTCTCCAGAGAGGATTAATTCCCAGTGAAACCTATCTTGAATTTCTTCAAAGCCTAGAACTGTTCACTAAAGAAAAGATTATTCTCGGTGAAACTTTTCTTGAACTCTTCTTTGAAGAAACGAAAAAACACAAGAAGGGGGTTGAATTGGGGTTTTTAAAAAATTAAAGCAAAAAGGAGAGACACGTTGGTAATCCTGGTTCGTTTGAACTCAAACTACTCCAGTCCACCCGCCAAGGTGATTTAGCCTCTTTCTCTTGAGGACTTAATCCACTAATCACTTAAGATTACACAGACACAGGGATAACCGTCACTGTCTTCTTGAGTTTTAACCACAACTCGGTTTTCTCAAGGAATTTCAACTTAAAATACTATGCTTCTAATAAGCTTTATCACAACTGTGAGTTTTTACAATATTTTTATCAAATAATGAAAACAAATGAGAATACTTGATGAATTGTGAAAGTATGCGCGCAAGTGTGTATTTTGTCATCTGCAGGTGCTCCTTTAAATAGATGAGAGTGATTGATCCGTTGGAGATGTGATAGTTATTTTTGGAGATTGACAATAATGCCTTTGAATGCTTCTTTCCAAAAATACAGATCTTGTCTGATTTAATCCGTTGCTTTGTGATACTCATAAATTTTGAGGATAACGTATCAGAGTCCACGTTGATTTGATGCAATATCAGAGTTTCTGGCTTGATACAACTTTGGTGCTGAAGCGTGAGACATCCTTCATCAGAACTTAGCTAGTTTAGATCTAGTGATTCTTCCATATCAGAGTTTTGCTTGATTAGAACTTCGCTTTGCTTAGATCTTGTTTGCTTCGCTTGATTAGAACTTCGCTCAGATGGGATTTTGTGATGCTTCTATATCAGAACTTCTTTACATTAGAACTTCCCTACATAATTAAAAGAATGAATTAAGAAGCAGCAAGTTCTAACTAATATAGTGTTTGTTATCATCAAAACTATTTGGAATGTAGAATCAATTCTTGTTCCAACATTCTTAAGTTTGGACCCACAAGCTTCCTAAAAGCATCCTCGCCTCCTCTTGGGCTTTGTACAAGGACCCTCCGGCTTCTTAGAATTTCTCATGCCTTCTCTTGGGCTTAATACAAGGACCCTGAAGATCTCTTAAAGGTATAAGATAGAACTTAGTCATCCTTTGTTAGAGTAGTTTTTCCAAAGAGTCAAAACCTTGGACAATTTAGGGTTGATTCTTATCCCTTAAAACATCAGCCTCCTCTTGGGCATCATACAAAGATAAACTCTCCTGTACTAGTAGACTTGGATAGTCTAATCTCCTCTTAGACCTCAAAGACATTCTCAAGTTCCCTACAAACCCAGGAAAAACCCTGGTCATTTAACCAATCTCCAGTAGAGTTGAAACCTCTATAGGTTTTCAAAACTCGATCTTTAAACTCTCACTTTAAATTTCCCCCAGCCAGGATCAGCTTATCATCAGTATAACACTATCCCAAATTAGAACCTCAAGGCATCTGATACCTCAACTCTTTCGTAACCCTCAGCAAGAGTTAATTCCCCATCTTGGACCTGCTTCTGGATCTCAATAATCCTTAACAAAAGCCAGCCTCCTCTTAGGCTTTGTATAATGATTGTCCTCAGCAGAGTTAGCCTCAAAAGCACTCTATTGTTGGGACCATCACTTTTTCAACACTCTCTTGTTGAGTTAAACCTTTTTAGCCTCAATATTGGGCTTTGTACAAGACAAATAAAGTACTCCCTTGTTGAGTCAATCACCTTTCCTCACTCTCTTATTGAGTAAAATCTTCTTTCTCAAAAGCACTCTCTTGTTGAGTCAGTCACCTTAAAGCACTCTCTTGTTGAGTTAACCTTTTCCAGCCTCCTCTTCGGCTTTGTATAAAGATTTTCTCTAGCTGAGCTAGCTTTCAAAATACTCTCTTGTTGAGTCAATTACCTTTTCCACACTCTCTTGTTGAGTCAATGGTACAAAACATAAACACTCTCTTGTTGAGTCATTCCTTTAGCCTCACTCTTGGGCTTCGTACAAGACATATATAAACTTTCTCCAACAAAGTCAAAATCTCCATAACCCGCTCTTAAAGCTCTGGATAAATATTTCCCCAGTGGAGTCAATTCCTCATAGCCTTCTTTTAGCCTTTGAGAAATAATATCTCTAAGCAAAATTAACCTTCTTTTCAGCCTCCTCTTAGGCTTTGTATAATGATTTCTCACGTAAGGTTAACCTCAATCTTGGGCTTTGTACAAGACACCTAAAAATCCTCAGCTGAGTGATAAGTGCAAAATGTACCTATTTTTGTATATAAATTTTGTTGCACTTATCGATACTTTTTGTTGATATCGTTCAAATAAACCCCTATTTGTTTGTAAATACGTTTACTTTACGTTAGAGTGTATATATTGCGTTATCGTGTAAATATCATTGATTTTAATTGACTTACATTTATTTTTACAGGTATTCAATTAAGGATATCTTGCCATTATTGAATAGAGCATTGAATAAGCTTTCCAGCGCTTCAAACTGAGTGAAAAACAGAGTTACGATTCAAAAGTTACGAATAAAACAGTGCTGGATTTTTGCTGTTCTGGTGTACTGCGCCTCTGCAGGGCCGGGCGGTGCAGCGCCGAGCGGTATTTCCAGCGCCGGGCACTCCGGAACAACACTGGAACTTGCAAAAATAAGCCACCTTTCGCCGTCGGGCGCCCCAAAACACCGTCGGGCGATGCTGTGCGGACTGAAACATCATTTAAGGCCAAAAACACTATTTTTTAAGTATGTTTTTGGGGGAACTTTCTCCCAACTTCATCAAACATATTTTAGGAGTAGAGATGCTTAGAAACAACATTAGAGAATGCATATTGTTGATCCGGAGTTGGATTTGCTTCAATCGGCTCTGACAAACCGTGAGAAAATGGTTCTTCTCCTTTCTTCTCTTTATATTCACTATTTGTTGAGGTTTTGTATGTAAATCTCTTGATACCTATTGTATTTCATCTAATGTATGTGTGTGAATGAATTCTGATTTTCTATTGTTGTTGTCTTTGATTGATTATTTATGGTCTTGACAAAACCTTTACAAATCTTTGATCTTAGATTTTCTTCTATCAATGAGCAAGCTTTTGACATGGTTTTGTGAGTTGATATTCATTTTATCTTTTGTTGTATTGTGTTGATTAAGTAGCATGGGTAGCATGAGTAGGATCGATACGGTATCGCGAGGATGCATGATAATAGTGATGAAGAAGGATATTCACATCCATTGGGCAAATTAGTTGAATACATGTAAAAAAGGGTTAAGCGTGTGTACGTATTTTGATCTTGGTTTAATACGAAGAAATCATTTATCTGATATGGATGTTATAGTAATCTCTGTTTTGTCTGAACTCTAGAGATAGATTTAGACTTAACACTTGCGTGAGTATCAGTTCTTACTTCTCTGTGTTGTTGAGTTGCGTGAGACATCACCGATGAGACAATACGGTCGTTCTCTCGACGTTGTGTTAGACATAACCTCTGTTGTGAGTGATACGTGAGGATATTAGGCGAATGATTGATTTATGTTTACTGGATTAGAAGAATGCATGTGTTATTGGTTGATCTCTATTGAGTTTCTCTTCTCCAAAGAATGTGTTATTGTTATTTACTTGCTTTTTGTTCCTTTAATTTTCCGCATTTGCTTTTGGTTCGTCTTTAAACCATAACTTTTGATTCATGAGCTTATAAATATAGAAACCGTTGAATGGAATTCTTTCCCTCGCACTGATCCCTGTGGAGACGCAAAACTGGGTTACTTATATATTTTTGCTTGCTGCTATTCTAGCTTCAACACTGAGTCAGTTAACTACCTTTCTAACCTCAATCTTGGGCTTTGTACAAGACAGATAAAGATTTCTTTTCCACAGAGTCAGTTTCCCCTTTTCAGCCTCAGTTTTGGGCTTTGTACAAGACACCGCATAAATCTCTCCAGCAGAGTCAATCTTCTTTTAGCCTCAATCTTGGGCTTTGTACAAGACAGACAAAATATTCCCCCAGAAAAGTCAACTTTTAGCCTCCTCTTAGGCTTTGTATAATGATATCCCCCAAATAGTCAGTCTCTTTCTAGCCTCAATCTTGGGCTTTGTACAAGACAGATAAACACTCTCTCGTTGAGTCAGTCTTTTCCAGCCTCCTCTTAGGCTTTGTATAAGGGCATCCCCAGTGGATTCAATCAATCTCTTAGCTTCAACCTTGGGCTTTGATCAAGGCACACAAAAATCAACATCCCCCTCAGAGGAAATCAAAACCTCTCTGTAGGAAGACATTTCTATGTATATCAAACATTTAAAACAAACCTTAATCCCAGATAATTGTTATAAGTGGCACACTTGTTGATTGAGAAATCCAAACTTTCGTCCATCTCTTATCCTGGTAAATCCTCTTTCATCTTATTGCTGTAAGCGGCAAGCCTCTAGATTATTTATATCTACGCCACTGTCCCTCTTTTAGTGTGAAAGATTCCTAAGGAAAAATGACATTGCTCAACACTGAGTTAAAGTTTACTCCTTCAGGACAGATCCCTCATAAAGTAAATTATGGCATTGCTAGATTTTTATATCCCAGTTAAAGTAATCCTCCTTTATAAACAGTCACCCAACAGTTGTGATAAACAAACGAGATGTCTCCCTTTAGAGATGACAAACTCTCTCTCAGTCAAACCTTTAACTTCAATCTTGGACTTTGAACAAGACATAAATAAACATTTTAGCTTCAATCTTGGGCTTTGAACAAGACACCAAAACATCTTTTCCTCCCATAGAATAGGAGGAACTACGATTGCTCTGATTTCCCTGTTTCTTTAAACGGGAATACGTAGGCATAAGATTACGAAATCTTAGCGAGCATACCAATCAAAAACTCTAGGTCCAGTACCTTTGCATACTAATCAAACATTCTAGGTCCAGTACCTTACATATTCATCAAAAACCTCAGAAAATTCGAAATCAACAAAAACTCTCTCTCTCTCAAACATCTCCCAAAGAAGAAACTTTCCCAACCCACAGCAGATAAACACCATCAAGTATAAAAGCAGAACCTATTACTAACAACCTGTGGATAACCACATATAGGATGGGTAATGGACAACTCCCCATTGTATAACCTGACCCCAAATCTCTCTTAGCGTTTGTTCAGTTAAACATTCGCGTGCAAGGTTAGTTTTAGATAGCTTTCCTTTCCCTTCCAGCTTCACGGGATAAATAAGAAATCAGAAAGTAGCATCCCACTCCTACCATTGCGGTGAGGAGAAACCCATGGCGATAAGGTGGTCGTACCACTGGCAAAAATTGCACGCTACAGCCATGAATGAGTAATAACCAGAAGTCCACTTCCTGTAAATGCTAATACCAACCAAATCTCTGCATCTTTGAGGCTTATATTTGCAAGTGTCCCGAGTTATTGTAAAATATACAATGATACACTTTATTTATCTACCAATTCCTCAATCTTTGTTGGTTGCATCTTTGTATTAGGTTTAGCGGGAGGTTATGCTGCTTTACACTTGAGCAACCCCGTATAACAAGTTCAGCGGGAGGTTCTTTGATGGTTAAGAGCATAAGTTTTATCATTTATTCAAGAAATATATATGATTCAATGTGATAAAAAAAAATTTGTACCAAAATATCAAAATAGGGAGGAGTAATAAAGTGTAATGAATTTCTTTATTTGTAATAATTACATTTATTTTAGAATTAATTTAGTAATATTTTTTATTTAACAATTATTAGTAATAATATGCATTAACACGAATGGAAAATCTGAAATCAATTACTACAATACGTTCCACATATCAAATATACATTGATGTTAATATGAGCAAGGCAACAAATACTACCAAACCAAATAAAATTCAAATAATTAGACATATTATCCTATCACGAAGAAATGTATTAAATGAAATATTACTAGCTTATACAAAGGAATACAAAGGGCTAGCCTATCACGAACTTTAATTTTTATCATTTATTTTAATTTTTTGTGTATATAATTTTTAGTTTGTATTTTAATTTTTATCATTCATTTTAATTTATATATAATTTTTATCATTTATTTTAATTTTTTTAAAAATTATTTTAGAATTTATTTTAAACAAATTTTAAGAAAAACTATATAGTTTGACAGTTTTCACAATTGCTTCGTTCGCCTTAGACTCGGGCCGCCTCGAAAATACATTAAACATGCTTAGACATATTATAACCAATTTCAGAATGTCTAACAAATTAATATATGCAGTTTTTATGGGATAAATTCTTCCTTTGTATTCAACTAAAGTAATTAATATTCAAATATTGTAATTATTTGATATATTAATGCTTTAAATTATCATATTTAAAGTTATAGTAATTTTTGACAAAAATATGTGGATTAATGCTAAATATTAAGGTTGAGATACTTATTTAACATGTCAAATTTTCTGAGTATGTATCCATATTATATTATTTATTATTAATACATATAAAGATATTCAAACATTTAAATTTTTATTTTGTATTAATAACACAAATTTGTTATATTCTATTATTTATTATCTTATTTATACTAATATCAAACAATGTAAAAGATAAATAAATTTTCCGGTGCGGACGCACGGGTCTTCTACTAGTTTGAATAGAAGCTAATGAAAACTGATCAAGCCTGGAAATTAGCATTGGAGCTTATTATTAGGATTCTAACTGTCTGCACAGAATGAAGACATCTACTCCGATTCTGGAAAGCTTTGCAGATTTCTGAAGTGATCAGAAAAATTATCAAGCTGTCAGAAGTTTGGAAGAACAACACATGCAAGATCAATTTTCTGAAGTCTTGACATATGTGTGTTCATAAGGAAAATTGGCTTGTCATAAGACAAGCAAGTTGTTAGCTTAAGAAAGGTATCTCATATGAACAAACTTAAATTTGTCAGAACGTTATTCAAAGTTCTTCTCAGAAGCTTCATGAATGTATCCTTCTGTTCTCACCACTTTCTGGACTCATGCAACTAAGTGAAAGTATCGGCTTAAGAAGCTATCTGATGAAAAGAAGATTCTGATGTTCTAGTTCTTCACAATCAGATACAGATAATTGAAGTTTGAACAAGCTTGAAAAGAAATGGCTAAAATCATGATCATCGTGACAAAGCATTTCTAAGAAGAAATTAGCATGTTTATTCATAACAGAATATGATTTGAATCTAATCTGACGCATATTGGTTAGATTGCTCTGAATATCCAAAGGCTACTGATGCAGCTTCATTAGAAATCAAATCAAAGTCAGGTTCGATGATAAGCTTGAAAGTGATAAACTAAAGCTTAGTGAAAGAATACAGAGATAGAAACTATCTTTTCTATAATGAAGGAAATGGAGTTGCGTAAGAAGTATCAAATCAGAAGATGCTTAATCAGAAGTAATCACAGCTCACACTCCCTAAGAAAAGAAAGACAAACTTTTTGATGAACTGTTTCTGGTTCATAAAGATCGAATCAATAAGAACAAGATTATCATTCAAACCCTCAAAGGAGATAGATTTTAGTTTGATGATATTTGCATCTGGTGAAGATCAGAATCTATTCAATGATTGAATTCTGATGATGCAAGAAGATTCCAACAAGTATCTTTAGCACACAAATGCTCAAAGGTTTATGTTTAAGCTGAGAAACTTTTGGCCTTATGGAAATAAGCCTTCTTGAAGAATACGTTTTCTGATCTTGTTTGAAGATAGAAGATGGGTGATTCTAAGGTGAAGATTAGTGAAAGAACTTGGTTCTTCTCCAATAATCAAAGATGAAATTAACGTCATAAGTGACGTTCTCACCCTTCAGAATGGAAGTCATGAAGATAAACGTGTCTCTGCACAACGTTAAAGATTCCTATGAAGATTACATCAGAAAGAAGACAATGGAAGAAGAAATGGTTCTAGTGATCCAGCTAGAAGTGATGTCAACAAGTCAACAACCGCAGAAGCTGAACGCTTGGTGATTCTAAAGAAGTCTCAACATCAAAAGCTGGAATCTACAAAAGTATTGAGTAATGTATTTCTAACCTTTACTATTTAATTTTAATAGTATAAAAATCTATTCTTATATTCTGGAGAAATACGTTTTAAGAGACAATATCAGAAGGAACTCACTTTCTGAAATCTTTAAGATAAAATCCTTGCTAGGAATAATATCTTTTTCAAAATTTCCTTACTGAAATTAAACTTGTTTCCATTTCACATGTGAACTTAGTTCTACATCAAATGGAAAAAGATATCTCTAAATGTAATTTCCAGAATAGAAAATTAAATTTCTATTGTTTAGTGATATTTGCTCTACTTCCGAGATATGAGACTTTTGACTAGTGAAGTCCTCTTATTTCATAAGTAATCTGAATTGAACGCGTGACTATCGGTAAATGTTTTTAACCATTGGAAATTGAAAATCATGATGCATTTATTTGTCATCATGAAACGAAAGGTTGATACGTTAACAAAACTTTTTGGCATTACTTGTATCACACCTAGTATCTGATGGGGCAACTCGGGTAATGAGAATATCTTTGATACAAATCATTTAAATCATGTCACCTTACCTTTTGTCAGATATCCTGAACTCATTCCTCCTTGAGTGTCTTCTCAATTTATCCCTAAACCTAATGTCTATATAAGTCTCCTACTCTTGTCTTTTATTAAGCATTAACTTATGGTTTTATCAAACATTTTGGAAATAGCAGTAGTAAAAAAAATTTGTTTCACGTGTTACGAGCCTCTTCATATCCTCTGATCATCTTTAACGCTTTGTCTTCCTTCCCTTTATTTTAATTCTTCCTCATCAGCTCTAGCCACTCCATCCTTTCTCTAAATTGTGCTACCCTCAAAATATTCATATCTCTTCCTCTTCTTCAATTCTCTTTATCATGTCTTCAAAAACCATTAAAAGAGAGAATTATGACTTAGAAATTGGGAAAGAATACACTCTTGATTTTAAAACCTTATTGGAAAATAATCTTTTAAAAATCCATTCAGGTATTTACTTCTAGGAATGGGAAAAATATTTTGAAATGCTTTCTGGACCAATCTATCCGACTCTTGTAAAAGAATTTTGGGCAAATGCCAGGGTTCTTCATCCTGAGTCTAACGATTGTGTTATCTTATATGTTGTCTATGGTCTTCCCGTCATGATCAACTCCAAAATCATCTCTCAAGCTATTGAGTGTAAGGAAGATGGAAAAACAGTTGAAGAATACAGAGGAGACAACATCTTTGCTAAACATGTTCACATTATATATGGGCATGAAGAACCTACTGCCAGTCCTTCTACTCTTTCCTCTATGGCAAAGGTATAGTGCCAAATCATGGGAATGAATTTAAGGCAGAAAGAAGAAGGAACATGATGGCTCTCTGCAATGGATAGGATTTTCATCTTATTTTTAATCTCCAAGATCAAGATCAATCGGTCTCAATCCATGTTCAACTATCTGAAAGAAGAAATTATTTCATCCAGAGATGAGTTATAGTTTTAGATTCCTTACAGTAGAGTCATCTCTCATATTCTTGATCTACAAGGAATTATTGCTAAAATTAAGCAAACTGGAATGACTGAAAAACTTGCTCTTGACTGATGCTCACCTACGAACTACTCAGAAACCATCAACAATCAATAAAATATCATAGATTTCTGAATACGAATGGTGATTCTCCTTATGGAGACTAGTTTCCTAGTTCCTAGTTCTTGTCATTAGGTCTAAGTATGTTTTGTGTATGTCATCTTCTGTTGTAATTTCTCTATTAAATATTAATGAAATTTTCTTTTTCATATTACTCTGTCAATTTCGTTTCTACACCTTTTTTATTTCTGACAAAGGGGGAGAAAGTGATATATGATTTTGATATCCAATCTAAAGAATCTCATCCCAAATATAATTGAATATGTTGAATATATTTCTAACCATATGTTTAAGAATTGATCGGGAACTTCACAAAAGTTCACTGTATGTTAGAACAGGTTATCAGAAGACAGAAGTTAAGACATATCAGAAACCATGATATATCAGAATACATAATTTGCATTTGATAAGATATCTGAAGATATGTTATATCAGAAGACGTGTACAAGAAAAAAGAATACGAAACAAGCTTGATCTGATAATATATCTAGTGTTGATCACTAAATTATCTGAAACAAGAAATGTCCATGAATTTTGCGCTGATACCCAAAACTTGTCAGAAGTTGTTAACTTTCTGAAATGATGATTCAATTGGTATCTAAAATTCAATGATATCCAAACCTCATATGGTACCTAGACTCCAGCGTCGAAAGAATGTGAATTCTTTGGAGATGAAATCAAGTCATGGTCATAAAAGAAAATATTTGGTTTCTAAACCATCAAATGACATGAGGATATGTGCACCTGTTGGTGATCTGTGCTAAGATATTAAAGATTTGGTTTTGAAACATGATGTGTGGCATCTAAGAAAGTATCTACCATTTTCTGATATATAATGCAAGACATCAAGTCTGACAAGAAAAATCATGTTTTGATATGTCTACAATATTCTGATAGTAAGCTTGGTTCTGAGATGAAGACCAGCTAGTTCTAGTCAGATTCTGATGAGACGTCACTAAGAAGTAATCCTTCTCTTTTGAACATGATTCTACTTCAAAATCATTTTGAGAGTCTTGGGATCAGGGGGAGACTCTGAACAGGCATAAATGAATTTTGAGAGTAACAGAATCAGGGGGAGCCGGTTAAGCTTATCTCTGACTCTGTGGATTTATGGTGATTACGCTATACGAATTACTCTATCAAAATGCATTATTTGTCATCATCAAAAAGGGGGAGATTGTAAGAACAAGATTTGGTTCTACATCTGTCCATTAAGTTTTGATGATAACTGCACATGTTATCTAAAAGAATAATTATGTATGTTATGGTTTCTGTCTAGTGCGTGGATGTTTCCAATATGATTCTGATTCTGATCAGAAGGTGTGTGACATCATCAGACTCCATTATCAACACTCTATAAGAAAACATATGTGTGTAAAAGTAAAAGTCAAGATTCATGAATGTTTCTAATACAACGGTTCTAATGAACGTTAGTTCTGGACATTCTAATTAAGACTTTATAAGAAAGGTCTACAATACTTTCTAATGAGATGCGCTTCTAATGTTACAAGTTTTGAAGATTCTGAAGACGTGGTTCAGGTGAACAAAGCTCTAAAGATTCTGAAGACGTGGTTCAGGTGAACAAAGCTCTAAAGATTCTGAAGACACAATTTGTGAAGATCAAGTTCTGAAGAGTTTCTGAAGACAAGGTACTGATTAGACGAAGTACTGAAGACTCTGAAGACAAAGAATGTGCTTAATGAAATCTAAAGACTCTGAAGCTAAGGTTCTGAAGGAACGGGTTCTGAAGACTCTAAAGATAATGCTTCTAAAAGAACGAGTGCTGAAGATTCTCAAGATAGATTATGCTTGAAATTCTGGCAACAGATGTGAGATGCCGAACGTGATGTCATGACACTTATATCTTAACAATAATGAATAAGGTAGAAAATACATAAAACAACAGTAAAGAACACAATCAATTGTTGACCCAGTTCAGTGTAAACACACTTACATCTGGGGGCTACCAATCCAGGAAGGAAGTCCACTATTAGTAGTATCAATTCATAGACTCTACAGCCAACACACCAATTGACAATCTACTCACTTAATCACTACCCAATGACACTTCTATCTAAGACACTCTCAGATATGAGACACCTCTCACTTCCCCTCAATCACAGCAGTGATAACAACTTACAATAATGAAAGTAGAAGACACACTTCAAAGACACACCTTGGTCTTGCTTAAGAGCTTCAACCAAGAACAATACACTCGTGCTTAAAAGCTTTGAGTGGACAAAATACAACTCAACTAAATTAGTCCAATTCAAACATCAAAATAGATGAATGAATAGCTCACAAAAACAAACCCTAAAACTTGAACACAGCTCTCACAATCCTTATTCTCCACGAGCAGCAGTTAGGGTTGATCATCTATAAATAGCAATACATTCCTTGGGCTTGGGCAATTGCAGATCCTTGATTTAAATTCCAATAAAAGCAAATTAATCTCCAAATCTTTATGCATGAAAATAGCAACTCCCTATTCTTCATAAACAGATTGCCTCCAAAAATAACACTCCAATATATTACCACTTCAGTAAATTTCGCAGCAATCAGATAACATAAACACACAAAAGATTGCTAAAAATAGCGCAGCAAATAAAAACTAAAACCAGAACTGGAAGTTCTATCAACTGATGTCAGAACATCGTGTTCGACATCAAGCACACAGTCTGCAATACTAACAAACACCACCAACACTTCACCTGCAGAATGTTAGAGACAGCATGTCAAGACATCAAGTAGAACATCTTGATGCAACACCATTGTTTTACCAAAATTGCTGCCAATACAGAACCAACAAACTCCCCCTTTGGAAAATTTTGGTTAAAACAACCAATGAGCACACACAACAGATCAGAGATCCCTGCAGCAGAAGCAACACTCAAACAAATCTAACATTCTCAGAAAACCAGAAACTCCCCCTCAAGCCAAGGAGCACAGAAAAACAAGGAAAAAAACCAGCACCTGCACACTAGAAAACCATCTACAAAACCATCTGCAAAACCATCTGCAAAACCAGCAAAACAACACTGCTACTCTCCCCCTTTTTAGCCATAATTAGACAAACACCCTCAGAAGCACTGCACAACAAAAAACCAGCAAAAGCACAAAACACAATTTTCAAAAAAAATTGCACAGGACACAAGGAAAAATACACCACCTCCAACAACTACATCTTTGACTGGTCAGGCGATACAAACAAGGTTCTCCTTTGATATAAAAATAGCTACACCTTACTGCTACTGTAAGGATAAGGTTGAAACATGAGCCAGACCTCCAAAACGATTGTTTCCAAAACAAATCACATGTTAGAAGACAAGAGGCAAAGGAGTACAGAACCAAAGAAGATGAAGTCCAAGGATGAGACAAAGGAAGGATCATCTACTGGTGCAACAAGGACAGGTAAAAGGACTGAGACATATAAGAAGCCCATCAAGAAACAACATTGTCAATTACATGAGTCAGACAAGGATGTTGATGAAGATTAGGTCAATTTCATTAACTCAGGTGGATGGAATGCATAGCTGACTCCAAAGATGAAGAATATTTGCTTGTTGTTTCTGTTATCTTTGTAATAAACTTCTAATAAAGAATGCTTCCAGCAGTTGATTTGCTTTTGATTGTTTCCAATTTTCTTTACATTTACTCTAATTTTGATAATATCACTTGAACACCAAATAGAGAAATACACTTGCGCACATAATACATCTGCAGATTTTCCTTCAAGACAAATCATCATCATCTTGTACTTTAGTGCAGCATTCCATAAATCCATTAATTGCTACAAATCCTCATATATGCAAATACCTAGTTTGCCCCTTATATTTTCAAACTGATTTGCATCTAAAGCCTTAGTAAAAATGTCAGCCAGTTGTCTTTCAGTGGCAACATGTTCCAAGGTAACCACTTTGTCTTCCACTAGGTCTCTGATGAAGTGATGACGTATATCAATGTGCTTAGTCCTGCTGTGTTGAATAGGATTCTTGGATATATTGATAGCACTTAGGTTGTCACAGTATAATGTCATGACATCCTGCTTGACATTGTACTCAGACAGTATTTGTTTCATCCTCACTAGTTGAGAACAACTACTTCCTGCAGCTATATACTCAGCCTCGGCAGTAGATAAAGACACACAATTTTGCTTCTTGCTAAACCATGAAATAAGATTACTTCCCAAAAAGAAGCAGCCACCTGATGTGCTTTTTCTGTCATTAGCACTTCTAGCCCAATCAGCATCACAATATCCACTCAGCATGGACCCAGTTCCATGACTGTACATCATACCATAGTCACTTGTGCCATTCACATACTTCAGGATCCTTTTCACCTGATTTACATGGCTGACTTTTGGTTTAGCTTGGTATCTGGCACACACACCCACTGCAAAGGAAATGTCAGGTCTGCTAGCTGTAAGATATAGCAAACTACCAATCATGCTTCTGTACAGACTTTGATCAACACTCACACCTTTTTCATCTTTGGATACTTTCAGATGAGTAGGTGCAGGGGTCCTCTTATGACTAGCATTCTCCATTCCAAACTTCTTGACTATATTCTTGGCATACTTGCTTTGAGACAGAAAGATTGAATCTTCCATTTGTTTGACTTGCAGACCAAGGAAATAAGTTAATTCACCAACAAGACTCATCTCAAATTTTAACTGCATTTGCTAAACAAAATGTTTAACCATCTCATCAGACATCCCACCAAACATAATATCATCAACATATATTTGAGCAACCATGATCTTCCTTCCTTCTTCTTTAACAAACAATGTCTTGTCTATTCCACCTTTTCTGTAACCATTCAGATTCAGAAATTCAGTTAGCCTTTCATACCAAGCTCTAGGAGCTTGCTTCAACCCATACAGAGCTTTTCTCAACTTGAAGACATGATTAGGATATGTTGGATCAATGAATCCCTTGGGTTGTTTAACATAGACTTCTTCATTCAAGTATCCATTTAAGAAAGCACTCTTAACATCCATCTTTCTTCTTTGCTCACGATCAGCCAAGATATAACATTTGCTGCCAAACACATGGAAGTATTTAACATTAGGCTTTATTCCCTTCCATATCTCATACAATATAGTAGTGGTTCCTGTTCTTAGGATCACTCTATTATGAACATAACAAGCAGTGTTCATAGCTTCAGCCTAGAAGTGGTAAGGCAGTTTCTTGGCATGAATCATAGCTCTAGCTGATTCTTGGATAGTTCTATTCTTTCTTTCAACAACTCCATTTTGTTATGGAGTAATAGGAGAAGAGAATTCGTGACTAATCCCTTCAGTTGAGCAAAATTCAGCAAATTTCTGATTCTCAAACTTTTTTCCATGATCACTTCTGATCCTGACAACATTACTCTCCTTTTCTCTTTGAAGTCTTTGGCACAGATCCTTAAACACTTCAAACACTTCAGATTTTTCTCTTATAAAGCTAATCCAAGTGTATCTTGAAAAGTCATCAACCACCACATAAGTATACTTCTTCCCACCAAGACTCTCCACTTGCATAGGCCCCATTAAGCCCAGGTGAAGAAATTCCAACACCTTAGAGGTAGTGAGATGTTTAATCTTCTGATGTGACATTTTGGTTTGCTTTCTAATCTGGCATTCACCACATACCTTTCCTTCTTCAATCTTCAGCTTAGGTATTCCTCTGACAGCTTCCATGTTGATGATTTTTTTCATACCCTTTAGATGCAGATGACCAACTTTTTGATGCCACAACTTTACTTCATCATCTTTAGCAAGAGCACAAATTGAGGAATAGTTAGAATCTTGAGGAACCCATAGGTAGCAGTTGTCCTTAGATCTAACTCCCTTTATGATAACTTCATTCTTTTCATTTGTAACCAAACATTCAGATTTGGTGAAGTTAGCGTTAAACCCTTGATCACACAGTTGACTGATACTTATCAGGTTAGCAGTGAGTTCTTTCACCAGCAGCACATTATCAAGTTCTGGAACTCCTGAGCAGTCCAGCTTTCCAATCCCCTTGATTTCACCCTTAGCTCCATCACCAAAAGTCACATAGCTTATGGTGTGAGATTTGATGTCAACCAACAAATTCTTAATCCCTGTCATGTGCCTAGAGCAACCACTATCAAAATACCAATCGTCTTTAGCTAAAACTCTGAGAGACATGGGAGTTATTAAACTTCTAGCAGCAGCCTTGGGAACCCATTGTCTTCCATTAGCAGAAGTCCTTTGGGATAACCAAAAAGTCTGAAACAGAAAGGTTTTATATGACCAAACCTTCCACAGTAGTGGCATCTCCATCTCTGAAACCTTCCTCTGAAGTCGTTGGGATGTCTTCTCCCATGATGTTGAGGTTGTCTTCCGCCATGATGTTGGGGCACAAAATGATTAGGTCCAGAAACATGGCATTTCCCATGATGTTGAGATATCTGATGCGGCACAAACTGATTAGGTCCAGAAGCATGAACTTTCCCATGATGTTGAGACATCTGATGGGACAAGTTATGTTTGGGACCAGAAGAACTAGCATCTGAAGAAGGTTTCTTCTCACCATCAAATCCAAGCCCAGTCATATCTCCAACCATTTTTCCTGTCTGAAGAATATCATCCAAGGTATCAGTCCCCTTGTTCAGCATTCTGATAGATTTGACCATTTGATCAAGCTTGGAGTTTAGCAGACTGACTTCATTCTCCAGTTCAGCCTTTTCAGCCTTTAGTTGAATTATAATTTTCTTCTGCTTCTCCCCTTCTTGACAAACTTCTTCACTTCTAATGCACAACTCTCTATAAGATGTAGCTAGCTCCTCATAGGTAATCTCTCCATCACTTGAATCATCATTAGACTCACATATTCCAGTCATTGCTCTGACTTGCTTGGCAGATTCATCTTCACTTTCAGTGTCCTCATCAGACCAAGTGATAGACAAACCCTTTTTCTGTTTAAGGTATGTAGGGCATTCAGCTCTGATGTGACCATAACCTTCACAGCCATGGCATTGGATCCCTTTGTCATTATTAGGCTTCTCCTCTGCTTTGGGTTTCTTCATATGATCACCTGGCCTGTTGATGTCATATGTGATGTTCTTGACATAAGGTTTATAGCTCCTGTCCATTCTTTTCAACACCTTATTAAACTGCCTTCCCAGCATCACGATTGTATTGGATAGCTCCTCCTGGGTTTCAATATCACACTCTTTCTTTTCATCTTCAGTACTAGACACCAATGCTATGCTTTTGGCCTTCTTTTCTGATCTGTCATTCAACCCTAATTCAAAAGTCTGAAGGGAACCAATCAATTCATCTACCCTCATCTGGCTGATGTCTTGAGCTTCTTCTATTGCAGTCACCTTCATAGCAAATCTCTTGGGAAGAGACCTAAGTATCTTTCTCACCGGCTTTTCATCAGACATCTTTTCACCAAGGCCACTTAAAGCATTGGCTATTTCAAAAACATTCATATGAAAGTCATGTATGCTTTCATCTTCCTTCATCTTTAACTCTTCAAATTTGGAAGTCAGTAGCTGAAGTCTTGACATCTTCACTTTAGAGGTACCTTCATGAGTAGTCTTGAGTATGTCCCAAGCATCTTTATCAACTTCACAATTATTCACCAATCTGAATATATTTCTGTCAATTCCATTGAATAAGGCATTTAAGGCCTTAGAATTCCCAAGAGCCAGTTCATCCTCCTCCTTAGTCCATTCTTCCTCTGGTTTCAGTTCAGATGTAGCTATTCCATCTTTCCCAATAATGACAGAATGTTTCCATCCTTTTATGACAGCTTTCCAGGCCCTACTATCCAAAGATTTCAAGAAGGCCACCATGCGTGGTTTCCAATAATCATAGTTAGATCCATCCAAGATGGGTGGTCTGTTCACAAATCCTCCTTCCTTGTCCATAGAACCCGAAAGTAACTTCCCTAGATCTCGCCCAGAAACAGAACAGGGTGCCTGCTCTGATGCCAATTGAAATTCTGGCAACAGATATGAGATGTTGAACGTGATGTCACGACACTTATATCTTAACAATAATGAACAAGGTAGAAAATGCATAAAACAACAGTAAAGAACACAATCAATTGTTGACCCAGTTCAGTGTAAACACACTTACATCTGGGGGCTACCATGCCAAGAAGGAAGTCCACTATTAGTAGTATCAATTCATAAACTCTACAGCCAACACACCAGTTGACAATCTACTCACTTAATCACTACCCAATGACACTTCTATCTAAGACACTCTCAGATATGAGACACCTCTCACTCCCCCTCAATCACAGCAGTGATAACAACTTACAAAAATGAAAGTAGAAGACACACTTCAAAGACACACCTTGGTCTTGATTAAGAGCTTCAACCAAGAACAATACACTCGTGCTTAAAAGCTTTGAGTGGACAAAATACAACTCAACTAAATCATTCCAATTCAAACATCAAAACAGATGAATGAATGGCTCACAAAAACAAACACAAAACATAAACCCTAAAACTTGAACACAGCTCTCACAATCCTTATTCTCCACGAGCAGCAGTTAGGGTTGATAATCTATAAATAGCAATACATTCCTTGGGCTTGGGAAATTGCAGATCCTTGATTTAAATTCCAATAAAAGCAAATTAATCTCCAAATCTTTATGCATGAAAATAGCAACTCCCTATTCTTCATAAACAGATTGCCTCCAAAAATAACACTCCAATATATTACCACTTCAGTAAATTTCGCAGCAATCAGATAACATAAACACACAAAAGATTGCTAAAAATAGCGCAGCAAATAAAACCTAAAACCAGGACTGGAAGTTTTGTCAACTGATGTCAGAACATCGTGTTCGACATCAAGCACACAATTTGCAATACTAACAAACACCACCAACACTTCACCTGCAGAATGTTAGAGACATCATGTCAAGACATCAAGTAGAACATCTTGATGCAACACCATTATTTTACCAAAATTGCTGCCAATACATAACCAACAATGCTGAACAAAAATCTTAGATTTCTGAAGACTGAGTTTCTGAAGACTACACAAAGAATGACTCTTCTATAACACGCTTCATCTAATTAATATCTGAAGCCTCTGAAGATGCTAGAAGACTGAAGATCAGAATGGTTTTAAGCTGAATATAATAGTACTAAAACTAGTATCCTCTACCTCGAAAAGGTGGCGCAGGAGCAGCGTTTTGTACAGTGATGTTGACCATTCCTTCATGTGAACTTTGGGATATTGCTGTTGGAATATGTTTCCAAGAATACCCCTCAACGGATCTATTCTCTCCTGCTCTATAAATTGAAGACTTGGAATCTTTAAGAAATGTTGCTCATGGCTAGAAGCTAGTCGCTTATTGCTGAAGCAGTCGTTGATCAAAAGAGAGAAAGATAAAAGATTGTTGGTTGTTGTTCATACAAAGGATTATTATTCAACACATCAAACAAATCAATATGTAGCAAGCAAAGATGAAGCTGCTACTACAAGTGTGCACAAACGATGATTATGCTAACACCATATGAAACTACTCAAGTGAGACATTATAAGTTAAGCATAGTAGCTTAGTTGAACTTGATGGTTGAATTAGAAAAAGCATTATATGCTCAAAGAAGGAGTACAAGATGCTGCAAGCTGAAGTTTAAACGAAGAATGCTCAATGGAGAAGAAGCTGAAGCATAATGATGAAGAATGCACAACGATGCAACATGCTAAAGCCATGTGAAACTCATCAAGTGAAACATCAATAAGTGAAGCATAGTAACTTAGTTGATCTTGATAGTTAATCTAGAAGAAGCATTAACTACTCAGAAAGGAGTACAGAAGCTTAAAGCTTGTGATAAGAAGCCGCAGTGCTCATAAGAAAGCTTTTAACAAAATACAGAACTAGGGAGCTTTATAATCTCTTAGAGATTTATTTTTAGATAGTTTCTGTATTAGAAAGCAAGGAGTTGTTGCTCATATCATGCTAGAAACACTTAGGTGTTTATGTACTTCAATTGTGTAATCAACTTGTAAGAAACATATATAGTGCACACAAAAATCCTTGAAAAATGTAATGTTCCTTGAGTGGTCGAATGATGACCAGAATGCTTGAGAGGGCCAAGTCGTGGTTGAGCGACTTGGAGGTTGATTCCTTGAGCAGTCGAGTGAAGACCAGAATGCTTGAGAAGACTAAGTGTGGTTCTAATAGCTTAGTGGATGATTCCTTGAAAGCGAATGAATTCCAGGTTTCTCAAGAAGACAATGGATGGTTTCCATTGTGGTTGTAATCATGTTGATAATTAGTGGATTAAGTCCTTGTGATAAGGCGAAATCACCTTAAGGGATTGACTGGAGTAACTTCATTAACACTGAAACAGGATAAAATAATTTTGTTCATTTATTTTATTTACTTGTTAAAGCAACTGATTTAAATTCCACAAATGGGGACGAAATGTGAAACCCAATTCAAACCCCTATTTCTTGTGTTTCTCAACCTTCAAAGATGCTTAAGACGGTAGTGCCACAACCAATTTTCTCTACTTGCCACTGTAGCTAAGTACCTATGTTCCATAACTTTCAACTCCACTTTGAAAGTCCTATTGGCAGCCATAGGAGCCTTAAGGATCAACACTCTGTAAGCATCCACAACACGCAAAATCTTGTCTTCCAAGTGCATTTTGTAACCCCTATCAAGCAATTGCCCAATACTCAAGAGATTAGATTTAATTCTCGGTATATACAAGACATCCTTGATCATAGCATGTCCATCATTCTTCTTTTTTATCAAAACATCACTGACACCTTCAGCCACAAGAGTGGTATCATCCGCGAATTTTACTCTACTTTTCGCGAATTTTACTCTACCTTTATACCAGTAATATGCATTGAAAAACCGGAATCCAAGTGCCATTCATCGCTTCCTTGGACTCCATCTCACACCATAATCATTACGTTTTGTTCCAAACGCATTTCTGCCCCGTTTTCCCAACTGCTGCAGCTACTGTCCCGCAACTTGCGGCTGATACTACTGCTGCCCAGCACATCTTTACTACCATAAAACTCCTCCGTGATCATCACCAAGAGCGTATTTTCATCATCTACCTCTTGTCTCGCGACCTTAGCTTCATCTCCTTGGGAATCCATGTGTTTTGCACCACATTCATTTGAAAAATGTTTAAGTTTTTGACACTTCCAGCACTGAATTTTGCTTTTGTCCCTCGGTTTTCCGCCTCTAATGTTGCCTCGATCACCATATCTATTGGAGGTGCTCTCGCCCTTTTCCCCATCAAAACCTTCGAATTTTGTGGATCATTTCCACTAAAATTCTGGAAATTTTGATTCCCTTTCGAAACCCATTTTCCTTTCGATCTTTTACTCTTCTCATTGAGCCGCGCTTGGAAAGCAATCTCCGCTTTAGCTTTATCGCTTCCTCTCTCATCCATTATTTGCTCATGAGCCTCAAGAGAGATTTGAAGCTCATCTTTGCTCAACGTCGTAAGGTCCTTCGATTCTCCGATAGCCACTACAATGTTGTCGAATATTGACGTTAAAGAACGTAAAATCTTGGACACAACATTTTGCTCCAAAATCGTTTATCCACAAGAATTGATTTGATTCACCAAATGCGTAATACACGTCACATAATCGTTGACTCTAATTATCTCTTGTGAGTTTGTAACCTCACCACCTTCGCCTTAACAGCCCCGGCATAAGTTTTCTCCAATATCTCTCAAGCTTGCTTTTCGGACTCGCAATCTTCAACCTTTTCGAAGTTGTCACTATCAACACAAGAATGAATCAAGAAGAGTGCCTTGTATTCTTTCTTCTTCTCTTCCTTGAATGTAGCCTTTTGTGCCTCTGTAGCTTCTGCCCTAAATGGTGTGACACCATTGTTGATCACTTCAAGAACTTATTGATAACCAATTAACACTTTCATTTGTTTGTACCACTTGTCATAATTCTTTGAATTAATAATCAGAAGGTTGGTGGGAGTTCTATCGTTGGAAACGATACTCATTGTTGCAGCGGAATTGGATCAGAACCATTGCTCTTGATGCCAAATGTTAGAACACACAAAATTCTATTAAGGTGAATTAATGGAGAATTAGGGTTATTTGGAGAAGATGAAATTAAGAATTAAGAGAGAGAAATAGAGAGAGAGAGAGAGAGAGAGAGAGAGAGAGAGAGAGAGAGAGAGAGAAAGAGAGAGAGAGAGAGAGAATGGAGAGAGAGAGAGAGAGAGAGTAATTAAGGGTGAGAATGAAAATTGACATTAACAATAATTAGGAGCACTAAAGGCCTTTTATACAACATGCTCAAAAATAATGGGAAAAGCAAAACAACTTTAAAAAAACTGAAAACTGAAAATGCGCCCAGTGTAACCGGTTACCACGTTTTGGGTTACCGGTTACCACCAATTCTAGTAGCCACCCAATTCTGAACAAAGCAGTGGTAACCAGTTACCACATATCCAGTAATCAGTTACACCAGCCTGAAATGCAGAAAAACAACTTCTAACAGGAACATACACACAATGTTTTCCTTTCTTTGATATCTCACCATAAGACCATTATTTCTACTACCATACATTTTCTATCATCATATCTCACCACCAATTACATCTCTCTCTCTCACTCTCTCTCTCTCTCTCTCTCTCACACACACACACACACACATACAATGGAAGTATAAAAGAAAATATCATTACTTTGCTAGACACTTACAAAAAGTGAAGTTTTTTTTCTCTAAAAAACGTTACCACCTCATAAATCTTCTTTCTTTACATCACGACAACACAAATCCGGCAACCACCTCCTCAAAGCAACATGTAAACTCCGGCCAGTACCACGAAAGATCCCTTCGGAGAACCTCATTTCCAGCAGCAACAACAACATTTATAGCATCAATACTTTGGTAACGGTTCAGATTTTATTTCGATCATATTTTTCTATGAGTTTATGTTGTCATTATGTAATTTAGATATCGATTATATTTCTGCTGGATCGTTGCTGATGTTGTAATATTGTGGTAATAATAAACATATCTGATTCTATGTGTTGTTCATATGTGTCGGTGTTTGCGTTGATTTGATTCCTGTAATATGGAGTTCATGTTGCAATCTTATTTTCATAGATGTTTTCTATATTGTTTTAGTACCGTCATTTTGAACTCGTAGGTGATGATAGATTTACATTGTGTTATGCATATATTATAATAGTTTTTATTTTGAATAGATTGTGATGTGCACGTTGAGCGTTAGTAATTTGCAGGATGTTTTGATTTTTATTTATGTGGGAAATTTTCAACTTGGTTGTCATCACATTTTAATTCGAACTTGTATGCGCTTTTGATGGTTTGACATAGCAACAATTTGCATTTTTCCCTTCGCCATTTTTCATTTTCAACATGTGACTTTTGAAGGTGTGAAAAGTACACAAGAAGGGGGGTTGAATTTTGTTTTGCGTTTTCTTTAATTTAACTTCTGATCAGAGTTTCAAAATTAGAACTGGTGTTCAGATTCTGTTTTAATTCATTGGCAGCGAATATAATAGAAGTAAATAAATAACAACAGAAGACATAAAAGATTTATCCTGGTTCCTCCCCTAACTAAGAGTACTCCAGTCCCCTTGTCTCACAAGAGATTTTAATTATAACCACTTCATGATTATAATCTATTATGCTTCTGGATAAGTCTTTTACACTTGTTCAGACCAACTGTCTGAGATTTTCTTGCTTAGAGCACATGTCTAAGACTTCTGCTCACATCCTCTGACCGAGCCACCTGCTTTTCTGGCCATCCAGACTAAGACTTCCTTGCTCACATCCTCTGACCGAGCCACCTGCTCTTCTGGCCATCCAGACTGATACTTCCTTGCTCGTATCCTCTGGCCGAGCCACCTGCTCTTCTGGCCATCTAGACTGAGACTTCCTTGCTTAAGCAGCACTTGAGACTTCCTGCTGACGCCCCTCAGACAGAGACTTTCCCTTTGCTCAATTAGCCTAGCTGAATAAGACTTTCACAGCTCAAGTACTTAAGCAATGAGACTTATGTGGCTTAAGCATATGGGCTCAAGAGTTCTGCTCAATCAGCCTTGCAGATTAAGACTCTTACAGCTCAAGCACATAGCAGGAGACTTACATAGCTCAAGCATCTTGGCTTAAGACTTGTTGCTTGGATCCCAATGAGACAAGACTCTTGCTCAAGTACATAGCAAGAGACTTTGATCTAAACTGCTGAACAGGCCCAGCAGGATAGAGAACATGGTGTACATGATACAAGTATCTGCATATTACAACCTACAAACAGAAAATCTGCATATTACAATAGAGTTGATAATTTCTTGATCTTTCTACTCCTTCGTATGGAGAATCCTTGTTCTTATTTTTAGTAAGAACCTCCAGCCATATTTATAGCATTTACAGAAAACTAGTCGTTGAGGAAGTAACTTGATAAAGTGTCTTTGTCTTTGCCCCATAGTACAAGAGACGTTGAAGATGGATGCACAGTAGATTCTAAATCTAGTGTGTAACACGTTTAACCTTTGAGTCTTCAAGAGGTTCCTGTACTGATAGAGCCGTTAGAAGTATTCATCCATAAAGTATGTCAGATTTTCTTGAGCCTTGCAATCTGTAGACTCTGACTGATAAACTAATAAGACAGTACAGTCTGCTTTCTGCAGTACTGACGACTTCCAGCTTTATCACCAACTCTGAGTGGTACCAGATTTTGATATACAACTGCCAAGTGTAGTGACTCGTTTAAATACTAGACCTTCAGCACCAGAGTCTACGCCAAGCCACACTAGCAAATATTCTTTAGATTCTGCCACCAGAAACTAGAAATGAAGCAACTCCCAAGTGTGTCTAAGTAAAACTGATTCTGATTATTTATGTACAAGAACAAGAACCTGCATAAATAAAATACACATCAAATAAACCATTGTTCTTTCAATACTTTTGTTATCATCAGAACTAAAAGAGAATATGTCATGAAAAAATCTTGTTCTAACAATCTCCCCCTTTTTATGAAGACAAACACAAGTATTTAAGGGACAATGTTGGGCATTTAATTTTCTTTGCAACATCAGGGTATGACATTTGTAAGCTCCCCCTGAGTCTGATAGTCCAAAGCTGAGTTCTATTGACTCTAACACTAAGAACTACTTTTTAAGAAAAAATAAATGAGTCTTCTTGGTAACATCAAGGTCTGAGGTTTGTAAGTGCCCCCTGAGTCAAACAGTTCCAAGGTTGAGGTTTGTAAGCTCCCCCATCATCACTTAATCCCTAAAACACCAAGATGTAAAAGCAAAAGAAAATATGGGTTCCAAAGAAAGATTTCAGGAAGGCAGCATTACTGAATGCAGCAACTCAAGAAAACCAAGGCAAAGCGGCAGCTGAAGGATCTACAAGTAAGCATACAGCTTCAGAAGTTCTCTCCTCAATAGCATCTTCTGTGAAAACAACCAAAAGAAGATCTTCTGGGTCCAGACACAGACACGGTGAGGGCAAGGTTCATTTTACTATGTTTTAATGATGTCAAAACTAGGATATTAAGTACTTGTGTATTTTGGACGGTATCACATTGTCTAAGCCATGCATTCATCTCTTACAAACGTGCATAAAGATCCTTATACATGTATTAGACATATAGGATCATACACAATGTCAAAAATGGGTTTTTAGGACATTTTTAGAGCCATAGGTCGACTCATAAAGGTCATAGGTCGACTCACACTAGAGGGAAAAGCTTTTGAAACTTTCTGCCTTGCATGCGCCTACCCTGGGTCAGCACATGGGCACCTACAGGTCGACTCATGCTGTAGGAAATTCTTTTTGAAACTTTTCTTCCTTGCATACGTCGACGCATGGCCTCCTGTAGGTCGACGCATGGGCCCAGTTTTGTGCAGTTTTGGCCACTTCCTTGTTCAGGTCGACTCATAGACGCCATAGGTTGACCTCTCACGCATATTTACCTATTTTATGTGTCTTAGTGTTCCCAAACTCAATTTTTCATTCATGTACATATATATCTCATATGCATCACTTTGAAATCAAGAAGAAACATTGTCTTGCTCTTCATCTTCACTCTCACAATTGCATTCATCAATAATCACACATAATCATGTTTATTGATTGTGCTCTGTCAAGAGTGATAACGTCCAAACGTAGGATTTTTAAATCAAGTTTGGGTAGATATTTAGTGGGATTTTCTTTGGGTTTTGTCCTCCAAGATCTTGATAGATTTGGGGGGTTCTATACAAATCTTTGCATCACAGATTCAGCCGAGTGAAGCCTTGAAGAACGGTTGGTTTGGTCAAGGGAGTAATGGTAACTAGAGGATTGTTTTGGAAGATTTGGGCTCAATCATCTTGAGATCGAAATCAGTCGAGTGAAAGACTTGAAGAACGGAAGGTTCAGTCAAGTAAATAGCGTTAACCAGAGGTTTGTTTGAAGTGTTTGATGCACTTGATTCAGCTGGAATCAAGGGGAGAGAAGTGGTTAGATTCAACCTCAAGAATTGGGTTAGATTGTTGGTTAGCTAGGACTTCTCTTGTACTGAATATTGCACACAGATATTATACATATCTCAATTCTATTTTAGAATTTAGGGCAGACGTACCCGAAGTGAGGACGAAAGGGGAACTGCCTAAACAAATTGGGTTTCATTCTTTCTCTCTCTATCTCTTTACTTTTAAATTATTGAAGTTTGTGTGGAATCAATTGTTAGCAATATATCGATTGATTTGTAGTGTTTCAAACAGCTGTGGAAAACCATTACAATCACTTTGATTGCAAGTGAGAACAATTCTGCACTAGAAATTCAAAGGAAATTTGACTTGGTGTGTTTCGCAACCCAAGTGTTTGATATATTGATAACACACAAACTGTTTGATATATTGTCAATTCAAATTTTATCCTCAACTAAGAATTGGAAACTGGTTCACCTTAAGTGGCTTTTATTCGAATTATTAATCGGGAACCTTATTGATTCTACTCTCTTATCAAGATAATTCCATTCGGTTTCGCATATCCAATTTTTCCAATAAAGGTTCGTATAGACGAGTTTTGATCCGAGGCCGCTTTCGCATATTTTTGAACAATTTTTTAAAAGCACAAATTATTAAAAATTAGAGATATGTTCAACCCCCTTTCTAGATCAGTGCCATCTTCTAACAAGTGGTATCACGGGCATCGGTTCATCTAGTGCTTCACATATAGCTTATTAGAAAATGGCTAACGAACCTAAAGGGGCGTATAATAGAGCACCGGTTTTTAATGGTGATAATTATGACTATTGGAAAGATTGTATGCGGGTGAATATCAATTCTATTAATAGAAAGGTATGAAACGTTATTTAAAATGGCCCTGTTGAAATAACCATGACCAATGCGGATAATGTTGTTGTACCTAAACTGGAAGCGCAATGGAACGATGATGATGATAAAAAGTAAAATTATGATCTGAAAGCTATAAATATTCTCATATCCTCTTTGGAAGTTAATGAATACTATACGGTTTCTTATTGTACGACTGCTAAGGCTATGTGGGACGCATTACAAGTTTCCCATGAGGGAACAAATGATGTCAAACTAGCTAGAATCAATACTTTAACACAAGAGTTTGATCTCTTTCACATGAAGCATGGTGAAACCATTGCGGAAATGCAAAAGAGATTCACTCACCTAATCAATCGTTTAAACTCACTTGGTAGACCCGTTTCCAATGATATTTCTACTAACAAAATTTTGAGATGTATTAATAAGGAATGGCAACCTAAGGTCATGACGATCAAGGAAGTTAACGATCTCATGACATTGGACACCACAAAATTGTATGGTAAGCTTGATGAACATGAGCAAGAGCTCATAAGTCTTGAGCAACATGAAAATAAAGAAAAGAAAGAGAAATCAAAAGACACAGACAAGAAGTCTATTGCTCTAAAGGGTTCTAGCTCAAAGTCCTCCACCAAAGAGCTTAGTGAAAGTGAGTCAAGTGATGAAGATGAAGATTCGAATGATGATATGGGGTTGTTTGTAAGAAGGTACAATAGATACATCAGGAAGAATGGAATACAACATTCGGACAAAAATCTCATTAACTTTAGACTGTAATCAAAATCCTCATAGCAAGAAGGAAATAAGAATACAAAGTCAAAGGGTTCATGCTTTAATTGCGGAAAGGTCGGACACTACAAGCCAGATTGTCCCTTAATGAAGAAAGACAAAGGAAAAGACAAACATCATCAACAAAAGAAATTGAGCAAGCCTAGAAGGGCATACATCACATGGGAGAGTGATAGTGAGTCCTCAAGCAAAGGTTGCTCAAGTGATGAAGATGAAACAGTCAATCTTTGTCTCATGGCTCATCAAAAAAAGAAAAAGAATGTAAGTCATTCTAAATATGAACATATTAATAGAATGTCTAATTCCGATTTGCAAAATACTTTTGAAGCTCTACACCATGAGGCTAAAGATGCTTTCAAACGCTTAGCCTTAAATAAGAAAAAAAATTCACATTTAGAGAAAAAGATTTTCGATTCCGAAAAAGAATTAGAAGCTCTTAAGAAATCAATGGTAGAAGCTACAAAAGCTAAAACTAAGGATGACAAGTTCTCTTGGTTTAATTGGGCGGGTTGTGAAACTTGTCATATTTGGCAAAAAGAGGTTAGAACTCTTAAAGCCAAATTAGACAAAGCCTTAGAACTTAAAGTTACATTTGTTGTTGATCGATCACACTTTAGAAGTAGTATGAATAATCCTTATCATAAATATACATGTGTGATAAGAGATCAAAGTAGCAAAAGTAACTCCAATTTAAACATAACTTGTCTATATTGTTGCAAGAAGGGACACACCATTGCAAAATGCAGATTTAGGAGATTCTTGGTTCCTAAAGCTATTTTCCAATGGTTGTCCAAATGCAACCAAAGTTTCACTCACACACAAGGACCCAATAAAAATTGGGTACCTATTTCCCTTGTATAATTTTGCAGGTGAAATGTCTTGAATCTACTGAGAGAAGATGGTTTCTCAACAGTGGATGTTCAAGGAATATGACGGGTGACATTTCCTTATTCATTGACTTTGTGGAAAAGAAGAAAGGATTTGTAACCTATGGTGATAACAACAAGGGAGCGATACTCGGAAAAGGTAGTGTAGGTAATCTCTCGTCTACTACTGAAATTCTGGCATAGCAGATAGCAGATGTCCTAACACATGTCAAGACATTGTTTTCTGCACAACTTTAAAACAAGAACAGAACAGCAAACTGATATTCAGAATATTAGCAGCAGCAACAGGATAGATGTTTCGACATCTGTTACAACATGTTAATCAAAACTGAACTGTAAATTGTAGAATGATAAACAACACAAAATATGATAACCCAGTTCGGTGCAAATCACCTACATCTTGGGGCATACCAAGCCAGGAAGAAGAATCCACTATCAGTAGTATAGTTTTATATAAACAAACACTGGTTTACAGTAAACAACCTCTGGTTTACCTATCACTACCCAATGAAAATTTTATCTAAGAACTCTATCCTAAATAAGAGAAACCCATCTCACTCCCTAAATCACAACCTGTGATTATCTAACAGTTATAGTCACAATAACTGTATCATCCTACTTGAAAGACACCCATTTCAATACAAAGTTCAGTCAAGTATTCTTGACTAACAAGTTAACTTAGATTTTCTTAAAAGCTTCATCCAAGAACAATACACGATTCATTACCTATGGGTTTCTGAATCTGTACAAGTACCTATGTCTTCCATAATGTATCAAGTCGATACAGAGGGAGACGTACAAGAGAAACCTATGACTCTCAAACCCTAAACCCTACTTTACAAAATAGGATTCCTAAGTCTATGTCGTTATCTGTCCCTTTTATTCCTAGGTCTTGGTCTTCTTTTGTAGCCTTCTGCTTCTTTGGGCTTCAAATCTTCTGTTGGATGATTCCTTGATCCACGTTCTGCTTGCTCCTTAAATCTTGGAACTGATCTGCAAATATCTTGCTGTTAGTAATAAACATGATGTCCTAACATCGTGTTAGACATCGTGTTAGGACATCTTATCCAACATGTCTTCTTTTAGAAGAATTCTTCTTGTTGTTGGAACATCTTTTTCAGCAACCTGTTTTACCAAAATTTGCTCAAATATTTAGAGTCTTCAATCTACCCCTTTTGACAAATTTTGGCTAAAACTCCTTTTGCACAATAAACCCAGGATGCTCCATAACCAGAGAAGGAGAGTAGAAAGTCCCGAAGTCATTCCAGCCGGCAGCTTACACTCTTCTCATGATGTACATGAGGAAGAAGATGCACACCACTCCCTTTCAACCCCATGACCAATATTAGTTACCGGAGCAACCCAACACTAAGTCCGGGTAACTCAGAACACAGGACACAACTGTGTTAATAACTCAGATCACAGGACACGAGGAAAGATTCAGAACATGAGGTTAACCTGAAACTCAGACAAAATGTCAGAACATTCTGCCCAACATCCTTGCAAACCGGCTGCCAGGACAGACTCAACCCCTGTACTTTTCTCCCCCTTTTTAGCCAAAAATTGACAAACATGCCCAAGACAAAACCAAACCCAACTTGAATAGACCCAAAAGCTGATAAATCCCATGAATACTCACCACAACAAAAGAACAACCTGAGTTACGAAGAAGCCAATAACCCCCTTTATATACCCGAGAAAATTCCATAGGAAGTAACGAACCACTGAAAATAATGCAAGTCAATTCAAGACTAACATTAAATGAGGAATGAAACTTCCCAAAAAAATGTGCATCAGCCAAAAATCTTTTGACTGTTTCTTCTTTCAAAGGGAACCGTCGAAAGAATGTGCATCTCTCAAGATACGTGTTTAACACACGTTCTTTAAGACACTTTCTCCACCGTCCAAGACAAGCAATCTTGAAACAAACGCATGGCCTAAACAATGTTCTAACACCTTGTCAGACTTTGTTTAGTCCTTCTTGTAACCACAAACACATAGATGTTGTCCCTTTCAATGAGCCCCAAGCGTAATCCTTGCAACCAGAAGACCAAGAATAACTGACAAAGATGTTAAGACATTTATTTAACCATCTCCCCATTGGCAGCAATGACTCTCAAGATACTTGTATCACTTTTGATTCAATCCATAGACACCCAAAGACATAATCAAAATAACCTGTTAAGTTCACCTAGAACTTATATCAGCAGGGCAATGTCACGACATCTCGTCTGACATGTCATCCTCACATGAGGCAATCTATCACAAACTGCTTGAAACCACAAACAATATTGATAAACAATCTGCACCACTGTAACCGCATATCTAAAACAGAAGTCTAAATCCCCCTGTCATAGATACCATGTGCTCCTTTGCAAGAAAAACACCCTAAATGAACGAAAAACATAAGACGCATCTTCATGTCTTCAAGAGCGCACCCTCTGTTCAACACACCTGCTGAACGCATTCACCTAATGCCTGATCCTCAAGCAATCCATGTACCACACTAGTACATTCAACAGACAGAAGTTCTCCCCCTATCATTCTTAAATAATGCTTCTTCAGCAAGAAACACCCCAAAATCACCACATGATATCCCATGACAACTTCATGATCATATAGTGAGAGTACCAGGAACGCATCCTTGTACCACAACCAACAAACTCTTGGATTGAGACCAAAATCACCATTGATCCCTCTCATCCAGAAACCATTCATACCCTGTACAAATTCACCTTAAATTTTACAGCCATAGATATCCTTGTTTCTTGAGATACAATCCAATTGAATTTGGAATGCTTCACATTCCTCAAAGAGACATACAGAGCCCCTTAGTTTGCTAGATCGCCCATATGTTCTTCACACTTGAAAACATCAAACACATGCTCCAAAAATCCTCAGCCTATTTGCTCCACAAGCACCAAACTTATCCACTTCTCTCTAGCATGACTTGTAGCAGAAAAAACCACCTCTCCACAAGTATTCTGACCTCAGCAAGAGTCAGTCTTCTAGATAAACACCCCATGATCCAAGACATTCTTCAATTTATCATTCTCCCATAAGATAAGATAGAATACTTCTTATTCAACTGGTGAATATCAGCTTTCACAATCTGAACTCTACATTCAGAAATCATGATGATGTTCTAACATTAGTTAGGACATCCTGGTCATATCACAGACACCATACACTATGGTTCTTGATACAATTACTACTGGACTCACTATCAGCATAGTAATCCACCTGAAAATCTTCAAACAATACTGTGCCACCAGCTTGATCAATAAGAACTCCAGATAACCAAATAGAGAAATAAACTCTCATTTAACTCCAAAAAGAAGGTAATCTTCCATAAGCAACTTAGTACTTCTACCACAAGCTCCAAGATATGAACAGATCAAGAACCTTCTTTGATTTTTCAACCAACTACCCTTCTTCCCAAGAGTAATTAGTTCCAAGCACCCTGCTTGAATGCACGATAAAGATCAACCAAATGCCATTGTTTGGTTAATCTTAGCTTTTCTTCAGAGTTTCGGAAAATCTTCTGATCCACCAATGAACCTTAATCTTCAATTTACAGAATCCACTTACCCCATAGCAAGCCATCTTAGATACACCAAGACTCAGACATGTAACATCTATTCCTTCTCGCATCTCCCGCAAACTGTATGAGATAGACCCTTTTTGAATTATTAATTCCATTTATTTCTGAGAAGATCAACTTATCTTACGATGATGCACCACAACATCAACTAAGACCCTGAAGCTTATGCTTGATGTCATGACATCTGATCAGACATCTCGCTGAAGAATTCAGCCCTTCCTTCTGCCACTTAGAAGAACCTCCTCCTATAATAGAACAAGATTTCCATGTTCTCATAGACTTGATCAATGATATCAAGTTAGAGTAGACAACCTCCATCATGCTTTACTGTACAGCAACACTCACCTCATCTTCATACATCCCAAACCTGCCAAAGCTTGATTCTTCAAAAGAGATTAGTCACTCAAGATCTTTACAAAAGGAATCCCGCTTTCCTTAAGTAGAGACTTCTAAAGAAAGTTTGAGATAACTGCCACTTATCCTTGACCTCCAAGATGAGCAAGATCACATGCTCCTATGTACCTAGATCAGAAATAAACTGACCCAAGTTGTGCTATCACCAGCACCATATTCTGGACAAGTCTCTTTCCAGGACACTTTCCAGATAAAAATCATATGCTTCTAGTAACAACTGGAACACACCTGCTGCGCTCCAATACTCCTAGGTCAAAAATAAACTGAACCAAGAGAATTGTCTTCATATTCACTTCCAACAGCACTACATTCTAGTCAAGATTCCTGCCACGAAACTTCATAGTCTGAATACATGCCTTGTAATAAAGACTGATTCTACCACACACACGTGTATGGTCCCAAGATCATCAGCTACAACTCCTTTGCTCGAGAGATTCACTCCTTGAATCAACAGACTTCTGCACATACTCCACTGTCAAGATGTTTCAACATTTGATAAAACATCAATTCCTTATCTTGATTGTACTCATTCACCAGAGAACAGATCTTTGAGCAGCTGTAGCAAGAGATGTTGTACTTCCTGATGTACCACTTAACATCAGTGATCTTGTACTCAAACATACAAGGATAATCAATTAAATACTTGTAAATTCAACAAATAGCAATTGATCTTAAATCCTTGTTTAGCAACCATGTCATACTTTTGTAGATAAACTCCAACAGATCACTTCATGCAAGTATCTTCCTTGACAAACAAAGTGTTGAGATATCAAGGTTGCCACCCTTGACTGAAGTAACTAAGATTTTCTCTGAACAAACCCTATTTACCTCAATAGATCTGAAATCTCCTTTCAGATTGTATTCATTCTTAGGATTAAGAAAGAAGAATCCTTCCTTGCAGGTTTGGATGGTGAAGATAAATCACCTTCACTTTCTTTAGATTTATGTTTCACTGAAACACCCTTTAGTCAGAAGAGTAACTAGAAGTCTCCAGATGCACGACTGATATGCCTTTATGAGTGGAATTGAGAGAAATCTCAAATATCTTTGACAACTTAGCCGAAAAATAATTTACCAAATTCCTAGAGTATGAACTTGATATATCCAATCTCAACTCACCTTATCTTTAAACTGACTTCAGGATACAAGATGGAACCAACCTTCCAAGTACCAAGCCACCATGGCAGACATCAACCAACAACTCTCTCCATTCCATCGCTCCCGACTTTAGAATGAAAAGATGTTGATATCTTCAAAATAAGAAGCCGACAATTGAGATCTTCCACCATCTGTCTTCAGTCACAACTCCAGAATCCCATAAATACCAGAGTTCTTCCATCGGAAACATATGCAGCGGAACCACCAAGTAACATCTTCAACATGCCCTAATAAGATGTCAGAACATCTTATAAGACACCCCAATAAGAGAACTAGCCACTTCTCCTGCAGTTGTCGTAGAAACTCCTCAGAAAACATGAACAACCACCAGTAGTTGTTACCTTCGATCCAAAACATCCATCCCATCCATTAATAGCCTTGAGTATGCCCGAGTGACTGATATGATCTCCAAAACTCCTCCTTGTTTAAAGTGCCAGAAAGTATCTCCCAAGATCTCATCCAGAAACAGACAGGATGCCTGCTTTGATACCAATTGAAATTCTGGCATAGCCGATAGCAGATGTCCTAACACATGTCAAGACATTGTTTTTTGCACAACTTTAAAACAAGAACAGAACAGCAAACTTATATTCAGAATATTAGCAGCAGCAACAGGACAGATGTTTCAACATCTGTTACAACATGTTAATCAAAACTGAACTGTAAATTGTAGAATGATAAACAACACAAAATATGATAACCCAGTTTGGTGCAAATCACCTACATCTGGGGGCATACCAAGCCAGGAAGAAGAATCCACTATCAGTAGTATAGTTTTATGTAAACAAACACTGGTTTACAGTAAACAACCTCTGGTTTACCTATCACTACCCAATGAAAACTTTATCTAAGAACTCTATCCTAGATAAGAGAAACACATCTCACTCCCTAAATCACAACCTGTGATTATCTAACAGTTATAGTCACAATAATTGTATCATCCTACTTGAAAGACACCCCTTTCAATACAAAGTTTAGTCAAGTATTCTTGACTAACAAGTTAACTTGGATTTACTTAAAAGCTTCATCCTAGAACAATACATGATGCATTACCTACGGGTTTCTGAATCTGTACAAGTACCTATGTCTTCCACAATGTATCAAATCAATACAGAGGGAGACTTACAAGAGAAACCTACGACTCTCAAACTCTAAACCCTACTTTACAAAATAGGATTCCTAAGTCTATGTTGTTCTCTCTCCCTTTTCTTCCTAGGTCTTGGTCTTCTTTTATAGCCTTCTGCTTCTTTGGGCTTCAAATCTTCTGTTGGCTGATTCCTTGATCCGCGTTCTGCTTGCTCCTTAAATCTTGGAAATGGTCTGCAAATATCCTGTTGTTAGTAACAGACACGGTGTCCTAACATCGTGTTGGGATATCTTATCCAACATGTCTTCTTTTAGCGAAATTCTTCTTGTTGTTGGAACATCTTGTTCAGCAACCTTTTTTACCAAAATTTGCTCAAATATTTAGAGTCTTCAACTACTATCTCAGATGTCCTTTTAGTTGAAGGTCTTAAGCATAATCTTATTAGCATTAGTCAATTGTGTGAAAAAGGATATAAAGTTTCTTTTTCAAAAGAATGTTGCATGATTGAACACAATGATAAGAAAGATGATGTGTTTAAGGGCTTGAGGGTAAATAATGTCCATATGCTTGACTTGAATGAAGTATCTTTGACTAGTACTAAATGTCTTGTCACCATGAGTGAAGACTCTAGGCTATGGCATAGGCGCTTAGCGCACATCCACTTTGACTTGCTAAATAAAGTAGTTTCAAAAGATCTAGTTGTCGGTCTGCCCAAGATTAAATTCTCAAAAGATCACTTATGTGACGCATGCCAAATGGGGAAGCAAACGAGGATCTCACTTAAATATAAAAACATTATTTCTACATCGAGACCTCTTGAACTTATTCATATGGACCTTTTTGGGCCATCTAGAATCAAAAGATTGGGTGGAAATTACTATGGTTTTGTTATTGTAGACGATTACTCTAGAATTTGTTGGACTATTTTCTTGGCTAGTAAAAGTGAAACTTTTTTAGCTTTTGAAAAGTTTGCCAAGGTATCTCAAAATAAACTAAATTCTAACATCGTTACTATCCGAGGCAATCAAGGAGGTGAATTTGAAAACCACCCATTTGAGGAATTTTATGATAAATATGGCATCGAACATAATTTTTCCGCTCCAAGAACTCCTCAATAAAATGGAGTGGTGGAACGTAAAAATCATATTTTAAAGGAGCTAGGAAGAACTATGAATAATGAAAGTGGCCTTCCTAAATATTTTTGGGCCGATGCTATTAGCACGACATGTTATGTGTTGAATAGGGTACTTATTCGTCCTATTCTCAACAAAACTCCCTATGAAATTTTAAAAGGTAGGAAGCCAAATGTATCACATCTTCATGTTTTCGGATGTAAATGTTTTGTTTTAAACAATGGGAAAGAAAATCTTGGCAAATTTGACTCAAAAGCCGATGAAGGTATCTTTCTCAGATACTCTTAATCTAGCAAAGCATATAGAGTATACAATAAAAGATTACTTATTGTGGAAGAATCTATGCATGTTACTTTTGATTAATCTTGTCTGAAAATTGTCGGGAAAGGTATTTCTTTTCATGGTGCAGGTGTTTCTTCGAAAGACATACTCAAAGACTCTGAAGAAGGGATTGATCAACCCGAATCGGTGAAAGTTGAGGAGGAGGAAGATCACAACTCTGAAAATATTGAGGAGGATCATCCAATTAGCAACGATGACCTTCCTTTGGCATAGAAATCATCTAAGGATCATCCAATCGACAATATTCTCGGAGATATCACAAAAGGAGTAACTACACGGTCTAAGATAAGTAAATTTTGTTATCACTTTACTTTCGTCTCTCAAATTTAGCCTAAAAAATCCAAAGAGGCCTTACTTGATGAACATTGGTTTTTGGCAATGCAAGAGGAATTAAATAAATTCAAGAGAAATGAGGTATGGGTCCTTGTCCCCCGTCCGCGAGGCCATCGAGTAATTGGTACAAATTGGGTATTTAGGAACAAACTAGACAAAAATAGAGTAATAACTCGTAATAAATCCCGGCTAGTGGCTCAAGGTTATAACCAAGAGGAGGTCATTGACTATGAGGAGACCTATGCTCCAGTTACCCGCCTTGAGGCTATATGCCTTTCGCTAGCCTATGCTTGATCAAAGAATTTCAAATTATATCAAATGGATGTGAAGAGCGCTTTCTTAAACGGATATATTAATGAAGAAGTTTATGCATCTCAACCTCTTAGTTTTGAAAGTCATAAGTATCCAAATTACACTTATAAACTTAAACGTGCTTTGTATGGTCTCATACAAGCCCCTAGGGCTTGGTATGAGCGACTTAGTAAATTTTTACTCAATCAAGGATACTCAAGAGGGAAGGTTGATACTACACTCTTTATAAAGTGTCAAGGAAATCACTATATTCTAGTCCAAGTTTATGTAGATGACATTATTATTGGATCTACTAATATGCACTAGGCCAAGAAATTTTCAAAGCTAATGCAGGGTGAGTTTGAGATGAGTATGATGGGGGAGCTGGCCTACTTCCTTGGACTTTAAATCAAACAACTCGAAGAAGGAACTTTTGTGAGCCAAACAAAGTATTGTTATAATCTACTCAATCGCTTTGATATGGCAAACGTAAAATCTATTGACACTTTAATGCCCACAAATGTGAATTTAGATCGAGATGAAAACGGTAAGGTCGTCGACGTAAAGACGTATAGAGGTATGATATGTTCTCTTCTATATCTCATTGCATCTCGACCGGATATCATGTTTAGTGTTTGCATGTGTGCTAGATATCAATCATGTCCCAAGGAATCACATTTAAAAGTGATAAAGCGTATACTTAGATACCTTTGTGGTACATCCAAGTATGGGCTTTGGTTTTCCAAGGGAACTGATTGTAATTTGGTTGGTTATTCCGATTCTAATTTTGTCGGTTGCAAATCGGATAGAAAGAGCACTAGTGGCACTTGTCATTTCTTTTCAAATTCCTTAGTAAGTTGGAATAGCAAAAAATAAGTTTTCGTTGCTTTGTTAACTGTTGAGGTGGAATACATCGCAGCTAGTAGTTGTTGTGCTCAAATTTTGTGGCTTAAACAACAACTACTTGATTTTAATGTTAAACTTCATTGTATTCCTATTCTTTGTGATAACACGACTGCCATTAATCTAACCAAGAATCCAATGCTACATTATCGCACCAAACATATTGAGATTCGTCACCACTTCCTTAGGGATCATGTTGAAAAATGAGATGTCGTATTCGAGCATGTTGATAGTAAAAATCACCTTGCCGATATTTTTACAAAACCTCTCCTGACGGAGCCTTTCTTTAACATTCGTAGGGAACTTGGTGTTCTCGATATCTCGGATAGTGTCTAATGAATTGTTGCATGTTCTCTAACTATACTTGTTTAGATATTGCTTAACCATGTTTGAAAGTTTACACTTTGTCTTGGCTAAATAGATGTTTTCTATTATGTGTGGAGTGTAACTTTGATGCTTAAATGATAGTTGTAGTTTTCACTCTTCTTCCATATTGATGTTTGAAATGGTATAGGCTTGTTATTTATCTTTCTATGCATCATTCATATCATTTTGTTTGTTTATTTTTTATTTTTTTATAGCATACGTCGACCTGTCTGTCTATAGGTCGACCTATGATCATCAAAACTTAAGCTTGAAAGTCACTGTATGTCATGCGTCGACCTGAGGGTCCCCCTTGCGTCGACTCATACTGGAACTTTAAAATTTTTGAAAAATTTATACTCATGTGTCGACGCATCGCTTATGGAGGTCGACACATCGCTCGTGTTTTCTGAAATATTTTTTAAGATAAATACCTTTCATGCTTTTGTTTTGTCATGCATTTCTCATTTATGTCTCTTGCATGTTCATCATCTCTCTTAACCCTTCCAAATCCTAGAAACCCCTTTCAAGGATTCTCCAAAAATTTGGGTTTCAAACCTAAATTGGTGAAGAATTTCCCCTTTCTACACTCACTTCTACTGCTACAACTAAGTATCTTCATCAACAAAGGAGGTTTTCTCATATGGCTACTTCAAGAGTAACAGGAAAAAGGTCCGATAGGGCAACATCCCCTCAAACTCCAGTAACTGCTTTATCATTACTTTCTTATGAACTTGCTGAAGTGTATGAGAAAGATTTTAGAAAAAGGTATATTGTTAAGCAACATGTGTATTACCCTAAGGTAGCGGACATGATGAATATCTATGAAATTTTAGATGTTCTAAACCATCAAAGATTAATGCTTTTTTGGAATGTAGTACAAACTATAATGAAGATATGGTTAGAATGTTTTATGTTGGTTTGATAGATAAATTTACTAGGTATGAGTTTGCTTTCAAGATGGGGGGCAAAAGCTATAATGTTGGTAGCTCTATATGGAGAGATTTGTTTGACATGTGTCCTCGCTTTTCTCAATACCTTCATATAACTGATACCAAGTTGGCTCTGCAGTATGATTTTAAGACTAGGTTGAACTCCATGCTTAAGGATCCTTATCCGGCGGAAGTAGTCGTGGGTGATTTCTTCCCTAAATCTGTCACAACTGGTCTGTTGAAATGGGAGGATCGCATTCTGTAGTGGATTGTATCTCACATTTTACGTCCGAAGAAAGGTGGTTACTCAAGGGTTGATCAAGTTGAAGTTCATTTAGTTTATCTCCTCAAGAACAAGATCAAAGTAAACTGGCCTTACTATTTCCCAAGTCGTTTTTATGCGTTGAAAGAAAGCGACAGAGGTTCGTCATTATACTACAGATCGTTGATCCAAACCATATTATATCATGCCGGAATTTTTGTGCTAGGTATCCCTTACATATCTCTTACTGCTGACCAAGAGTTTAGTCAAAAGACTATGACGACTCTTATGGGATATATTTTGGGACAAGCAAGAAAAAACTTTTGTGCTCAAGCCTAGGGGTTCAAGTCGACACTTCTGTAACTCAAATGAAGCCGAAGAGGAAGAGCAAGACGAAGTTGAGGAAACTCATCCCATGGAAACCGAGGTTCCCTATGAAAGTCATGATGATCATGCTTGGTTGGGTGACTCTCCGGTTCCGGACACTAATGATAACCAAGGATGGGGTACATGACGTCAAAATGCTAGGTCTGAGCAAGGCACCTCATATGTGCCTCCTTCTCCAAATAATCCTCCAACAGACAATTTGGCTGTTCTTGAAAAGCTCCGAAGTATGCAACTTGAGAACCAAAACTTTGCAGTTCTTCAAGAACAATAGTACGAAATAGTACAGGGACAGATTCGTGCTCAGAATGAAAACTTTGATCTCTTTGCATCAGGGGTCTTGGGTCGGTTCGATCAAATTGTTGAAACCTCTGCAAATCAACATCGTGCACTCTCATTGAGTATCAACACTCTCAACCGAAGTGTCCTTGATATGTGTGATCGTCTGGACGCTCAATGAACAAATCAAGATCAAACATTCAGAGGGAGAGGTCAACCTCATCGGGGTCGAAGACCATAGTTAATTGAGTTGTGTTGTTGTCTTGTCTTGAATCTCATTTTGCATTTTGTTTTGTTTTGTTTTTGTTTATTTCTCAAGACTTGTGTTGAATTATGTATTTTGTGTAATGCATTTCTTCACTATTGCTCTATGGTTCTTGAGTTATTTATCTTTATTGTTTGCATTGACAACATTATATGTGGATGATTGTTAATGTTGTATCTGTTGCAATAGCTTATGTTTGTGTTGTTATGTGTATGTTATATTTACAAATGACTGGTTGCTTTACTCTTTTTGATGTTGTTAAAGGGGGGGAAAGCAAAAGCAAGTTCACAAAGTTCAGAATTCAATGGAAATACATATAGTCAGGGGGAGAATGTCCTTCAAGTACCCAATGTTTTGAGAAGTTTTTGCCATCATAAAAAAGGGCAAGTATGTGAGGACAAGGTTCCTTTTTACTATGTTTTAATGATGTCAAAACTAGCATATTAAGTACTTGTGTATTTTTGACGGTATCACCTTGTCTAAGCCATGCATTCATCTCTTACAAACGTGCATAAATATCCTTATACATGTATTAGACATATAGGATCATACACAATGTCAAAAATGTGTTTTTAGGTCATTTTTAGAGCCATAGGTCGACTCATAAAGGTCATAGGCCGACTCACACTAGAGGAAAAAGATTTTGAAACTTTCTGCCTTGCATGCGCCTACCTTGGGTCAGCACATGCTCACTTACAGGTCGACTCATGGTGTAGGAAATTTTTTTTGAAACTTTTCTGCCTTGCATGCGTCGACGCATGGCCTCTTGTAGGTCGACGCATGTGACCAGTTTTGTGCAGTTTTGGCCACTGCCTTGTTCATGTCAACTCATAGATGCTAGAGGTCAACCTCTCGCGCGTATTTACCTATTTTTCTGAGTCTTTATGTTCCCAAACTCAGTTTTTCTTTACTCATTCATGTACATATATATATATATATATATATATATATATATATCATACGCATCACTTTGAAATCAAGAAGAAAATTGAAAGAAATATTGTCTTACTATTCATCTTCACTCTCATAATTGTATTCATCAATAATCACACATAATCATCTTTATTGATTATGCTTTGTCAAGAGTGATAACATCCAAATGTAGGATTTTTAAATCAAGCTTGGGTAGAGATTCAATGGGATTTTCTTTGAATAAAACCATTGGTGTTTTGTCCTCCAAGATCTTGATAGATTTGGGGGTTTTTGTACAAATCTTTGCATCACAGATTCAGCCGAGTGAAAGCCTTGAAGAACAGTGGGTTCGGTCAAGGGAGTAACGGTAACCAGATGATTATTTTGGAATATTTGGGGTCAAGCATCTTGCGATCGAAATAAGCCAAGACTTGAAGAACGAAAGGTTTGGTCAAGTGAGTAGCGGTAACTGGAGGTTTGTTCGAAGTGTTTGATGCACTTGATTCAGCTGGAATTAAGGGGAGAGAAGTGGTTAGATTCAACCTCAATAATTGGGTTAGATTGTTGGTTAGATAGGACTTCTCTTGTACTGAATATAGCACATAGATATTATACATATCTCAATTCTATTTTAGAAATGAGGGCAGACGTACCCGAAGCGAGAACGAAAGGGGAAATGCCTAAATAATTTGGGTGTCATTCTTTCTCTCTCTATCTCTTTACTTTTACATTGTTGAATTTTATGTGGAATCAATTGTTAGCAATATTTTGATTAATTTGTAGTGTTTCAAACAGCTGTAGAAAACTATTGCAATCACTTTGATTGCAAGTGAGAAAAGTTATGCACTACAAATTCAAAGGATATTTGACTTGGTGTGTTTCGCACGCCCAGTGTTTGATATATTGATAACACACAAACTGTTTGATATATTGTCAATTCAAATTTTATCCTCAATTAAGCATTGGAAACTAGTTCACCTTAAGTGGCTTTTATTTGAATTATTGATTGGGAACCTTATTGATTTGGTTTCGCATATCTGATCTTTCCAATAAAGGTTCATATAGACGAGTTTTGATCTGAGGCTGCTTTCGCATATTTTTGAACAATTTTTTAAAAGCGCAAATTATTAAAAATTAGTGATCTTTTAAACCCCTCTTCTAGATCAGTGCCATCGTCTAACAGACACCAGCTGAGAAAGGAGCCTATGGAGTTTGCTAAGGAAGAATGGCAAGATTACTTAGATAATCTGGACATGTCAGATGATCCTAGGTAGATCCTTAGGGCCAATCCAACAGATCATAATCATCTAATTGTCTTGTAATAGCTTCCTTTGCAAACATTGAGTACTTTTACCTATTTATTTTAGATTCTCTTGAACAACATAAAATAAATATTCAACAGTTTAAAACTGAACACAAGCATAAACAAACTCTAAAATTATTATTAAGAAGCTTAATACAGAGATTTCAACATAATACAAAGCATAACTATGCAGAAATCTAACATCAGAATCTTTCATAGATAGCTACAAACTTGTCCCTCTAAATCTTAGAAGAGCTAGCCTCAGAACTTATGTTAACCCCCTGCTGAACAAGTATCTCAGAAATAACTCATCCATAAGGAATGGAGAAGGGTTTTCCCTTTTGAAAAGAAGAAAGAGACCATTTTAAACAAAACTTGAGGAAGATCAATATTCGCATCTAAATTAAGAAGTAGAAGAAGATCTTTTTCAATAGGGTCCACAAGGTCTAAATCTTTATCCTTAGGAAGTAAGTTTGAATTCAGAATCTGATTCCAAACAATAGCATCAGGAAGAAGATTTGAGACTTATAATGTATTAGATGGATCTACAAAGATACGCCAAGTAGGAAGATAGTGTTCCCAAACAAGAGTTCCTGGGATTTCTCCAATCTCCTCACAATTGATCACATTTGCAATCGCTTTAGAGGTTACTGTAGTAGAAACACCAGTTACTCTAGACAGAATAGCATACTCAGAATTCAGCTTAACAATGGAGGCGTTAATCCAAAACTATTTGACAAGACTTGGATAAGTGAAACCACTGAGCATCTCAAAGTAGCCATTCCAACCTTTTTTAGACACAGACTTCCAAAAGTTGAAACTAGTCTTAAGCAACTCATCAAAATCCACAAACTTTTCATTGATGACAACCAGCTGATTCAAAGAAGAATGAGCTGAGGAACTCGTCTCAGGTTTGGTTTGATCAACACACAATTAGGACGAAAAAAAGAAGAGGAACTGAACAAGAATCCTACAAGAATAAGAATCTTGTCAGAAAAAGGACACAATGATGTTACACAAGACAGGGAATAGTAACAGCGAGTAACAAAAGAGAAAACATCATTACCCAAAGGCTCTTATCCAACAAATGTTTCAATTCCACAAGAAGAAAATTTAAGCATCATAAATAATCTTCTTCTGAATCTCAAAAACGGACAACTTTCAGAAGCTATCATTCATCAGAGTCTAGTAGATCTAGACTAAGATAGAGGTGTCATCTATTAGTTAAAATACTCTATGATTCTACTCCGAAATAACACTTCATCTTGAAACAGGAGTCATGAGTTATAGATGAATATTGAATTGAATTCTAGACAACTAACACACAGCAGTAACGACACAGTAGGTAAAGAAATTATTTCCATAAATAAGATCATCATTTGGCTTAATAAGACATTTAGTATAGACAAACACAATAGAGTTTCCTCTTAAAGATTTCTGAAGTTCTTTTTTCAAAAGAATTTCTCTAGAAGTCTAATAGAGACTTCGTATTTACATCTATACAAATGTTTCATTGAATCAAAAGATAAACCAGAGAAGAACAAGCATACCTTTTTTTGTTGGCCAGACTCGATTCAGTATTCAAACTTGACCAATAGAGTCTAAACACAACTTTAAGTGGATTTTGATTCAATGGTTGTCTAACCATTGATTCCATTACTCTCATCGAATTCAGTACCACCAGTACTTGAATCTGGGTTGTTAGCTCTTCCTCCAATAAATGTTATAAACCACCTGATGGAAGATGCCTCTGCTTCTTTCCTTGATATCTGTAGCAGATACATTATGATACTCACATTTCTATAAGACCTTACATTTAAGTACAAACAGACTCTTCTTTACCTTATGTCTCTTCCTGATAATAAAATCATAAACCACTCAAGAGTATAAATCTAGAATGAGATATGATACGAACAAAATCTTGTTCTAAACAGAGTCACTAATCTCATTGTCTAGGATTAAATCTTTTGACTTTGAAATTAATGACAAGCTCAGAACTAGATGAGGTTAAGTATCATAAATTGACATAAATAAACTCAAAGTACTGTTTTAGTACAGCTGACAGAGCCCAAAGAGAGATTGAAGACTTCTCATAGAAATGTATTTTAATATAACTTCCATGATGATCCTCAATCAAGAAGCAATGGAGTTTCCTAAGATATCACCTTAAGGAACAGACTCCATATTATCAAATATTTTGAAACAAGATAGATTTGACAATAACTCTTGCTCTTAAATACTTGATTTTTATTTCAGAACACAGATGCTTCTTTTCATCTATATCCTGCACTAATATCAGCTTCAAAAGTTTAGACGTTGAAGAGCATCTGATATTAGGTTCTGGTAGTGTTTCTTCTTACTTTCAGATCTAGGAAATCAGTTGAAATACAAGTATTTCAGAAGCTTCTGAAGTTACTCTTCTATCAACAGATATCACAATCCATTCAGCCAGTATGGAAGTTCTTCTAACTAGAAACCTAATTTTCTTATCATTAGTCATTCGAAAGAACTTGAGCTAAACTGAGAAGGTGATCTGTTTAACAGTTTTACATCATCTAACTTCATTTCTTTCCTTTGAAGACTGCAAGATAAACCTTCAGAACATAACAGATTCAAGATGTAAACATCCTGAATAACTGTGATCTTAGATTTAAGTCTCAGAGCAATCTTCTCAGAATTTGCTTGAAAAGACTAGATGAAGTGTAATTGTTCAAGCTTCAAAATCTGATCCCCACAAATCCAAGCACAAGAATTTAAAGATTGTCCAAGCATCAGACACATCAATGATGTTGATATACTCAAAAGTGAGATAGAGCATCTACTAGAATGCAATTACCTCTGAAGATATTCAATATGCATCTTCTGAGCTGGTGAATGATATTTTCAAGATGATCATCTTTACACCATCAACTTCTATAGTAATACCTCTTTCAAAGATATTCTATAGACCTTTAGCAACCCTTTATCAAGACCAATGAATTAAAAATATGTTTAGTTTTTCCATCATTTAAATTCAGTGGAGTCATCCTTTGAATATGGTAGGAAAAGCTGTATGATATTTTTCATGTGGCACTTGAATCCTTTTTGAAGAAGAATTATACTTTTCTTATTGGATCATTATCTGCACCACTGTTAAGTGTTAAGTACAAACCATACTCTGATACCAATTGAAGGTGTGAAAAGTACACAAGAAGGGGGAGTTGAATTGTGTTTCAGGTTTTCTTTAATTTAACTTCTGATCAAAGTTTCAGAATCAAAACTAGTGCTCAGATTCTGTTTTAATTCATTGGCAGCGAATATAACAAAAGTAAACAAATAGCAGCAGAAGACACAAAAGATTTATCTTGGTTCTTCCCTTAACTGAGAGTACTCTAGTACCCTTGCCCCACAAGATATTTTCATTATAACCACTTCATGATTACAATCGCTTATGCTTCTGCATAAGTCTTTTACACTTGCTCAGACCAACTGTCTAAGACTTTCTTGCTTAGAGCACATGTCTAATACTTCTGCTCACATCCTCTGACTGTGGCACCTGCTCTTTTGGCCATCCAGTCTGAGACTTCCTTGCTCACATCCTCTAACCGAGCCACCTTCTCTTCTAGCCATCCAAACTGAGACTTGCTTGCTCAAACAACACTTGAGACTTCCTGCTCACGCCCTCAGACAAAGACTTTCCCTTTGCTTAATCAACCTAGCTGAATAAGACTTTCACAGCTCAAGCACTTAAGCAATGAGACTTATGCGGCTTAAGCATCTGGGCTCAAGACTTTTGCTCAATCAGCCTTGCTGATTAAGACTCTTACAACTCAAGCACATAGCAGAAGACTTACGTAGTTCAGGTATCTTACCTTAAGTCTTGTTGCTTGAATCCCAATGAGACAAGACTTTTACTCAAGCACATAACAAGAGACTTTGATCTAAACTGGTGAACAGACCCAGCAGGATAAAGAACAAGGTGTACATGATACAAGTATCAGATTTATGGGAAGTCACCATAACAAAGACCTAAATCACTTAAGATTTCTAAGATATACAATGTTTAAGAAATCTTAAGGCTTTTATAATTACAACCTACAAACAGAAAATCTGCATATTACAATAGAGTTGATAATTGCTTGAACTTGCTATTCCTTCGTATGAAGAATCCTTGTTCTTATTTTCAGTAAGAACCTTCAGCCATATTTATATCCTTTGTAGAAAACTAGCCATTGAGGAAGTAACTTGATCAAGTGTCTTTGTCTTTGCCCCATTGTACAAGAGATGTTGAAGATGGATGCATAGCAGATTCTGAATCCAGTGTGTAACACGTTTAACCTTTGATTCTTCATGAGTTTCTCATACTGATAGAGCCGTTAGAAGTAGTCATCCATAAAGAATGCTAGCTTTTCTTGAGCCTTGCAATCTGTAGACTCTGACTGACAAACTGATAAGACAGTACAGTTTACTTTCTGTAGTACAGACGGCTTCTAGCTTTATCACCAACTCTGAGTGGTACCAGATTCTGATATACAAATGCCAAGTGTAATGACTCATCTAAATGCTGGACCTTCCGCACCAGATTCTACGCCAAGCCACACCAGCAAACGTTCTTCAGATTATGTCACCACAAGCTAGCAATGAAGCAACTCCCAAGTGTGTCTAAGTAAAACAAATTCTGATTATTTATGTACAAGAACAAGAACCTGCATAAATAAAACACACATCAAATAAACCATTGTTCTTTCAATACTTTTGTTATCATCAAAACTAAAAGAGAATATGTCATGAACAAATCTTGTTCTAACAACTTTTGTTTTCGTGATGTTATGTTTTGTTGTGTTTCGATTTATTTATGATGACCGCGTTTATGCGTTAGAAACTTGTAATTCGATTTGTGTTAACATACAACGACTCAATGACGTTACATTTAAATCGAATTTAATTCTACCCTGGTAGATTTTCATCGCACATCTTCGTGTTATGCGTCATTGATTTGTGTCCCCACGCTGTGATATCCTGATCCGTGCACGCTTCGATTTTCTTTGACATTTTTTCGATTAAATTGGATGATTGTGTATTGTAATTATTTTGTATGCGCTTCTATCCTCTTATTCTGTTGTCTTTGTTTATATGAAATTTGTGATTCGATTTATTTGTGGTGTTAAGTTACGCCTCGCACTAGTGTTTGCGTCACCACGCTAGAATACGCATCCATCGCGTTGCAATTCGCGAACTTATGTTACAAATCTTACGTTTCATTTTTCTTCACCATTTTTTTACCACCAATTCAAAATAAATTTCAAAACATTTCACAAATCATTTTCCACTAACGTGAATAAACCCTCAATCAACATCCAGTTTCTTTTTCGCTTGCTCGAAGGGATTTTAAAATCTTTTTCTTAATAAACTTGAAAGAATAGGAACATTGTAGTCGTGCATTCCATGAAAACCTCGAATGATCGGCCTTGAGGCACATGCTTGGAATAACCGCTTATTCTTTCTTTCATTCTAAAACATCTAATTCAAACTTGGATAAAAAAAGGAACATTGGAGTCTCGCAATCCATGAAAACCTTGAATAACCAGACCCGAGGCACACGTCTTGGTCTTACCAAATGTTCGTTGTCTGCAAATAAATTTCATAAATACTTTGAATGAAAAGGAACATTAGAGTCTCACATTCCATAAAAACTTTGAATAATCGGCAAAAGTCACACGTCTTGGTCCTACTGAGCATTCATCATTCTCCGAAAAAATAATTCAACACATAAAACCTATCTTTTCTCGCCATCGTGCGATCAAAAACCTTTTTTTACAAAAGAGCGTTGTTTAATATGTTCTACTGCGATGCAAACAAACTCCATAAGTCTCCATATGTGATTAGTATTTTACCGCTAGAACGCGATATAAACATTCATTCAGTAAAATCCACCAACAAAATAACATTTTCTACGAAGAACTACGTAGCTTTGAATTTCTCATTGTACTTGAGGATACGTATGAGCGAGACTTGTAATCTCGTCAAGCACCCTAATAAAAACCTTATTGCGATCCCTTTTATTTCTCTTTTCAATATTTATCACTTGAAGAAAATAAATAACATACGCTAGCATTCTAATCACAAATCTAACTAAATGGTTCTCGTTGAGTACAATGGATGTGAGGGATGCTAATACCTTCCCCTTGCATAATTGACTCTTGAACCCGAATTTGGTTGCGATGACCATTTTCTTTTTATTTTAAGGGTTTTATCGATATTTTCACTTTCCTTTCAGAATAAATAAAGTTCGGTGACAACTCTGTTATTTTGAGCGCGCGAGTACTCATGGTCATATTTTCACGCCTCAAATATCATTTACTTGATGGGTTGGTCGGTGTAGTAAGGGGGCCAAGAAATTGCCTAAAATTTCTATCAGAGCATCCTAGAAATGAGGAGGGAATCTGTCGCCCTGGGTGCAACACCTCATCTAGACGCATTTGATGCCGATGTAGCAAGTTAGGACCCTAGATTAGGGATAGAGAATGAAAGGCTTACCCCAACAGAAGACTTAAAAGAGGTCCAGATTGGCCCCTTGGACCACCTAGTCACCAACCTGGGCACCTTACTATTTGAATTTGAAGAGGGGGAGCTCGTCACCCTGCTCAGGAGGAAATCGACTTGTTCGCCTCGACACCTTCATATATGTCAGGCATAAATACCATAATGATATGCCATTTTCTAGCCATTGATCACGCTGTCAAACTGGTGTCTCAAAGGAAGCTTAAAGTTGGCAAGGAAAAAAGGTTAGCTATTGATGGGGAAGTACATAAGTTGACAAGTTACAGTATCATAAAAGAGGTAAAATACCCATCCTGGCTAGCTAATATGGTCTTGATAAGTAAGCCATCAAACAAATAGCAATTGTGTGTTGACTTCATTGACCTTAATGCTACATGCTTAAAGGATTCGTACCTTCTACCCAATATAGATTTCCTAATCTAAGAATCTTCAGACTATAAAACATTGAGTTTCATGGAAATTATTATTACAACGCCATGCCCTTTGGGCTCAAGAATACATGAGCTACCTATCATAGACTCCTGAATGCATTGTTCTTAAAATAGATAGGGCACAACCTTGAAGTTTACATTGGTGATATGATAGTGAATAATTTAGAAGGGGGAGTCATGTGGTGGATTTGCAAGATATTTTAAGGCAAATCATGAATTACAACATGCACTTGAATCCTGCCAAGTGTTCATTTGGAATGTAAACTGTCAAATTCATTGGTTTCATGTTGACCAAAAGTGGAATAGAGGCGAACCTAGAAAAATTCCAATCCATCATTGATATGAGAAGTCCTACCAACTTTAAGGATGTTCAATAACTAACAGAGCGCTTAACCGCCCTATCTTATTTTCTTCCATGTGCATGTGACAAAGCTTTCCACTTCTTTGCCACGCTGAAGAAAAAGGAAAGGTTCGATTAGACGAGCGAATGTGAGGAGGAGTTCTCAAACTTAAAGGCATTCCTAGCATCGCCGCCAATCTTGACGCGCCCGATATCAAGTTCACCTTTTGTACCTTTATTTATATGTTACTAACCAGGAAATGAGCTTAGTACTTGTCTAGGAAATAAATAGAATGGAAGGACCTGTCTATTTCGTAATCATGGTGTTCAATGGTGCCAAGGCTTGGTATCAAAAGATTAAAAGGCTCGCATTGGCAGTGGTGGTAACCACAAGAAAGCTAAAACCCTATTTCCAAAGACATCAGGTAATGGTAAAGACAAACTATCCCATTCACCAGGTCCTCAAGAAACAATGTCTATCAGGAAGAATAGTGTCTTGGGATGTCGAATAGTATAAGTACGACATTCAATACATACCCATAGGAAACATCAAATCACAGGTACTGGAGAATTTTCTGAAAGAGTTCAGTTCGCTAATGGGCGAGATGGATGTTGTGGGTGGATGATGTAACACCCCACATAAAATTATCTAGAATTGTATTACATAAAGCGTTAATTTTGGTACTAAAACTCATAAAACAAATAACATATTGGATAGTATCATAACGATGTACACAATACACAAGAGATAATACATCATATGCTTCCAAAATGAACAACTAGATAATGCAGCAAAAAGATAACCATCAGACATCAAGACTCCCGATCTTTGGGTCTTCTCACAGTTCCTCCAACTTCTATAGAATACTTGAAAATATACAACAAAGATGGGGTGAGATTACTAAATCTTAGTGAGTCCCTCTATCTTATGAGTCCACTCGGCTCTACATGGTATATTAGTCTTATATAGATTATGTACTACACACTCGTACTCTGACAAGAAAATACTGATGAAGCTCATACCGCTTCGTGACACTCATGAAGACACTGTATAATGTCATCTATGTCTGGGAGAAGATGGATACTATGGGTAGTACCAATGTACCGTATCATAATTGATACTCCTACCAGCTTCCCAATAAGGAGAACAGAGGAATACCATCATGGTGTTGTTGTAAACCCTAGAGGCCAATAGTTTTAGTACTTGTATCGAATTATTTATTAATAATAAAAGGATTTTATTTATTATGTTTGTTTTTCCAAAATAATAAAGTCCCTAGAATACCTAGTCCGTCTAATAAAATGTTAAGTGTGACTTGTGACACCCCCAATTAAATAAAGCAGTAAAAGAAAATTCAAAATTTCATCAGAGTATATTTAGAAATTCACAGCATAGACCGGGGGGTCACATCAATTTGAAACAAACACAATAAACCTGCCCATAAAGATATGCAACACTCGCAGGTAGCAAATAAACAGAGGAACTTAGTTCCTACTACCCACAATTCAAATACAGAATAAAGCGGAAAATCTGTACTGAATCTCATATATATATCATGAAAAGTTTGTCATACATCAAGTCATACATGCACAAGCCAAAGGATATATATACATAATACAAATAATCACAAACGGCCTCCCTAACTACCCGGTGTCACATATCCGAGCCGACCGACAAAAGAATGAAGTCCTAAGCTTCACAAAAAGACCTCCAGCAACTCTAATCTGCAATGCCTCATAGAGCATTATAAAACAGCAGAAGGGTGAGAAAAACAATCATAATATAATTGCATACAATTATATATAACACCAAAAATACACATATATACTGTTCTCACCACAACTCACACCAGAATTCCAACACAAAACAACACAATGCATATTTCATATTTCCATGACCAAGGTATACCAACCAAGCACAATACAAGTATCACCAACCATATACATGTAACAAGTTATCATTTTTCTCCACAATTCCACACATAAACAAACCATTAATGATTTATGCAAATGCAAGAGACCGACACAACGACTCTATGCATATGCACATGTGGTACCGACTTCCAATGTTTCTCATCACTAGTTCACTCAGGAACTCTGCTGGAATCATCGCTCGTTACATCACTGTAACTCCCCGTCGGGCATACGATGTCCCCCGTCGCTCACACCCCACACGGGCACACGACGTTTATGGATCGCTCACACCCCACACGGGCACACGACCCGATCGCTCACACCCCACATGGGCACACGATCGTCTATAATCATCGCTCACACCCCATATGGGCACACGACGTTATAGCGGATTCCCTCTGGAATCCATTCGTCACTCAGGACGTCACAATAATTCATATTATAATGCTTGGCATACAAGGACTCATGACATTCAAATATACATATAAATGCATTCATCTCCATCAACAACATCACACTTTGCACTTAAGCCCAAAATAATGCATTTAATTGCTATACGGCCACAAATCATCACAACACCATCTAAACACATGCATTTACATCATACAACAGCACCTTGCATGATACACAGCAATTACACACAATTACAACGACAAAAGTCGACAAAACGACACTATTCCAAATTTCCAACATAATTAAATCGGCTAACAATCTCAAAATTATTATAATAAGAAAGTACAGTTCAATAGCTACTCAACGATACCAAGAATGTTAAAAACGGATAAACGGAACACAAGTTACGAACTAAACAAGAAAAGACCTCGCGGAAAAACCCCATTTTGCAATTCTCCTGGCCATACGCGTATTGCCCTGAGCCATATGCGTATTGCCCTAATTCCTCGCCCATTCCATACGCGTATTACCCAAGGTCGTACACGTATGGGCAGAGACCATTTTTCCCCAAAAATCCCATTAAAATTCCAATACGCGTAGTGCCCTACACCATACGCGTATTACCCTAAAGTGTTACGCGTACCATACGCAAATGGACAGATGGCCGAGCAAAATGAAGCTTCATACGCGTATTGCCCAGTTTTCTTCAATGCCATACGCGTATTGCCTTGACCAATACGCGTATTGCCTTGAGTGATACACGTATGGGCAGTGGAAAATCCAGAAAATTCTGCAGAACAAAGTTCTGCGTTTTTCCAACCAAAATCAATCCATTTTCACCTATACACCAGAAAAATTACCAATACAATGCTTAACAACATGCATCTAACATGTATCAACAATGATGGACCTGAAAACATAATTTCCGACACGATTTAATCGATTTCTAATCAATTTTTACATAATATGGTTTTTACTATATATATATATCCATTTCAATCCAATAACAATAAAAAACACATATACATAATCATACACAAGCATATAATAATCGAGTTTCGTACCCTTACCCGATTTAATCGCGTTTAGAAAAGTCGGGAGATTGATTTTCTTGATTTCCAAGTTTTCTCACTTTTTTTCTTCTCTTCTTCTCTTTTCTTTCCCTTTTCCTTCTTCTCTTTTTCTTTCTCTCTATTTTTCTCTCTTCCTATTTTCTATTTCTAACTTAAAGAAAAATATCATGAAATGACCTAAATACCCCCACACTCAAATATCTCGCAAACGTTCCCCAAAACCCGATAAAATATCACAACATTGAAAAATAACATATTTCCAAATAAAAGTCGAAAATAAAATAATATAATAATAAAATAATCAAAACGACTCGATTTAACAAAAATACTAAAACTGGGGCGTTACAACTCTCCCCCACTTAGAAATTTTCGTCCTCGAAAATATATCTAAGACGAACAACTCTGGATACAACTCCCGCATCCGACTCTCCAACTCCCAAGTCAAATTGCCCTCAGCAACGCCTCCCCACGCCACTTTCACAAGTGCAATATCCTTGCCTCTCAACCGTTTCACCTCGCGATCCAAAATCCTAACTGGTAATGCCTCAACCGTAAGGTTCTCCCTTACCTCAACCTCATCCATCGGAATCACATGTGACGGATCCGGAACATACTTTCGAAGCTGTGAAACATGGAACACATCGTGCAAATTCAATAGATTCGGTGGCAACGCCACCCTATAAGCCACAGCACCCACTCTCGCGGATATCTGGTAACGACCAATAAACCGAGAAGTAAGTTTCTTCGATTTCAATGCACGACCCACACCCGTTACCGACGTAACTCTCAAAAATACATGATCACCTTCTTGAAACTCAAGATCTTTCCGTCTCCGATCATGATATCTCTTTTGTCTACTCTGAGAAGCCTTCATTTTCTCACGAATAAGCTTCACTTTTTCCGTAGTCTGTTGCACCAACTCTGGTCCAACCACCGAACTCTCACCAGATTCGTACCAACACAAAGGTGTTCGACACCTTCGTCCATACAATGCTTCAAACAGTGCCATTCCAATACTAGAATGGAAACTGTTATTATACGTGAATTCAATCAACGCAAGATAACTATCCCACGCCCCACCTTGTTCAAGAACACACGCTCTCAACAAATCTTCCAACGACTGAATCGTTCTCTCCGTCTGACCATCCGTCTGCGGATGATAAGCCGAACTCAATCTCAACTTAGAACCCAACGCCTTCTGTAAACTTTCCCAAAATCTCGAGGTAAACCTAGGATCTCGATCCAAAACAATACTCAATGGAACCCCATGCAATTTCACAATCACACTGATGTAAATCTCTGTCAACCTCTCCAAAGTAAAACTGATGTCAATCGGAATGAAATGAGCCGATTTAGTCAGCCTATCAACAACCACCCAAATAACATTATGCCCTCGCTGAGTATTTGGTAACCCCGTTACAAAATCCATGGAGATGCTATCCCACTTCCACTCGGGAATATCCAACAGTTGCAACAAACCACTAGGCCTCAGATGTTCCACCTTCGATTTCTGACAAGTCAAACATGCATAAACAAACTGAGCCACATCTCTTTTCAATCCAGACCACCAGAAAATCTTTTTCAAATCTTGGTACATCTTATTCGCTCCCGGATGTATACTCAAATTACTCCGGTGTCCTTCTTCCAAAATCATCTTTTTCAACTCCTCATCATCAGGAATACAAATTCTACCTCGGAACCTCAAAACACCATTATTATCCACTTTAAAATCACTATTCGCATCTTTTTCTCCAACCAACATCAAATCCACAAATTTCACATCCAACTTCTGTTTCTCACTAACAGTCATCAGAAAATCATTAGTAATCATTAGCATTCCAAGCCTCACGCTATCCGACGTCACTTCACAAACCAAACTCAAATCTCTAAACGATTCCAAAAGCTCCCACTCCTTAACCATTAAAGCGGACATGTGTAATGATTTCTGACTCAACGCATCGGCTACCACATTAGCTTTACCAGGATGGTAATTCAAGCCAAAGTCGTAGTCCTTCAAAAATTCCAACCATCTATGCTGCCTCATATTTAACTCTTTCTGATTAAACAAATATTTCAAACTTTTATGATCACTAAAGACTTCAAACCTTGCACCGTAGAGATAATGCCTCCAAATCTTCAACACAAAAACCACAGCCGCTAATTCAAGATCATGAGTAGGATAATTTTTCTCATGCACTCTCAATTTGCCTTGAAGCATAAGCCACCACCTTACCTTCTTGCATCAGAACACCACCTAGACCAATCAAAGACGCATCACAATAAACCATAAATGGTTCATTAGGATTCGGAAAAATCAAAATCGGAGCTGTCGTCAATCTTCTCTTTAGCTCATTAAAACTTTCCTCACACCGAATATCCCAAATGAACGCTTGCCCTTTACAAGTCAACTGGGTCAAAGGAAGTGCTAGCTTAAAAAAACCCTCAATGAACCTTCGATAATATCCGACCAAACCCAAAAAGCTTCGAATTTCAGTAACAGATCTAGGAGCCTCCCATTGTAGAACTGATTCTACTTTAGATGGATCCACAGAAATACCATTTCCTGAAATCACGTGCCCAAGAAAACTCACCTCCGACAACCAGAACTCACACTTGGACAATTTAGCAAAAAGCTTCCTTTCTTTCAAAACCTGCAAAACAATACGCAAATGCTCCGCGTGCTCCTCCCGAGACTTAGAATAAATCAAAATGTCATCAATAAACACAACAACAAATCGATCCAAATGCTCGTGAAAAATACGATTCATGTATTCCATAAACACACCTGGCGCATTAGAAACCCCGAACGGCATCACAGAATATTCATAATGACCGTAACGTGTCCTAAAAGCCGTCTTCTAAATATCTTCCTCTTTCACCCTAATCTGATGATACCCTGACCTCAAGTCAATCTTACTGAACACACACGCACCAACCAACTGATCCATCAGATCATCAATTCTCGGAAGAGGATACTTATTCTTAATCGTCACCTTATTCAACTGGCGATAATCAATACACGATCGCATACTTCCATCTTTCTTTTTCACCAATAAAACTGGAGCACCCCAAGGAGAAACACTTGGCCTCACAAACCTCTTTTCCAACAATTCATTCAACTGTTTCTTTAACTCAACCAACTCAGATGCTAACATACGATAAGGTGCCATAGAAACAGGTCTAGTACCAGGAACTAGATCTATAGAAAACTCCACCTCTCTCTCTGGCGGAAAATCCGAAATATCCTCAGGAAACACTTCCGAAAATTCACACACAACAGGAAACACATCAAGTGAAACTTGACTATCCACAGTTAAAGATGCAAACAACCCAAACAACTGAGCTTCATCCGCCAAAAGTCTCTTCAACTCTTTGGTAGATAAGAAACTCGAGTCTTCGTCTTCCTCAAGAGAAGGAAACCTTACCAGCTTATGATAACAATCAATATGAACTCGATTGAGTTGCAACCAATTCATTCCCAGAACCACATCTAAACCCTCCAACGGTAAACACACCAAATCCATCTCAAAGTCTTTACCATAAATGGTCAAAGGACAACTTAGACAAACCAAAGAAGTAGTTACTGACCCCATTGTTGGAGTATCAATAACCATCTCACCACCCATCGAAGACAACGCAAGATTCAAACGCTTCGCGCACTCAGACGAAATAAACGAATGAGTCGCTCCAGTATCAATAATAGCAACTAAAGGAGTACTATTAATAAAACAAGTACCTCTGATCAGACGATCTGCACTTGAAGTCTGAGTTCCCGCCAAGGCAAAAACTTTCCCACCAGCTGGAGCTTGCTTCGGTTTCGGACACTTTGTACTAATATGACCAGGTTCACCACAGTTGTAACATTTCACCACATTCTTCCTGACACAATCAGCTACAACATGTCCTACACCTCCACAATTAGTACACTTCCTCATATCTTTCCTGCACTCAAACTGACGATGCCCCAACTCACCACCTTTATAACATCTCAGAGGACCAGACATTCCTCCTCCACTTGACCTTTTCTCAAAATTTCCCCTTTGTTTGCCCTTATCAGCTGGTGTTATATACGGACCACCACGGAACTATTGCTTCCCTTTCCTCTCGCTCACACTCTTATAGTGAGTAGAACGAGCCTTACTATCCTCCTCATAAATCCTACAACAATCCACCAAATCAAAAAACCTCTGAATCCTTTGATAACCAATTGCCTGCTTTATCTCAGGACGCAATCCATTCTCATACTTCACACACTTAGAAAATTCCGCAGTCGCTTCAGCATAATGAGGATAAAACTGCACAAGCTCCACAAACTTAGCAGTATAATCAACAACAGACATATTACCTTGTTTCAGTTCCAAGAACTCAATTTCATTCTTTCCTCTTACATCTTCAGGAAAATACCTCCTCAGAAACTCAATGCTAAACACAGCCCAAGTAATCTCCTCCTCTGCAGCTTCCAACACATGGCGAGTACTAACCCACCAATCATCAACTTCTTCCAGTAACATGTGAGTACCCAGTCTCACCTTCTGATCCTCAGCACAATCCATCACTCGGAAAATCCTTTCAATCTCTTTCAGCCAAATCTGAGCACCATCGGGATCATATCTTCCTTTGAAGATAGGCGGTTTATTCTTCCTGAACTCATCATTACCAGCAGCATTAGGTGCACCCTGCACAGCTCGGGCCATAGCTTGCATAGCAGCAGCTAAAGCAGCGTCATTCCTACCAGCCATATTCTGTTCATTTCCAATAACAGCAACTATGGTTAAACAAACAGCTCATCCAAACGCCAAGACTGACAAGGACTGACACAACTGACACGGACTGGCTCAAACTGACACAGACTGGCTCTGATACCACTTAATGTGATACCCCTAATCTATACCCCCAATTAAATAAAGCAGTAAAAGAAAATTCAAAATTTCATCACAGTATATTTAGAAATTCACAGCATAGACCGGGGGGTCACATCAATTTGAAACAAGCACAATAAACCTGCCCATAAAGATATGCAACACTCGCAGGTAGCAAATAAACAGAGGAACTTAGTTTCTACTACCCACAATTCAAATACAGAATAAAGCGGAAAATATGTACTGAATCTCATATATATATATATATATATATATATATATATATATATATATATATATATATATATATATATATATATATATATATCATAAAAAGTTTGTCATACATCAAGTCATACATGCACAAGCCAAAGGATATATATACATAATACAAATAATCACAAACGGCCTCCCTAACTACCCGGTGTCACATATCCGAGTCGACCGACAAAAGAATGAAGTCCTAAGCTTCACAAAAAGACCTCCAGCAGCTCTAATCTGCAATGCCTCATAGAGCATTATAAAACAGCAGAAGGGTGAGAAAAACAATCATAATATAATTGCATACAATTATATATAACACCAAAAATACACATATATACTGTTCTCACCACAACTCACACCAGAATTCCAGCACAAAACAACACAATGCATATTTCATATTTCCATTACCAAGGTATACCAACCAAGCACAATACAAGTATCACCAACCATATACATGTAACAAGTTATCAATTTTCTCCACAATTCCACACATAAACAAACCATTAATGATTTATGCAAATGCAAGAGACCGACACAACGAATCTATGCATATGCACATGCAGTACCGACTTCCAATGTTTCTCATCACTAGTTCACTCAGGAACTCTGCTGGAATCATCGCTCGTTACATCACTGTAACTCCCCGTCGGGCATACAATGTCCCCCGTCGCTCACACCCCACACGGGCACACGACGTTTATGGATCGCTCACACCCCACACGAGAACACGACCCGATCGCTCACACCCCACATGGGCACACGATCGTCTATAATCATCGCTCACACCCCACATGGGCACACGACGTTATAGCGGATTCCCTCTGGAATCCATCCGTCACTCAGGACGTCACAACAATGCATATCATGATGCTTGGCATACAAGGACTCATGACATTCAAATATACATATAAATGCATTCATCTCCATCAACAACATCACACTTTGCACTTAAGCCCAAAACAATGCATTTAATTTCCATACGGCCACAAATCATCACAACACCATCTAAACACATTCATTTACATTATACAACAGCACCTTGCATGATACACAGCAATTACACACAATTACAACGACAAAAGTCGACAAAACGACACTATTCCAAATTTCTGACATAATTAAATCGGCTAACAATCTCAAAATTATTATAATAAGAAAGTACAGTTTAATAGCTACTCAACGATACCAAGAATGTTAAAAACGGATAAACGGAACACAAGTTACGGACTAAACAAGAAAAGACCTCGCAGAAAAACCCTATTTTGCAATTCTCCTGGCCATACGCGTATTTCCCTGAGCCGTACGTGTATTGCCCTGATTCCTCGCCCATTCCATACGCGTATTGCCCAAGGTCGTACACGTATGGGCAGAGACCATTTTTCCCCAAAATTCCCATTAAAATTCCAATACGCGTAGTGCCCTACACCATACGCGTATTGCCCTAAAGTGTTACGCGTACCATACGCAAATGGACAGATGGCCGAGCAAAATGAAGCTCCATACGCGTATTGCCCAGTTTTTTTCAATGCCATACGCGTATTGCCTTGACCAATACGCGTATTGCCTTGAGTGATACGCGTATGGGCAGTGGAAAATCCAGAAAATTCTGCAGAACAAAGTTCTGCGTTTTTCCAACCAAAATCAACCCATTTTCACCTATACACTAGAAAAATTACCAATACAATGCTTAACAACATGCATCTAACATGTATCAACAATGATGGACCTGAAAACATATTTCCGACACGATTTAATCGATTTCTAATCAATTTTTACATAATATGGTTTTTACTATATATATCCATTTCAATCCAATAACAATAAAAAACACACATACATAATCATACACAAGCATATAATAATCGAGTTTCGCACCCTTACCCGATTTAATCGCGTTTAAAAAAGTCGGGAGATTGATTTTCTTGATTTCCAAGTTTTCTTACTTTTTTTCTTCTCTTCTTCTCTTTTCTTTCCCTTTTCCTTCTTCTCTTTTTCTTTCTCTCTATTTTTCTCTCTTCCTATTTTCTATTTCTAACTTAAAGAAAAATATCATGAAATGACCAAAATACCCCCACACTCAAATATCTCGCAAACGTTCCCCAAAACCCGATAAAATATCACAACATTGAAAAATAACATATTTCCAAATAAAAGTCGGAAATAAAATAATATAATAATGAAATAATCAAAACGACTCGACTTAATAAAAATACTAAAGCTAGGGCGTTACATGACTTAATCATGAGATCCCATTAAACATAAGGACACTATTTTTAAAGTATATGTAGTCGAGTTTTATCATGAAGTGGGATAAGATTAAAGCATTGAGACTAGAATGTGGAGAAAGTGATGATCACATCTCATGGATCATGGATAAAGAGTTATCAAATATTCACATAAGTATGAATATTAGGAGTAATATTATACGATTGACCCGTTATGAGAATACTACATAGAAAGTTATGCAACATGTCATAAGTTATTTTCATGGTGATAGTGGTACCACCCTTCGATCTGAATCCACTATGGACCCTAGATATAGGAGTCGATTACTTTATTCTTTATCAAATGTTGTCTGTAACTTGATGACCATAATGACAGTTGATGAGTACTCCATAAATCATGTTGAGTGACATGAGTGACCTAGATGGAATTTGTCCATCTTGCGTAACAGGATAAATGTCTAAATGTCCAATATTGAATTGAACAAGGGTGACACAATCTATACCTTGTGTTAAATATAGACGTGAGGGCAAACGGGTAATTGTATACACAAACATTATCACAGAAGATTTTGACAAATCACATTACATTTTTGTGACTTGGGTAGCAGTGATGTGTTGCTAGATACTGCTCACTGTTTATTATACTAAATATATAATTTACTATAATTATCAATGTCGCGAGAACCTACAGGGTCACACACATAAGGACAGATGATGAGAGATATATTAAATAAATGACATATGGTACACTGTTAGATACAGTGTACTTGAGAGAATTACGAAACACCGTAAGGTACGATGTTCTTAAGTGGAATATGGAATACCGTATAATATAATAATAATAATAATAATAATAATAATAATAATAATAATAATAATAAAAGTGTGTTAGTATAATAAAAGTTAGTATAATAATATAATATGATTATTACACATATAGTGCATTTAAGTTGGGGTTTTTTAGCTTATTGCCCACACAAGTGATTCTATAAACAGAACACGTTTGTAGAAGCTTTTACGATTGATGAAATTAGGTTTGTGAAACCTCATTGTAATCTCTCTCTATCTCTCTCTCAAACTATTCATTTGTAGTAGGTAGCACAGCGATTGAAGGCACTCTGTCCGTGTGGACTGAGTAGAGGAATTGATCATCATTCATCGTTTGTGATCATTCATTTGATTCTACATCAAAGGTTTTAATTTTCACAGGAGGTAACTGTTTCTATCACTGATCATACTCATTCGTAAGGATCGACTTAAGGGAAATATTTTGTTTTTCCCAACGTATTGTATCGTGATTTCCCTTCAGTTGTATCAGAGCCACTTACGAAACCATGTATCAGATAGTTGTATAATTTCTATAATTTGTGTATTAGTTCGATTAAAACACATAATAAATTAAATAATAATAAGAAATTAAATTTTGAGATCATGTTGTGTATGATTTGGATGATTCAATGTTCACTATGCTCCGGAAACCGACTTTTGTATGGTGAAGCAATGATACTTCGATCATCCGTAAGTTGCACAAATGTGATTGATCAATTTCATATAAGATATGAATAATTTTGTTACAACGACGATATATTTGATATGTCTCTGCTTCATAATCTGACGTTTGTATATTGAAGCAATGACATTTCGATCAGACGAATTAAATAATCGATAATTACATTTTTTTTATGAGATGAATATGTTGCGTTGGAGTTTATGACATCACAAGAATTGTGTAGTAAAGAGTTATAAAATTAGGATTTGTAACATTTACAAATTTGTATACATAAGTATATTTTTATAATAATAATAATAATTATTATTAATATTATAGTAATAATAATAATAATTATTATTATTATTATTATTATTATTATTATTATTATTATTATTATTATTATTATTTTTATAAAAATTCATAATATTATTTGTACAAAATAATGATAGAAGAGTTTTATCATGTAAGCTCCCGTAAAAAAATCATGTAAGCCAAAGTGATTTCGTACCGTATATAAGCAAATCATGGTTGTGCAGAGAATGACAATTTATGTTACAATTTTCACTTTATTAATATATTAAATAAGTTTTGTCTTTAAAAAAGTAAAGGTAAATTCTTGGCTACCCCTTGTAAAGTTTGGGGTAATTTACCTTAAATGACATGTACTACCAAAATATTGCCACATAAAATAAAATTTTAAAATCACATATTAACCTAAAATCTTAAAATCTTAAAGAACCTAAAATCTTAAAAAATCAAAATTAAATCAATGAAAAAGTATATAATTTGATTTTTGAGTAGTATGATGTTGGTATGCTAATTAATAATTACCACATTAGATGAAAAATAAGAGGTTGAATATTTTATAAGTAAAAGGAGACATATACCAAATATTTTAAGATTTTATATTAATATGTGATTTTAAAAATTTACTTATGAGACTAAATTTTATTGGTATGGATCATTTGAGGTAAATTACTCCCAATTTTACAAGGGGTAGCCTAGGCCTCATAAAAAATAATAAATATTAAATAAATTTTATCAGCAGTTAAAATGTTTTATTATAATATTATTTAATGAAATCATAGTAATTTGTTACTATTATATATTTTAAATAATTTGATATACAAACAGCAAAATTCTCGACTAACTTTCATCAATCGTCGAAATTTAATTTAATATATTTAATTAATAAAATATAATTAATATAATAATAATAAAAGTGTATTTATTATTTTCTTTGGTGAAGTCTTAATCCTCTTTTATTTTATTGTGGGATTTTAAATACGACATGCGTGTCGTGTCTTTCTTTTTAATCTCTTTATGTAACTTTCTTTTTCATCTCACTCTCTCGTATGTAAAATAAATATTCTTTGATGTAATATAATGAAGACAAGAAGAGGATAAGATCAAAGGAGAACAGTCATATAGATCTAGCTTAAAGAAGCAGAGATCATTTTTAGGTTTAACTTACGTTCTCTCATTGGCTTGAGAGAACAATTGCACTAAAAGACATAATTATTTTATTTTGTTTATGTGAAAGATGATTTATATGATAAATAAGTTGGTAAGATCAAACTAATTAAAATTCTCTCAAATTAAATATTAAATTTAATAACTTTTTTGTTCTGTATCTGAAATAATTTTAGGATTTGTTTTGATCCTTAACTTAAAAAGAGTTTCATATTTGTCCCTTAACTTTTTAAAACGTTTCATATTAATCTTTTTTATCTTATTAGCGACGGAAGACCTCAAAATATAATAGCTAAATTCGTCGTTAATTAGACAAAAATAACTAACATATTACTTTTTAAAAAGTTAAAAAATCAATATGAATTTTTTTAAATTAAAGAACCCAAATGAACCAAAAAATATATTAAATCTATATTCTATTTCTTTATACCGGTGTTTTCAACACATTTCAAAAGATTTAGATATAATCCTTAGAGTATGTTTGGATGAGGAATTTGAGAATTTTTAGGAAATTAAAAATTCTAAGTAATTCAAATAATTCAATTGAAATTCATTCATTTTAAATTTTTTTGTTTGGATGGAGTAGTAAAATGATTCAATGTAAAAAAATGGGGTCATTTTCATAATTTTTAAAGTTTTTGGGTCAAATTTAAAATATGAAAAATATGCACCAATTTGTAATTTTTGGAATTTTGAAGGGACCAATTTGTAAAATTTGAAAATTATTAAGGACTAATTTGCAATTTTTTAAAAAATTTAGGAGTGAATTTGAAATTTTCATAAACTATTAGGACCATCTTGCAAAATTTGAAAAATTAATAATAAACAATTTAACATTCATATTATGTAGAGTTAAGAAGCAATTTAAAATTCTTTACTTTTTGGTATCATTTTAAATTCCTTAAATTTAACATGAATAAAATACTCCATAAATTTACATCTTTTTAACAATTATCCATATTTTTTATCCAAACAATGGATTTTGATCAAATTATTTCAAATTCCCTCAAAAAATTACTTTCCCTCATTAAAATTCTTCATCCAAACACACTCTAAACTCTTAGAGTGTGTTTGGATGAGGAATTTGAGAATTTTTAGGAAATTTAAAATTCTAAGTAATTCAAATGATTCAATTGAAATTCATTCATTTTTAAATTATTTTGTTTGAATGGAGTATTAAAATGATTCAATGTAAAAAATTTGGGACCATTTTAATAATTTTTTAAAGCTTATGGGTCAAATTTAAAATATGAAAAATAAGGATCAATTTGTAATTTTTTAAAATTTGAAGGGACCAATTTATAAATTTTGAAAATTATTAAGGACTAATTTGCAATTTTTTGAAAATTTTGTGGGTGAATTTGAAATTTTCATAAAATATGAGAACCATCTTGCAAAATTTAAAAAATTAATAATAAACAATTTAACATTCATATTATATAGAGTTAAGAAACAATTTGAAATTCTTTACTTTTTGGTGTCATTTTAAATTCCTTAAATTTAACATAAATAAATTACTCGATAAATTTACTTCATTTTAACAATTCTCCATATTTTTTATCCAAACAATATATTTTAATCAAGTCATTTCAAATTCACTCAAAAAATTACTTTCCCTCATTAAAATCTTTCATCCAAACAATAGATTTTAGAGTGTGTTTGGATGAGAAATTTGAAATTTTTTTAGGGAATTTAAAATTTTAAGTAATTCAAATGATTCAATTGAAATTCATTCATTTTTAAATTCTTTTATTTGGATGGAGTATTAAAAGGATTCAATGTAAAAAATTTAGGGTCATTTTCATACTTTTTAAAGCTTTTGGGTCAAATTTAAAATATAAAAAATAAGGACCAATTTGTAATTTTTTAAAATTTGAAGGGACCAATTTGTAAATTTTGAAAATTATTAAGGACTAATTTGCAATTTTTTGAAAAATTTGGGGGTGAATTTGAAATTTTCATAAAATATGAGAACCATCTTGCAAAATTTAAAAAATTAATAATAAACAATTTAACATTCATATTATATAGAGTTAGTTAAGAAACAATTTTAAATTCTTTACTTTTTGGTGTCATTTTAAATTCCTTAAATTTAACATAAATTAAATACTCGATAAATTTACTTCATTTTAACAATTCTCCATATTTTTTATCCAACCAATAGATTTTGATCAAGTCATTTCAAATTCACTCAAAAAATCACTTTCCCTCATTAAAATCTTTCATCCAAACACACTCTTAAATGAGGAATTTGAAATTTTTTTAGGGAATTTAAAATTTTAAATAATTCAAATGATTCAATTGAAATTCATTCATTTTTAAATTCTTTTGTTTGGATGAAGTATTAAAAGGATTCAATGTAAAAAATTTGGGGTCATTTTCATACTTTTTAAAGTTTTTTGTTCAAATTTAAAATATGAAAAATAGGGACCAATTTGTAATTTTTGAAAATTTAAAGGGACCAATTTGTAAAATTTAAAAATTATTAGGGACTAATTTGCAATTTTTGAAAATTTTGGAGGTGAATTTGAAATTTTTATAAAATATGAGGACATCTTGCAAAATTTAAAAAAATAATAATAAACAATTTAAAATTCATATTATATAGAGTTAAGAAGTAATTTGAAATTTTTACTTTTTGGTATCTTTTTAAATTCCTTAAGAGTGTGTTTGGATGAGGAATTTGAGAATTTTTAGGGAATTTAAAATTCTAAGTAATTCAAATTATTCAATTGAAATTCATTCATTTTTAAATTCTTTTGTTTGAATGGAGTATTAAAATGATTCAATGTAAAAAATTTGGGGCCATTTTCATAATTTTTAAAGTTTTTGGGTCAAATTTAAAATATGAAAAATAGGGACCAATTTGTAAATTTTAAAAATTTAAAGGACCAATTTGTAAAATTTGAAAATTAGTAGGGACTAATTTGCAATTTTTTGAAAATTTTGAGGGTGAATTTGAAATTTTCATAAAATATGAGGACCATCTTGCAAATTTTGAAAAATTAATAATAAACAATTTAGCATTCATATTATATAGAGTTAAGAAGCAATTTGAAATTCTTTACTTTTTGGTGTCATTTTAAATTCCTTAAATTTAACATAAATAAAATACTCTATAAATTTACATCATTTTAACAATTCTCCATATTTTTTATCCAAACAATAAAATTTTATCAAGTCATTTCAAATTCCCTCAAAAAAATACTTTCCATCATCAAAATCCTTCGTCCAAACACACTCTTAAGAATATTTTAAAAAAAAACTTAAGAATAATTATTCTATCACAAACATTTTGTTTGTTTTTTCAAAAATGTAGAGGGATCAGCTTATCAATTGTCTTGTAATTTTATTTAAATTGTCTTGTAAATGTTGAACAGGTTGCAACAGTTTGGACAAAATTTTCTTTTCCAGCCTCCTCAAAAACTCCATCCATCAAGTTCAAAATTACGTTAGCTACCTTTCATATGCAGATATATCAAATAACTAAAAAAGAAAATTTTCTTATAGTGTGTTTTGACGAAGGATTTTAATGAGGAAAAGTAATTTTTTTAGGGAATTTGAAATGATTTGTTCAAAATCTATTGTTTGGATAAAAAATATGAATAATTGTTTTTTTTTTTAAAAGCTAAAATTTATTAAAATATTCATTCAAGCATGAGGCATGCATAGAATGAAATACACCAGTACAACATAAATAGAACTAAATCCAAAGGTTCAACCAAACACCTAAACAAAATAAAAAAGTAAAATCCCCCCACCTTGAAGCAACTAAAAACAGCAGCAGCCTACCCAACCAAGAAGTAAAGATACTCAATATTAATCCATTAACATACACACTAGATAATAGCCATAATGTTTGACTACTACTACCTCATAGGGCTGAAACTAATATGAACCAATTTTCCACCTGATCTACCAAGACTAAGAGAGCCAAAACCACATGCTTCAAAATAGGAGAACTGAAATGTCATGTTCTGTTGACCAATACTTGCAGCAGACAACCCACCAAAGCCGCCACAACAATATTCTGTAAAAATGCAACATCTTGAAGAAATATATTCTCCTCCTAATGCACTGGAAATTACGACCGACGAGGGCTATCACATCACAAAGTCCTGATGTGATCAAATTCATGATAGGAAATATTCTCCTGCTATTACGCAGCCAGTAGACGAAAACCACCATAAAACAACACAACCTGTATAAAATACTAATCTTGGAAACCTGTCAATAGCACACAACGATCCAAACACATTCAATGCATTGTGGTCTACTGTAATCAAACCACCCTCCTGCTGCAGAACTGGAAATATAACACAGCAACTAGTAAGCTCCCGCCACCCACTTCTTGATCATAGACTGTATTTGCATGTTTACCCAAGGAGCAATCTTGGATTCACATACCATTGGGGTATGTTACAGCTGATGAATTTGTATTTGCCTCTCAACCAGTTCCAAGCGAGTCTTTGAACATTGTCAAATATCCTTTCGGTAGATTCTACTTTGTTCTTGAATATGATATTGTTCCTTGCCTTCCAAATGCTCCAAATGCCCGCAACCCATATCACACTGACTTTTTTAATGCGCTCTCTCTCGTATCCGCAGATGGATACAAACTGCTTGAAATGGATCCAGCTGTCTCTAGATAAAGCTGAATAAACTCCTAGCCAGTTCAATAATTTTTCCCATATACCTGCAGTAGAAGGACATTCAAAAAAGAGGTGTGATGCTGACTCGACCTCACCGTATCCGCCGACACACATATTATTATCTACACCTACAATACCCCTTCTAACAAGGTTATCTTTAATGGAAAGTCTATTATGGAAGAGTTTCCATATAAGACACGAGGCCTTCAACTGTACCGTCTTATTCCACACCGCTGTCCAATCCACATTAATTTCTGGCCTACAAACTGTCCTCAATGCCTTGTAACTTTCTTTGACAGAATAATCCTCCAGATTCTCTAAATCTCCTATATCTACCCTGCAAATGTCTTTCCACCACTGTGAACTATTTATATCATACACTCTCGATAAACCTTCGCTATTTCCGTACCTGTCCCGTAAGACCTTATACCACAGGCCCCCCCTAACCTTATTGATTTTCCAGACCCATTTGCCTATGAGAGATCTATTGAATACTCCTAAGTTTTTTAAGCCTAACCCTCCTTCTTCTAAAGGACAGCAAATAGAATCCTATTTGATCCAATGTATTTTCCTCCCACTCTCAATATTGCCCCAAAAAAAGTGTTTTAAAACTGATTCAATTTTAGCAAGGATACCTGTAGGAGCTTTGAAAAAGGAAAAGAAGTAGACCGGAATCTCCGACAAGACAGATTTCAGAACAACCACTTTGCCGCCTATTGATAAATTCTTATGCTTCCACTTCGATAGTCTAGCTTTCACCAAATCCAGCACCGGAGTCCACGTCTTTTCGGATCTTGGGTTTTCACCAATCGGGATCCCTAAGTACGAGAACGGAACTGATCCCACCTTACATCTAAGTATGCTGGCAACTTCTTTAAGCCAACATTGGCAAGTATTGACGCCAATTAGACTACTCTTCTGGTAGTTGACTTTCAGCCCCGACATTGCTTCGAATAATGACAGATTCGCCTTAATGCACTTGATATTCCCCCACTTTTTCTCTCCGATGATTATGGTATCATTTGCGTACTGCAAGTGAGTGTATCGCTCGCTTCCGTTATCAAATTTGTATCCGGTATATCTTCCCATCTCCACTGCTTTTTTCATTAGGAGATTAAAACCTTCAGCCACAAGTAAGAATAGAAAAGGAGAAAGTGGATCACCTTGCTTCAAGCCTCTGCCAATACTGAACTCCTTTGTGGGGCTTCCGTTGACCAGCACCCACACCCTTGACGACTTCAAACATTCTAATATCCATTTTCTCCATTTTATTTGGAATCCCATCCTCTCCATCACCATGTCAAGAAAATGCCACTCCACCGAATCATATGCTCTTTCGAAATCTACCTTAAACAGAATTACCTCTTTTTGCTTCCACTTCGCTTCGTCCACTACTTCATTTACAATCAAAATGCCGTCCAGAATTTGCCGTCCAGATATAAATGCTGACTGTGTTTCCTCTATGACATAATTCATCACTTTTTTAAGTCTGTTCGCAAGGACCTTAGCAATCACTTTATAAATGCACCCGATCAGAGCTATTGGTCGATACTCTTCTATTTTTGTGGGATTTTTCTTCTTCGGTATCAGAACAATGAAAGATGAATTAGCCCCTCTAACCATTTTCCCGTGCTCATGAAACTCATTCATCATTCTTAGAACGTCGACTTTAACTTCAGCCCAAAACTCTTTTACGAACCCCATATTTACTCCATCCGGCCCGGGACTTTTTACACTGTCGCATTCCCAAACAGCTCCCCGCACTTCCTCCTCTGAGAATTCTCTAACCATCTCCTCCCTTTCCATCACTGGTAATCTTTTGAAATTTAAATTTGCCTCTATCTTGCATGAATTTCTTGCCTCAAAAAAGTGTTGAAAGTGATCATGTATCGCCTTCTTAGTTTCTTCCACTTCGGACACCTTTTTCCCATCTATTTCAATGCACGATATCTCGTTGTCTCTCCTCCTCTTATTAATACATCCATGGAAATACTTGGTATTCGCGTCACCTTCTTTTAACCATTTTAATCTTGAGCGTTGCCATTGGATACTACAGTTTAAGCTTGACAATTTATACAGTTCTGCCGCTTTAAACCTCTTTTCGTTGATTTCTTCCTGAGACAATCCCTCGATTTCTTCTTTCTGTTCGATCCTGTTTAAATCAACTTTGATCCCCTTGATTTTTTCTTCCAGGTTTTGTGAGTGATTCTTATGCCATTCCTTAAGACCGGCTTTAATCTGTTTGAACTTTTATTTAAGAGCATACATACCCCATCCTTCAATCTGCAAGTTCCTCCACTGCTCCCTAACGAACGACTGATATCCTTCTGTTTCCTTCCAGCAATTCAGCATCCGGAAAGGTTTCGGACCCCAGTTATGATTCCACCGCCTCAATATTATCGGACAGTGATCAGATAAACCTTTTTCGATGCAACTCAGCTTATGATCCGGCCATTCCTTAATCCATGCTTCTGATAAAAGTATTCTGTCGAGTCTACTCATAGCAGAACTTCCCGTCCGAGACCACGTGAATCTTCTACCGATTAGGGGAAGATCTATCAGATCGGCATCACTTATGAATTCATTGAAATCCTTCATTTCTCTCCCTCTGAGCCTCTCACTCCTTCCTTTTCTTTCTGCCTTGTCTCTAACCGCATTGAAATCGCCGACCGCGCACCAGCATTCATCAGAATTACCTTGTATCTCCGTTTTTAAATCATTCCACAAAGCTTTCTTCGAGTTGGAATCACACGGAGCGTAAATATTCAAGAAATTCAACTTCAAATTTGATTCTCCCCAATCACCACTTATCTTAATATAGTGCCCTTTGACAGAACTCTCTTTAACCTTGAAATGCTTGCTGTCCCAAATAGCAAGGATTCCTCCCGAGCTTCCGGCCGATGGCTTAACTGCAAATTCGAACTCAGGCGACCCCCAAAGACTTGAACACAAGCTCCTATCTATAGTTTCCATCTTGGTTTCTTGAATACATAACATTTTTGGTTTGTGACTATGTATGATACTTTGAATTTCCTTCTTCTTCGCCATGCCCCCCAACCCTCTTATATTATAGCTTATTATTATCATTGAGCGATTTTTATGGCCTCCCCGGTGTAACCACACACGCTACCTATCAGCATCCATCCCTTTCGCTCTAATCTCCAATTCCTGGAGAATTTCGCCTTCTTCGCCTTTATGCACAAGCCCAAATTATTTTCCCAAATCCCAAGTGTCTTTAGCCATTTCCTTTGCTCCCCCATGAAGAAGAACCCAATTCCTTCTCCCACTCTCAATTTCACCCATAATGAGTTCAGGTTTGGATCTAACCTTTTTGAGCTTACAGTGTTTTTGATCGCAATTGCACCTTGAGTTTGATGTCTTCCCTCTTCTCCGAGCTCTCTTTTTCTCTTTCAAGATTGTAAGTCTTCTCCTTCTTCTCTCCTTACAAATTGTAACTTTATCCTGCTGTAGCTTCTCATCCACCGTATACGCTTCTTGATTAGTTTCCTTGTTGGGGGATTGGATGATAGTTCCCTCTGCATCTTTGGTTTCTTGACTATTGTTTCTCCCTGTGCAATCTATTCCAGTTTCCTCCTGGGTCTGAATCTGATCTGTCTCGATGCAAAGATTTTGGGCTTGGCCCATATCTTCAACTGTATCTATTCTTTTACTGGCCCTTTTTACTACATTGTTACTGCATGGCCCACTTCCCTCTTTATCCTTATTATCTGCTTTGTGAGCCAATCGATGATCCAACTTATCCAATTTACTTTCCTTAAAAGTTTGTCTATTTGGACTTATTCCTCCAATACTCATTCTGCATTCATTTATTTTATTGAGTACTGCTGCATTAAATTCTTCTGTCTCCTCATTAAAGGCCTGCGTTTCTTCACTTCTACCTATGTACCTTGCGCCGCCTGCTTCTATTTTCTGTGACTTTTGCCTATCCATGCCTCCTAAATGAATATTCTTGTTTCCCAACTCTATGCGTGCCTCCTTTAAACCTTCGGAATCCTTCTCTCTCTGCATTAATTGATCATAATTGCTTTTAATTTTTTCCAAGTCCGGTTCGTCTTCTGATTCCATCGGTGATTCTGGGATGAACTCGTCATCGAAGTCCGACGAACTGACTTCGTCTTCTCCGCTTGATGCTACTTGGGATCCAAATGTTAATATCGTAGAGTGACAATACCACACTTCCTTTGTAATTCTTATCTGAAATGGCTCATTGTTAATCATGACTTTTGACACCTTGTTAATATTCTCCATAATTGGAGTTCTTATGAATAATCTTGCCATATCAAGTCTCTCTATCTCCTCTGTTGCTCGGTCCATTTTGATCAATCTTCCGAATGAAAACGATAAAACCTCGAACGTTTTTCTCCTCCATGCGTGGGCTGGAATCCCGAATACCTTGATCCAAGTGTATCTCACGCCTCCTACGTCATGTGGTTTCCATTCTCGGATACTGTTGAATTCTCTACGAAAGAAAGGTTTTGCATCCTTCATTAAGATCTTCATATTCTCATTGTCATCTAGCTTTAAGGACACCTTTTCGCCTCCTAATGGAATCACTTTCAGAGAAGTGATACCTTTTTCACACATTCTCCTCTGCAATAATGGTATCTCCTCTGCCATTTTGACGACAGCCGTAAAGCCCGACTTTGCCCAAGCCATCTCCCTTTCATCTACCGTAAATGATAATCCAACTTTTTCTATGTCCTTCGAGTCTCTGCCTCCTTCTTTTTGAATCCACTCTAGTTGTTTATTTTGGATTGACTGCTTGGTTGCTTCTGCATAACTTTTTCCTTCTATTCTCATGTCGTCCTGACGAGTAGTATTAGGTTGCTTCCATGCCCTTTTTGGGATGATTCTTCTGCCTTCTCCATTCTTTTCGTGACCATTTCTGACTTTCTCATTCCCTTTCTTGGTTATCCTTGAAACATCTGACCTGACTGGTTTTTTGAATCTGGAAATATTGACCCAGGTTTTGTATGAACCAAACCAAATGTTACTTAGTTGTTCTTCCAGCCATTTCTCGTCGAACACTCCGGTATATCTTACAAAACCGAAAATGCGACCTCGTTTGTTCCGTTTTCTTGCAATGTATACGTCCGTAACTGTGCCCTACCTTTCGAAGACTCTCCCCACTTCTCTGTCATTAATGTCATTTGGAAGGTAATTCACGTAGCATGTGGTTGTTTTGGCTTGTTCTGTCTTGTTCTGTTCTGATCTATACCTTTTCCTTCTTGTGCTCACTTCGGTCCATTTGGTTAACTCTCTGTTGTCCTCTCTCTGTTCGACTCTCTTGCTGTCCATTTGGTTTCCAACCAATTCTTTTAAATTTATGGAGTATTTAAAATGATGTAAATTTATGGAGTATTTTATTCATGTTAAATTTAAAGAATTTAAAATGATACCAAAAAGTAAAGAATTTCAAATTGCTTCTTAACTCTACATAATATGAATGTTAAATTGTTTATTATTAATTTTTTAAATTTTGCAAGATGGTCCTCATATTTTATGAAAATTTCAAATTCACTCCTAAAATTTTTAAAAAATTGCAAATTAGTCCTTAATAATTTTTAAATTTTACAAATTGGTCCCTTCAAATTTTCAAAAATTACAAATTGGTGCCTATTTTTCATATTTTAAATTTGACCCAAAAGCTTTAAAAATTATGAAAATGACCCCAATTTTTTTACATTGAATCATTTTAATACTCCATCCAAACAAAAAAATTTTAAATGAATGAATTTCAATTGAATCATTTGAATTACTTAGAATTTTTAATTCCCTAAAAATTTTCAAATTCCTCATCCAAATACACTCTTAAGACATTGGGAGTGCTTCTTGATCCAAAATATGCTCTGTTGCTTCAACTCCATGCTTAAAATATTTCCGCCCAAATGTTGAGTTAGAATGGTGGTTTAAATCCTACACCATATCGGTCAACCACATCAAACATCGCCTTAAAACTCTTCACTCATTATGACTTGAGAGATTACAAATCTGCAGAGATATTATACAAGAGATGGAGTATTTTCAATTCTATAGCACAAAAGTCCGATCAAATTTATATTTAAAGACCACCACTGTTGTGAAACAATGTGCAGAAAGGCTGATCACATTCTCACAAATAGGGGGAGCTCATAGGCAGCTTTGTACATAAAAGATGAGGACAGATAGAAGGTTTCAAAAGGGATATGCTTTGCACAACAAGGAGTGGGTTGGTCGCGGCGTCTCACACGAGGCTTACACAACATTGAGCAGAAATCTGCATGACAGAGGGGATTGCTATGCTGCTTTGTGACCAATCCCTAGAAGAAATAAGGGACCGCCTGATCCCACAACTATAGAAGTATGATTAAATGCAACAGTTACCTAAATATCAACCATTAATCATGACAATCAATCAGCTGCTAAAAAAAGACTATGAAATCAACCACCAAGGTAATTTTTTCAACAGCATATCAACAAAAATTATAACATTGCTTATCAAAAAAAAACAAAAATATAAAATTGGGGGAAATGATATACAATGCGGAGAATAAATTCTAATCTTAACCACTTCCATAGTTTATATCAGGTGTTGCAGCATCAGATGAAAATGGAATTTCAACTCTCTCTTTCACAAGACATCGAGCCTCCCCATTTTCCATCACCAAAACTCTCCCAGGTGGACACAGTCTCTCAGTGGTAGATCTCACGTTCTCGTTTTCTAGTCTGTGATGCCTGGCTTGTGCATTGAAACGAGTTTTGTGCAAATTAGGACCAAATCCAGACAAACTCAATATTGATACCACGCCAACAACTGTGAGCATTGTTTTTGCTGCAGAAGTTATAAAACACCATAACCCTTTTCTGGAACTTTTACCTCCTCCATCTTCAACATGATTTTTCTCTCTCTCATTTGGATTCCTTTTAGCCTCGATCACGTTATCAAGTGTGATTAATCCATTGCGACCAGACTTATTGACAGAAGGGTTCTGTGACAGATATTCCTTGTCAAGAGACATAGAATATGGAGGACGAGTTGGATAAGGAGGAAGTAGCAGGTCATTGTTTGGCTCCACTGTTTCACTGGCAAAAGTGGAAGCTTCATGTATCACTTCCAAATCTTTACCTTTATACTCCTTGAGTTTATTAATTAACATTTTGCGACTGTTTTCAATCTCAGCCAAGGCAATTTCTCTTTCGTACCGTTGTTGTTGTTGCAGAACCTGTAAATTACACACACCAATTTGGGATTCCCAAAATGTTATCTCAATCATATTTTGAATGTTTTACCAAAACAACACTAAAATCTTTTTGCCATTTTGTGAAGCCGACAACATAAACCAAGCATCAACAATAAGATTTTCTCCCCATTTGGTGAAAGCCACAACATAAACCAAACAACAACAATAAGATCTTTTTGCCATTAAGTGAAGCAGACAACATAAACCAAACAACAATTTAATGTCTTGTTATTATAGAAATATTCTTAAGAGAAATATACAAAAAAATACAAAGCATCTAACAAATACTATTACAAGATCAATGATCATAAGTTCATAACCTTCTACTAATAGTAGACATACAACATCAACCAAGCCTTGGCCTACTAAGTGAGGTCGGATACATAAATCAACTTCTGCCCATAGTAGTCAATAGCGGCGCTATCCAGCAATAGTAGAGCGGAGGCCAGCCACTATGGGAAGAGCTTAAGCGGTGCAGAACACTATAGCGGCTGCTATAGGGTAAATAGCAGGATAGCAGAGCAGAGCGGTTTCCGGTCCGGAGCGGTTTCTAGCCCGCTATCCTTTTCCCCTCTAAAAAACCAAAATTACCCCTTAAATTTACAGCATTTTCAAGGATAATTTTGGATTTTTTTCAATCAAAATTGAATTGAGACTCAACTTTAACCTTCCTACATAGTCATTTATGCACTTCAAGAAAAATATCAAATGTATGTTTATAATTATTATATGCAATTTGTCCAAAGAAATCCCGCTATACGCTAACCCGCTATCTCATTTTTGTGGTCGGCCACTCCGTGCCGCTATCCGAGACCATGTTTCTATCCAAGACACGTTTTTATCTAAAGACCATGTTTCTATCCAAATTGTTAATTTCAAAATCTTTCTTAATAACTTCTCTTATCTTATAGTTCTCTATCTGTTTGACTACTCTCTATCTGATCTAGTCTTCTTACCACAAAATCTACATGTCTTCTCTCTCCATGCCCAAGAGACTCTCTAATAGTAATAGCAGAGATGAAAAATCTTATTTTTGTTGTGGCAAAAAGTATCAAAGAGAGTGACACACTGAAGGTGTATTGATTGATAAACTATTTACTAGTAACTAGTTTAGTAGTTGCAGTAAGCTAAGTTTCATTTCACATCATTACAACTAACTAGCCAAATCTCAAACATACTTGTATTGAAGTAACATAAAAAAAAAAAAAAAGATTAATTAACAAAAATATAAAAATGACCTAAATTCCTATTCAATGAACAGTAAAATTAAAAAAAAAATAAAAATAAAAATAAAAACCCAATTTTTACTTAATAACGAAAAGGAGTGATTTTAATATGGGGGAGAGTATGCACCTGCAAGGAAGAAAGCTGAGTCTCCAAAGCTTCGAGTGCATCGCAAATGTTGAGAAGTCTATCAGTAGCATCGTCGTCGTCTTCCTCGTCGTCGAGAGCATTGGGAGAAGATTTGGAATTGTGGTGAATGCAGTTGGTGATCTTTAATCGGAGTTCTGTGGCTCTGGCTAACACTAACCCTATTCCTTCCTCTTCCATTATTTTTTTGTGTTTGTTTTTTCTACTAACTTTCTTGTGACTCAGTGAGTGGGTTTTGACTCTTCTCGGGAGTGAGTTTTTTTTGTTGTTGTTTATTTCGTGAATAATAATATCTAAAATTTTGTTCGGCGCTTTCCAAGTAGAAGACAATGCAAATAACATGGAATGTAGCACAAAATATCATTTCCAATTTCGTCCTCCACTCGTTTCTCCTGCCCTGCTGCCCTAGACCCAGAATGAATCTATGCCGTACGATACACTAGTACAAGATATCGTATGGTTCATTTTCATACACTTTTTTATTTCATTATATTGTATTGTATATGTAAGGACAAAATAATTTAGACCATTTCTTATTACACCCCAAAGGTTTCTTAGGCACCACGCGAATTTTCGTTTTTGCTCCTAGTTTTTGAATATATACATCTGGACGCACCATTTTTTTTAAAAACATTGATTTGTTCCGGATGTACATATCAGGAATAATTCCTGATCTGCAGATCAGAAAAAATAGCAAAACTTTATTGTTTGAAATGTGAAAAGCTAAAGAATGAGGGGGAGAAGCTCTGATAGAATTAGAGTTTTGGCCTAACTCAACCCTACAAAACCGGTTGGTAAGGTGAGGAGTGTCACTATATATAAATTCTTTATGAGTCTTATCTTTAGCCAATGTGGGACTTAGGTTTTTCCCAATACACCCCCTCACGCCCAGCACTATTGGGCTTGGTGCGTGGATATAAAGGTTGGTGGCCCGAATTATCTATGTCTGGGACTTGGTTTTTCCAATACACCCCCTTGCGCCCAGCACTTTTTTTTTTGGCTTGGTGCGCATATATAAATGGTGGGTGGCCCGAATCAATAGGTTCTTGATACCATGATAGAATTAGAGTTTTGACCTAACTCAACCCTACAAAACCGGTTGGTAAGGTGAGGAGTGTCACTCTATATAAATTCTTTATGAGTCATATCTTTAGCCAATGGGGACTTGGGTTTTTCCCAATAACATCTGAAATTATTCCTGATATGCACATCCGAAACAAATCAACGTTTTTAAAAATAATGGTGCTTTCGGTTGTGCATATCCGGAAGCATGGGGTAAAAAAGGAATTTCGCGTGGTGCCTAAGAAACTTATGGGGTGTATTAAGAAATGGTCATAATTTATAACTTCATTTTGTTTTATCCCATTGCATTTGATAATATGGATGATAATTGTACTTATGTCAGTAGGTATTCGTAAAATTTACCTATAATAGGTAGGGTAAAAGTTTGTAAAATAAATACGGACACAGACATGAACAATTATCCACTGAAATAAGCGGGTATAGGTGCGGGTACATGTATCTTAGTACTCAGTCCTCTTCATACTCGCACGATATATATTTATATATTTTTATTTTTATTATTATATGCATATATTAATATAACAATTTTATTAAATACATCACTAATAAATTTCTACACATTTTAATATAAATGTTTGTTTATTTCTTAACTCTATAATAACATCCTCAAATTTTTTTAATTGTTGTTAAAAAACTAAAATGACATGATAAACTATAATTGATCGATCATTTTTTATTATAAATGCAGATAAACGGGTATAAGTATGGGTACTTAAGTACTCTTAGGATACGTGTACAAACAATGATGCCCACACAAATATAAGCTCGGGTACAAAAAAAATTTTAAACTGCAAATTTGGAGACAGGTACTATAATACGCTACCAAACTCTACTCATTGTCATCCCTAGATAATATCTAATGATATGTAGACTAAATTTCGTTTACGTCGCATTTAAAATCTTAAACCAATGTGGATGTGGCATAACAAAATGTGGAAAAAAAAAAAAGAACTTTCTCAATGCAAAAAAAACAATGGTAAATTTTTTTTTAATTAATTAAATTGTAAAATCTTAAATATTTTATTTAATAAGTTTAATAACAAATTATTTTGACAACAAACAAGTTAGCCTGCTAAATAATTAAAATAACAGACTCTTTAAGTAAAAACAACAATAAAAAAGTTTAAAAAGTTATGACAATAGCAATTTAACATATGCCTTATGAACAAAATTAACAATAAAAAAATCTAATTATAAGGATAGCGATTAAGAATTGTTTGTTGAAGTTTCGATGTCCACTACACTTTTGTCTTCCTTCCTCTTTCTCCTTTTGGTAAACTAGTTCCTAAATGTTTAAAAGATTTGTGTGACTATATAAACAGACAAATAATTATCATAACAACAGCTATAATAATTACCATAACATAACAACAATATATATATATATATATATATATATATATATATATATATATATATATATATATATATATATATATATATATATATATATTAACAAAACAAAATTATCAACATTATCCTCTCATTTGGTATCATCTTGTCAATTGCTATCTTATCTATAAAGATTTTCTTATTATGCATAATATTATCACAATGCACACATGTTATTTGTCCTCATATAATTTTCTTTGTTCTTTTAGTGTTTGACTCATCGTTGACCTTTCTTCTTGCATTTTTAGTCTCTATGGAGCTTTCCTAACAAATGGAGGCTGAACTGGCAACCCTTCAGATCTTAGCCACAATTTAGGCCTATTATTCGACAAAATGATGTTGTTATAATAGTCCACAAAGGTAGTTTTACTTTAAATTAAAAATACAGAATTAGCAAGAATTCTACTATTTAAACACACAAAAATACAAGTACAACTCATACATGTACAAGTGTAAAACAAAATGAATAGACAAGGAAGCCAAAGAATTATTGAAGAATCCCGCGAGCAAGTAGCGAAGTCAAGACGAGCTCGCAGTGCGAGGCCAAAGCGAGCTGGAGAATTCTGATGGCAGTAGCTAAACCCCTTGTTGAACGCAGTGTGTAACACCCCACTTTCCCATTTTTCTAAATATATAAATGATATGAAAATAATCAGAGTTACACCCTAAAGTAGGATGCTACATCATTAAAACCAACCACAAAAACTCTTTTCATTAATGAAATAAGCAGCGGAAATAATTGTTTTATTCAAATTACGGCAATATGCCAACAACACCAAAAATCCACATAAATCTAGTCCACCATATTTTCAAATAAAAAATGATACGTAACAAAACAATAAAGAATAACAAATGACGAAAAACTCCCAAAATCTCATGTTACGTATCAGAGCGACTCCTAAGACTCGATCAAGCAACACGCACTCCATGCACACTCAAGTACCTGGATTATCTGTACTTCTGAAGAAGCACAGACGCAACAAACAACAAAGAGGTGAGAACTACATTCAATAATTAACGGTGTATAATACATGTTAAGGATAGAAATCACACACAGTCAACACACAATCACGACACACTTGTCACTTACAATTATAACTCAATAAACACATAATGATGCAATGTGATTCGACAACCGACACAATGCATGTGGTACCAATACACCATGGTTCATTTAATCGAACCCGATTCATAATAGAATCCGGATAGATCACATACACCCATACTTGGCAATGATCTATCTCCACCATACTCCACATTGGAGTTCGGATGAATCACATACACTCCTCCTGAACAATGATTCATCCCCACCGACACACCATGAATGCATGACAATAAATATGCATACAACACACATGTATAATATAAAAATTACACATTCCCACGATCCTCCTGATCACACATGAAATACTCATTCACCGCAGTATGTAACAGCCGGGCCGGGACTCCCCCACAGACACCACAGACACTATTACTCACAAAAAAAATCACTAGCCCCCTTCACTACTAGTGTTTTTGCCTCCCGTGGGAATCGAACCGCGTACTTGGGGATAAGTACCACGTTCAATGCATTCCCACTACCAATTGATCTAGTAGCTCAATTGGTAGTGGGAATGCATTGAACGTGGTACTTATCCCCAGGTACGCGGTTCGATTCCCACGGGAGGCAAAAACACTAGTAGTGAAGGGGGCTAGTGATTTAGTTTGTGAGTAATAGTGTCTGTGGTGTCTGTGGGGGAGTCCCGGCCCGGCTGTTACAAAAAAAGGGTAGTGGGAATGCATTGAACGTAGTACTTATCCCCAGGTACGCGGTTCGATTCCCACGGGAGGCAAAAACACTAGTAGTGAAGGGGGCTAGTGATTTGGCTTGTGAGTAGCAGTGCATGGTGTTTATGGGGGAGTCCCGGCCTGGCTGTTACAAAAAAAAGTCGCCTTTTTTTTGTAACAGTGGGGTCGGGACTCCCCCACAGACACCACAGACACTATTACTCACAAGCCAAATCACTAGCCCCCTTCACTACTAGTGTTTTTGTCTCCCGTGGGAATCGAACCGCGTACCTGGGGATAAGTACCACGTTCAATGCATTCCCACTACCAATTGAGCTAGTAGCTCAATTGGTAGTGGGAATGCATTGAACGTGGTACTTATCCCCAGGTACGCGGTTCGATTCCCACGAGAGACAAAAACACTAGTAGTGAAGGGGGCTAGTGATTTGGCTTGTGAGTAATAGTGTCTGTGGTGTCTGTGGGGGAGTCCCGGCCCGGCTGTTACACAGTACACCCCACAACCGGGCATCCCTCACTTGGCGTCAATTAGTTAAATATCTAATTAATTCACCTAAATTCCATTTTTAATTATTTTCAACACCATTCTTAGTTTCAACAAGTTCTGACATCTACCCCAACCTCTCAGACCCAAAAGAACTGCATCAGACGCGAAATCGGGAAAGAAATCGCAGAACAGCAAAATTTTGCACTCTCACTGGTCATACGCGTATTTCCTTGAGTCGTACGCGTATTGCCCAGCTCGCTCGCCCATCCAACTGCGTATCATACGCGTAAGGCCTCTCCTCTCGCTCTGCCATACGCGTATTGCCCTGCCTATTACGCGTATGGGCAGAGACGTTTCATTCCCTCAGAAACCCATTTTCATATCCGGATACGCGTAACCCCTCTCATACGCATAAGGCCAAACCTCCATACGCGTATCATTACGCGTACGGGCAGAAGGTCGTGTCAAAAGTGAGCTCCATACGCGTATACCCACATAACGCTTGGCCATACGCGTAACAACCCGCCTGTTACTCGTATTTCCCTCTGGCACACAAAGTCATACGCGTAACGCCTTCCTTGTTACGCGTATGAGCAGAGACTGTGAAAAATCCCCATTTTTCATATCAGTCTGAGTTCTGCCACTTTGATCTCTCTTCCACACTCCATATCAGTCCTAAAATTGTTTCTAATCCGTTTTAGGCCTATAATCTCATATTACTTCTTCCATCTATTATTACTAGTCAATTGGGTATTTTCTAGGTCTAAATTCGTTACCCCCACCTACAACGAAACCAGATCTACAGCAGATACATTCAAACAACAACAACAGTACAAAATCATACACGACATTCATACTATCATCACCGATTTCACACAGAGTAGCAACAAAATATTCATATCAAATTCAAAATTCATCAACAAGACAGGCATACGAAAATCCTATGAGGGAAAAGACCCTTCACTACCCTTTTCATGGCATTATCACCTATATTGAACCCATTCTCCCCCCTTACCTCGAATTTTCTCAGAAATCCTGCGAAAATTAATGGAGGATTCTTGCCCTAGCACCCTTGTTCTTCCTTCCCTAGTTCTTTCTTTTTTTACGTGAAAATACAGGTATTCCTCTAAAACTCACTAATCCAGATTAAGGGATTTTACTCTCCTTAGTTATCTCCCTTAATTTTTATTAATTAATAATATAAGACACTCCTAATAATAATAATATTAATATTCATAATAATAATAATAATAATAATAATACTAACCATATTACTATTATTATTTTTATCCCTTATTATTACTATAATATTATTATTAACTAAGGTTTTTAATTCTCATTATTCAAACAAAGACATTATTCTTCACTCACCCGATCCCAAATGCTCCTAACCAAGCCAGCACACACAAAAATACACATAACGATTTAATTATTTTAAATGGGGTGTTACAACTCTCCCCCACTTAAAATATTTTCGTCCTAAAAAATATACCTGATGGAAACAATTCTGGATACGACTCTCACATCCTGCTCTCCAACTCCCAGGTCACACTTCCTCCAGCAGCTCCTCCCCAAGCTATTCTCACCAAAGGAATCTCCTTTCCTCTAAGTTGCTTCATCTTGCGATCCTCGATCCTTATCGGCATCGCCTCCACGGTAAGATTATCTCTAATCTGCACCTCATCCCTCTGGATAACATTAGATGGATCGGATACATACTTCCGAAGTTGCGACATATGAAACACGTCATGCAAGTTCGAAAGTTCAGGCGGCAACGCCACCCTATAGGCAACTGCACATACTCTTTGCAAGATCTGGTACGGTCCAATAAACTTAGGATCCAGCTTCTTTGATTTCAATGTACGCCCAACACCGATCACTGGGTTGACTCTCAGGAACACGTGGTCACCTTCACTGAATTCCAAGTCTTTCTTCCGATTATCATGATAACTTTTTTCCCTACTCTGAGACGTTTTCATCTTATCACGGATCATCTGAATTATCTCAGTAGTCTGTTGCACAATCTCGGGCCCAAGCACCACATTCTCACCAGTCTCATACCAACACAGAGGCGTCCTACACCTCCTACCATACAAAGCTTCGAAAGGTGTCATCCCAATACTAGATTGGTAACTACTATTATACGTGAACTCGATCAATGGCAAATGAGTATCCCACGCACCACCTTTCTCCAACACACAGGCTCTCATCAATTCTTCCAACGACTGAATAGTCCTCTCTGATTGACCATCGGTCTGTGGATGATACGTCGAGCTCAACTTCAATTTAGAACCCAAAGTTTCTTGCAAACTCTTCCAAAATTCTAAAGTAAACCTCGGATCTCTATCCGACACTATGCTCGACGGAACACCATGCAGCTTCACAATTATCTTGATATAAATCTCTGCCAGCTTTGACAACGGAAAACTGATATTAATTGGTATAAAATGAGCGGATTTCGTAAGTTGATCCACCACTACCCAAATAACATCAAAGCCTCTCGCCGTATTTGGCAAACCAGTAACAAAATCCATAGTAATACTGTCCCACTTCCATTCCGAAATTTCCAACGGTTGCATTAACCCCGAAGGTTTCTGGTGTTCCACCTTTGACTTCTGACATATCAGACAAGCATAAACAAACTGAGCTATGTCCCTCTTCATACCGGACCACCAAACTAACTTTTTCAAGTCATGAGACATTGTCGTAGCTCCCGGGTGAATACTCAAGCTACTCCGGTGACTTTCCTCCAAGATCGCTTTCCTCAATTCATCATTATCCGGTACACAAATTCTGCCCCGGAATTTCAATACACCATCATTATCTACTTTAAAATCATTATCAGGATCATCTCCTCCTGTAGGCATCAAGTTCACTAGCTTCACATCAAGTCTCTGATTTTCCTTAATTACATCCAAAAAATCATTATTCACCTTAAGCATACCCAACCTAACACTCTCAGGTGTAGTTTCACAAACCATACTCAAGTCTCTAAACTGTTCAATTAATTCCATTTCTTTTACCATCAATGCCGACATATGAATTGTCTTCCGACTTAGAGCATTTGCTACAACATTAGCTTTCCCCGGATGATAACTCAAATTAAAATCATAGTCTTTCAAGAACTCTAACCATCTCCTCTGCCTCATATTCAGTTCTTTCTGATCGAACAAATACTTCAGACTTTTGTGATCACATAATACTTAAAATCTCGATCCATACAAATAATGTTTCTAAATTTTTAATACAAAAACCACTGCAGCTAATTCAAGATCATGAGTAGGATAGTTCCTCTCATGCACCCTCAATTGCCGCGAAGCATATGCCACCACCTTGCCATCTTGCATCACCACTCTGCCTAATCCCATCTTAGACGCATCACAATAAACCACAAAAGGTTCACTTGGACTTGGTATAATTAATACTAGCGCCGTAGTCAATTTCTTTTTCAACTCTTCAAAACTTTCCTCATAAGCCACATCCCAAACAAAAACTTGATTCTTTCTAGTTAACTGAGTCAATGGTAACGCCAAATTAGAAAACCCTTCAATAAATCTTCGGTAATAACCTGCCAAACCCAAGAAACTTCTGATCTCCATCGCTGTCTTCGGAGGCTCCCATTGAAGTACTACACTTACTTTAGATGGATCCACCGCTATACCATCACCAGAAATAACATGACCCAAGAAACTCACAGTCTTCAACCAGAATTCACTTTTCGAGAACTTTGCAAATAGTTTATTATCTTTCAACACCTGCAATGCAATCCTCAAGTGTTCTGCGTGATCCTCGTCAGACTTAGAATAAATCTGTATGTCATCAATGAATACCACAATAAACTAATCCAGTTAAGAATGAAAGATACGATTCATATACTCCATAAACACACCCGGCGCATTAGACACTCCGAAAGGCATCACTGCATACTCGTAATGTCCATAGCGAGTTCTAAACGCAGTCTTCTGAATATCATCTTCCTTTACTCTAATTTGATGGTAACCTGATCTCAAATCAATTTTGCTGAAAACACGAGCTCCCACAAGCTGATCCATTAAGTCATCAATCCTCGGAAGTGGATACTTATTTTTAATGGTCACTTTATTCAACTGATGGTAATCAATGCACAGACGCATACTACCATCCTTCCTTTTCACCAACAACACTGGGCTCCCCACGGCGACACACTCGGTCTAATAAACTTCTTATCAAGCAATTCTCCAATCTAAGATTTCAACTCTGCCAATTCTGATGAAGACATCCTGTACGGTGCCATAGATATAAGTCTAGTACCAGGAACAAGATCAATAGCAAATTCAACTTCCCTCGTCGGAGGCAATTCTGTAATATCATCTGGAAACACTTTAGGAAATTCACTCACCACCGGTAACTCATTAACTGAAGTCTTGCTTTCCACGGATAACGAGGCAAACACTGCAAATATCTTAGCCTCATCCTCCAACAACGTTCTCAACTCTCTTCCAGACAAAGAATCCGCTAATGCTTCCTCTTCAGGAGTAAGAAACAATAACATCTTCCTAAAGCAATCAATGTAAACCCAGTTGAATTCCAACCAGTTCATCCCCAAAATAACATCGAGATTACCGAGTGGCAAACAAATCAAGTCCACTCTGAAATCCCTACCAAACATAGTCAACGGACACTTCAAACACACTAAGGAAGTAACTACATAACCAATAGACGGAGTTTCAATCGTCATCCTCTGATCTAGAGTAGACGGCACAATTCATAATCTCTTCACACAATCAACAGAAATGAACGAGTGGGTTGCACCAGTGTCAATGATAGCAATCAAAGGAATATCATTAATAAAACAAGTACCTTTGATGGAACACTCATCATTGGTGGATTGGGTTCCCACCAAGGCAAACACCTTTCCACTGGCCTGAGATTTCTTTGGCTTCTCACAGTGAGTGCTGATATGACCCTGTTCTCCATAGTTATAACGGGTAGGCATAGTGGCCCTACAATCTGCTATAATATGACCTGGTCACCCACACTTGAAACATTTATTCACTTTATTCGGATAATTATTAGCACGGTGACCCGCACCACCACATCTGAAACACTTGAGAGCATCAGAAACCGCTCCTCCCTCTTTTGGTTTCTTCCCTACAGTAACTTTCTGTTTTCCTTTATCAGCTGGAGCACTATAAGGAGTACCCCCAAACCTCTGCTTACCCTTCCGGTCACTCACAGCCTTATAATGAGCAATCTGGGCCCTATTATCATTATCATAAATCCTGCTTCTACTAACTAGTTCTGGATAATTCCTTATCTTCTGACAAGCAATGCCCTGTTTGATCTCGGGACGCAGCCCATTCTCAAACTTCAAGCATTTCGAATTCATAGCTTCTTCCGTATTGTAATGAGCACAATACTGCACCAACTCTTTAAACCGAGCAGCATATTCAGCAACAGTCATGGTACCCTATTTCAGTTCCAATAATTCAATCTCCTTTGCACTACGAATATCTTTCGGAAAGTACTTTTCCAGAAACTCAACCTGAAACACTGTCCAAGTAATATCAGCACCCGCAACTTCCAACCTCTGACGATTATTGTCCCACCAGGCTTCAGCCTCTCCCTCCAGCATATGAGTTCCAAACCATACTTTCTGAGCATCACTGCATCCCATGGTCCTGAAGATCTTCTCAATTGCCTTCAGCCATTTCTGTGCAGCCTCAGGATCTAGAATACCTCCCTCATATGTAGGCGGCTTATTGCTTTGGAACTGTGCTAAGTCGCGGAACTGCGCACCCCCAACCTGATTAGTGTTCTCTACCGCTTGTGCCATAGCTTGCATAGCAGCAGTAAGAGCAACATCATTCCTTCCTGCCATACTATTCAACAATCAACATACGGTCAGAACACATAACTTACTCATATTCTAAGGACAGACTCTACTATAACACATGGCCGGACGGACCGACCTGCTCTGATACCAATTATAACACCCCACTTTCCCATTTTTCTAAATATATAAATGATATGAAAATAATCAGAGTTACACCCTAAAGTAGGATGCTACATCATTAAAACCAATCACAAAAACTCTTTTCATTAATGAAATAAGCAACGGAAATAATTGTTTTATTCAAATTACGGCAATATGCCAACAACACCAAAAATCCACATAAATCGTGGTCCACCATATTTTCAAATAAAGAATAATACGTAACAAAACAATAAAGAATAACAAATGACGAAAAACTCCTAAAATCCCGTGTTATGTATCAGAGCGACTCCTAAGACTCAATCAAGCAACACGCACTTCATGCACACTCAAGTACCTGGATTATCTGTACTTTCGAAGAAGCACAGACGCAACAAACAACAAAGGGGTGAGAACTACATTCAATAATTAATGGTGTATAATACATGTTAAGGGTAGAAATCACACACTGTCAACACACAATCACGACACACTTGTCACTTACAATTATAACTCAATAAACACATAATGATGCAATGTGACTCGACAACCGACACAATGCATGTGGTACCAATACACCATGGTTCATTCAATCGAACCTGATTCATAAAAGAATCCAGATAGATCACATATACCCCTACTTGGCAATGATCTATCTCCACCATACTCCACATTGGAGTTTGGATGAATCACATACACTCCTCCTGAGCAATGATTCATCCCCACCGACACACCATGTATGCATGACAATAAATATGCATACAACACACATGTATAATATAAAAATTACTCATTCCCACGATCCTCCTGATCACACATGAAATAATCATTCACCGCAGTACACCCCACAACCGGGCATCCCTCACTTGGCGTCAATTAGTTAAATATCTAATTAATTCACCTAAATTCCATTTTTAATTATTTTCACCACCATTCCTAGTTTCAACAAGTTCTGAAATCTACCCCAACCTCTCAGACCCAAAAGAACTGAATCAGACGCGAAATCGGGAAAGAAATCGCAGAACAACAGAATTCTACACTCTCACTGGTCATACGCGTATTGCCTTGAGTCGTACGCGTATTGCCCAGCTCGCTCGCCCATCCAGTTGCGTATCATACGCGTAAGGCCTCTCCTCTCGCTCTGCCATACGCGTATTGTCCTGCCTATTACGCGTATGGGCAGAGACGTTTCATTCCCTCAGAAACCTATTTTCAGATCCGGATACGCGTAACCCATCTCATACGCGTAAGGCCAAGCCTCCATACGTGTACCATTACGCGTACGGGCAGAAGGCTGTGTCAAAAGTGAGCTCCATACGCGTATACCCACGTAACGCTTGGCCATACACGTAACAACTTGCCTGTTACGCGTATTGCCCTTTGGCACACAATGCCATACGCGTAACGCCTTCCTTGTTACGCGTATAGGCAGAGACTGTGAAAAATCCCCATTTTTCATATCAGTCCAAGTTCTGCCACTTTGATCTCTCTTCCACACTCCATACCAGTCCTAAAATTGTTTCCATATCCGTTTTAGGCCTATAATCTCACATTACTTCTTCCATCTATTATTACTAGTCAATTGGGTATTTTCTAGGTCTAAATTCGTTACCCCCACCTGCAACGAAACCAGATCTGCAGCAGATACATTCAAACAACAGTAACAGTACAAAATCATACACGACATTCATACTATCATCATTAATTTCACATAGAGTAGCAACAAAATATTCACATCAGATTCAAAATTCATCAACAAGACAGACATACGAAAATCCTATGAGGGAAAGGACCCCTCACTACCCTTTTCATGGCATTATCACCTATATTGACCCCATTCTCCCCCCTTACCTCGAATTTGCTCAGAAATCCTGCAAAAATTGATGGAGGATTCTTGCCCTAGCACCCTTGTTCTTCCTTCCCTAGTTCTTTCTCTTTTTACGTGAAAATGCAGTTATTCCTCTAAAACTCACTAATCCAGATTAAGGGATTTTACTCTCCTTAGTTATCTCCCTTAATTTTTATTAATTAATAATATAAGACACTCATAATAATAATAATATTAATAATATTCATAATAATAATAATAATACTAACCATATTACTATTATTATTTTTATCCCTTATTATTACTATAATATTATTATTAACTAAGGTCTTTAATTACCATTATTCAAACAAAGACATTATTCTTCACTCACCTGATCCCAAATGCTCCTAACCAAGCCAACACACACAAAAATACACATGACGATTTAATTATTTTAAATGGGATGTTACACAGTGCGAGACCTAAGCAAAGAAGTTCGCAATGCGAGCTTAGATATTTTCGTAGGGGCGGTTTAGTTGTTCAGAGGCACTTCACGTGCCCAAAAGTAGACTTTGCAGTGGGAAGAGGGAGTTCGCAGTGTGAACGAGACAGATTTTGTAATACTGTTTATGTACTTTTCTTGCTTTTAAGAAAACATAACCTAAAGAACTTTGGTTTTTAGAGATAGAACTTTATCTCTCTTCATTTCAAATATATTTTAGAGAGAGAAACACAAAATCCTAAGAGGGAAAAGTCCAAATACAAGCAAATCAGAGCTTGATCTTCGATGTAATTTATTGATACCTTATGTATTTCTTCTACTATATGTATTTGTGAACTAGTTTTGATTCAATATTGATGTTGTCTTTGATTTCATATTATTGGGTTTGAGATATTCATCTATAAATAAGCAAACTCTAAACATAGATTTGTGAGTTGATATTCACTAGTATCAAGCTTTTATTGTGTTGATTGTAAGCATGAGACATCATCTAGTAATTAATATGGTAAAGCCCATGATAACGCTTTAGACATAAACGGTATTGTAAGGATACGTGATAATAGAGATGAAGAACTATGTTCACATGCATAAATTAGTTGAATACATGTTAAAAAGGGTTAATCGTATGTACGTATTCCGATCATAGCGTTTTATATGAATCAATCATTTATCTGATATGGATGTTATCCTTGTTTACTTGTTTACACATTGATTTAAACCGCTATGGACATATACTCTTCAAATCTGGATCTAGGATAAATACCTATTAGTTTCTAAACTCTAGACATAGATTTAGATTTAACATTCGTGCGAGTATCAGTTCTTAAAGCCCCGTGTTGTGAGTTGCGTGAGATATCATCAATGAGACAATACACTTGTTCTCTCGACATTGCGTTAGACATAACCTCGGTTGTGGGTGATACGTGAAGGTATTAGACAAATGATTGATTTGTTTTTAACTGGTCAGAACAATGCATGTGTTATCGATTGATGAAATTCCAATCCCAACAATGCTCTGTTTATTTTAAGTCTTTACTTTATATTTTTCGTCTTTATATTTTTCGCTTTTATCTATTGTACCTTGAATCTTTCAACTAAACTTTTCACATCAAGCTTAGAAATGTAGAGACCGTTGAATGGCGTTCTTTCCCTTGCACCGATCCCTGCGGGGACGACAAAACCGGGTACTTAATAATTTTTGTTTGCCGCTTTACCGAGTCAACACCAATTTAACTATAGCTTCCCTCTTCTTACCACAAACTCTCCTCAAATTCCACAATTGGCCCAGATTCCTATTTTCTCTAATTTCTTATTTTATCAATAATAATAAATAAAATTTTAATTATTATTATCATTTTCTAATTTACTCAATCGTCTCACCGCACCGTACTATTTCTACCACACCCCAACAACACATATTCAAATAATTTATTTTAAATTGCACCAACATCTAATAATTAAATAAAACACCAAAAATCATCATAAATCACCAATAATTCAGATACGAGTCCCTCATTTGGCTCTTCATGCTCCCAAGTTACCTTCCACCAGTTGGTCCTCCCCACACTACCTTCACCAAGGAAATCTGATAGGTTACTCCTCATATCCTCTACAAAATCTAGTAAGGACTGATGAAATGCGAAGTAAGCTTTCGAGACTTCAAGGCTTGACCAACACTGGTTACTGGGGTAACTCTAAAAAACATGTGACTTCCACCTGGGACTCAAGTGTTTTCCTCCTCTTTGATCATATTGATCTTCTCAGTCGTCTGCTGAACAATCTCAGGTCCGAGCACAACACTCTCTCCTGACTTATACCAACATAAAAGAGTCATACGCCTCATACTATATAATGCCTCATACGGTGCTAATCAAGTACTAGCGTGGAAACTATTGTTGTAGGTAAACTCAATCAATTATAAGTAGCTATCTCAAGCACCTCCTTGTTCTAGCACACAAGCCCTCAGCAAATCCTCTAAAGACTGGATAGTCCTCTCTGTTTGACCATCTGTCTGCGGATGATAAGAAGAACTCAGATGCAACTTCGTACCCAAAGCCATTTGTAATTATCCCAGAACCTCGACGTAAACCTCAGATCTCTATTAGATACAATACTAGATGAAATACCATGCAAACTGATAATCCTCTTGATATACAGCTTCGCCAACCTCTCCAATGGATAATCAAGTATCGTCGGAATAAAATGATCATACTTCGTCAACCTATCCATAACTACCCAGATGGTATCACCATTCTTCACAATCCTCGGCAATCCAGACACAAATGCCATCAAAATGTTATCCCATTTCCACTCAGATATAAACAACGGTTGCATCAAACCCAACAACTTTTGATACTCAATCTTTAACTTCCAACAAGTCAGATACACATACACAAACTTTGCAATCTCTTTCTTCATTCTAGACCACTAAAACATCTTTCTAAAATCCTAATACATTTTTGTAGCATCGGGATGAATACTCAAACCACTCATGTGACCCTCCTCAAGAATACTCTTTGTAATAACCCATGTTATCTAAATGCTCAATTGGACATCAGATGAGATCAGATGAGCTTTTGTGTACTCTATCTTTGGTTAATTGGATTAATGGAATCCTCTAAGTGTTTTAAGTATGGTCATTTGGGATCAATAGAGCAACTAATGAACTCTGAAGAGATCAATTATTTTATTAAAGAGACAGATCATTATTTATTAGTCCAAGAGAAGATTTTAAGGTAACTCTAATAATTGATCAATTGGTGTTAGATGACAAAATATCAATTGGAGATATTTTACTTTATTGGATTTATATTATATAATAAGTGTTATATATATATATATATATATATATATATATATATATATATATATATATATATATATATATTTGTTAGAAAGAAAAGAAAGAAGAAGTTGGTAAGAAGAAGAGGAAAAAGGAGAGAAAGAGAGAAAGAATGGAAAAGGCTTGGATCTTCATCATCTCTTCATCAATTCATTATCTTCTTCAACCTCCTCTTCGATTATCAGGTGGGTTCTAGTTAGAGACTTAAGTTCTAGAATTGGAATTGTTTAGAACTTAGGTTAGAATTGGAGAAAATGAATAATTTGTGTGAAATCAATGTTCTAACGAATAAAACGTGAAATAAACCGCGTAATATAATCGGGTTATGCATGAATTTAATCGGTAATACTTGTTATTGTGATGAATCCGGTTTTGATTGGTTTTGGTTTGAGTTTACACCATTAAAAACAGGTTTTTATGCTTCTGGTTCAGTGGTAACCGGTTACTCACTTTGAGGTAACCGGTTACATGCAGGAAAAATTAAGGTCTTACGTGAAAAGTGAACTAAGTAATCGGTTACTCATTTTGAGGTAACCGGTTACCAAAATGTGTCTCTAACTCTCATTTTGATTCTGTTTTGAACAGTGCAGCTTGAGTAACCGGTTACTCATTCTGAGGTAACCGGTTACCACTGTTTTGAATTTTGAAAAATGTTTGGAAATTCATATCTTTTGACTCGGGTTTCCGATCGAGACGTTCTTGGTATCTTTGGAAAGCTATGACGACCCTCTACCCAATAAAAAGTGAAAATATGGAGTATAATGTGGGATTAATTAATTAGTGACAATTGAATGAGAATGATGTTTATGTGATATGTTGTGATAAATGTTTTACTTATGCAAATTGTGTTATACCATGTCTAACTAATTGTTGTTAAGTATAATTGAGAGAATATGCATGCTTAAAATGAATTAGGAAGAGTGAGGAAACTTTACCCCAAAACAAATGATATGATTCTAGGTTATGGTCTAGAGTAGATAACCTAGATGGCGATGTTCGTGCATGCGATATAGAAATGTGCATCCTTGACGAGTAATGGTCTAGGAGAGAGTGAAAACACTAGTATGGAACATGTGTGTAAACCTTTGTGTTTTATGAGAAAAGGTGAATGGGCCTTAAGGCGAATGTGGCCTTGTGATTGTTGAATACAATCACGTTTGTGTATATGATCACATAATCATAATTGTTTCCCTATTATATACCGTTTCATGAGTAACGAGCTCCTCTGGAATGTATACATGATCACTTGGAGGGTTTGATTCCCGATATAGTACAAATGGAACCTATATGGTAAAGAGACGATCGTTAACAGGCCATGAGAAGTGACGGTTCACGGTTAACACGCCGATGGACCCGAATCTATTTCGTATGCCAAGTAATCTACAAGGATCCATGATTCGTTCCAACTTCTAGACGTAGAAAAGGACGGGAATAAGGGGTGCCTTGATGAGGTTATCGATTAGTGGTAAATTTGAGTTAACGGGCTCATGAACATGTTTCCATATAGTGTGAGATTGTGAACTCAAGGTCATTTCCCTTCCCCTTGACTTGAGTTAGGATTTGGCTAGAACCCTGTAAATCTGAGAGAATCCATAAGATAGGGAACTTATTGAGATTAATATCTCACCCCATCATTGTTAATATTTTTCAGGCTTTGGTTACAGGTTTAATTTACAAGTGGAGCTATGCTTGGATGTTTCAAGAGAAGCTTAGCTTTAGTATTCCGCTGTGTATTTTGTTGTATATTGATCTTAGTTTTTATTATTTTGGCTAGTTTCCATATCTTGTACCATATGTTGTACCATAGATTGTATTATGTTTCTAGAATGGTCAAGAATGTGAATTGCGCTATTAGGCACTTATGATGGTGTCAGTACCAAATAAAATGCTTGTATAGTATTATTCTAGGTATATATTATACAGGGCATTACACTCTTCTTAAGCTCAGGTACATTAGGAACACAACTCTATCTCTAAACCTCATCACACCATTCTCATTGACTCAGAATTCACCTCTGTTACCTTGGTTGATTAACATAAGACGATCTATCAAACTTAAATTGGATCTTTGACACTCTCTGATCTCTTCAAGGATACCACTCGTCAGCTTCAACATACCCAACTTCACACTATTAGGAGTTTCTTCACACATCAAACTCATATCTATGAATTGCTCAATCAGTTCTATCTCTCGAACTGTAAACATTGACATGCGTAAGAACTTCCTACTTATCACATCTGCTACAAAATTAGCTTTTCCCGGATGATAACTCAAATCAAAATCATAATCTTTCAGAAGTTCAAGCCATCTCTTCTGCCTCATGTTCAACTCTTCTGATCAAATAACTATTTCAAACTTTTGTGATCACTGAACACTTCAAATTTAAAGCTAATCAGGCAGTGCCTCCAAATCTTCAACACGAATACCACTACTGCCAACTCAAGATCATGCGTAGGGTAATTCCTTTCATGAAATCTCAGTTGTCTCGAATCATAAGCCACAACCTGACCATTCTGCGTCAACACGCCTCTCAGGCCCATCTTCGAAGCATCACAATATACAACAAGGGACTTACTTGGATTCGGAAAAATCAAAACTAGAGCAGACATTAACTTCTTCTTGAGTTCTTGGTAACTCTCTTCACAATGCATATCCCAATTCTAGGCTTCACCCTTTCGAGTCAACTGAGTTAAGAGCAATGCTAACTTTGAAAAACCTTCAATGAACTTCCTGTAGTAACCAACCAATCCAAGAAAATTTCTAATCTCAGTGACAAACTTCGGAGTCTCCCATTGTAACAAAGCTTATATCTTTGACAGATCCACAACCATACCACCACTAGAAATCACATGACCAAGGAAACTCACTTCTCTTAACCAAAACTCACACTTGGGAAACTTTGCATACAATTGGCTCTCTTTTAATGCCTGTAAATACAATTCTCAAATGTTCCACACATAGCCCCATACTATCGCCCTTCTTCTTTACTAACAGCACCGACACACCCCACGGTGAAACACTCGGACGAACAAACTTCTTCTCAAGAATATCTTTCAGTTGCTTCTTCAATTCACCCAACTCTGAAGCAAATATCCTATAAGGAGTCATCAACAATGGACTAGTACCAGGTACAAAGTCTATAGAAAACTCCACTTCACGCTCTAGCGGCAAATCGTTGAGGTATTCAGGAAACACTTCTGGAAATTCACACAGTACAAGAATATCACGAACTACTCCTTTGCCTCTGGTTTCAAACAAGCTAACATCACAAACACTTGTGCCCTATCCTTCATGGGTGTTATACCCCAAATTTTATCCTTAGATTCCTTAATCTTTCGCACATCATTTCTAGGTCAATCATCCATGCATAGCTAACCAATTTATTAGACTTTGTTTGTTTGTTTTCGTTTATGAAATTAGGTTTGCTGCAAAAGGTTCAAAGGTTATGAAGGCCTCTGTGTATGTTTCAAGGAGAATCAGGGTCTTTCCTCTCTATTAGTGTGGCATGGTTATTTGAGGATAGGTTATGGTTTTTGTGGCAATTGGCATCACAAGTTGTGTCATTATTTTCCAGGGATTCCTCAAGACATGGTGTTTGTGTTTATCTAAAGGATTGTTTGAATTTTGTCGAAGTGTTTCATGTTGATTATGGATCGAGATCTTATGTGATTGATTTATGATTTAATTGAAGAACAAGGCTAATAGGTTCATTGATTCAAACTTGTCCAAATGACATAAAGTATTTTGGACATGTATTTTGTTCAAGAATTTGATTCAAAGTTGGTGTGGATTTCTTAATTCAAGTAATAAAATGGAGTGGTCAAGTTTTATTGGCATTCACTATTTCAAGTCCATTTCGAAATAACCGATGGTCAAAGTCTTAATTATACAAGGATGGAAGGGTCATAGTTCATGCTTGTGGTTTACTTAGAGTATAAGTCACAATTGATGAGTCCAATATTATTCAAGACATCATTATTCAAGTTGTGAATATCATGAAAATTCACAAACAACTATGATAGATGGGCTTGGTGTTGCTGGATGGGGTGTTGGAGGTACTGAAGCAGAGGCAGCAATGCTTGGTCAGCCCATGAGCATGGTTTCGCCTGAAGTTGTTGGATTCAAGCTATATGGAAATTTGCGCAATGGTGTTACAGCACGGTGTTGTAGGGAAGTTTGTTGAATTTTATGGTGATGATATGAGTAAATTATCTTTAGTTAACAGGGCAACTATTGCTAACGTCTCCTAAATATGGCGCCACCATGGGTATAATGAGGCACAACAAGATAGGGTATATTCATCACATCTTGAATTAAGCCTGTCTGACGTAGGACCATATATCTCAGGATCAAGAGACTCCATGACCAGGTTTTTTTTTTGAAAGAAATGAAGGCCATTCATATTCATTCTCACACATACACATACCAAACAAAGCCTCCAAAATGAGTATTCAAAGGGTACTCATAAATCAAGTTCATAATGCAAGTTCAAGTAAATCTCATTCTCTGTCATCCATCCAAATTCAAGTATATAAAATTTCAAAATTATCAAGAAATATGAAGTGTCAAAGTCAATACCAAGGCTACAAGGTTTTACCCAAATACAAGATTGGTATGATTACATTTTTCAAAAAAAAAGAAGAAAAAGAAGAACTATACAATACTTGAGGCATTTGTTTCTATCACATTACATGTGCTCTTCATAGACACAAACGGCTAGGCTAAAGACAATCAGGTGGATCACTAACTAATTTTCCTGCTGCCACCCTTGCAGTTCTTGCAGCTGTTTCAAGATGAATTCTGAAGTTGAAAAATAAGTAGTTACGGTTAGCGATAATGGTAGTAAGATTCGAAAGGAAATTTCGAAGACAAACTCTATACCTGTAGATTCAGCCGTCCACTTCTGAATTTGGAAAATCGATGTCCAATAATCAGAATGATTGAACCAAGGCAGAAACTAAGATCAAACGGCAATTCCTCTCCCCACACTCACACTGCTGCGCTGCGACCTGCGATAGAAAGAGGGGAACTACCTAACTTTAACAATCAAACTCATCACGTTGCCGCTGGAAATGATATCAAAAAAAGAGGTGAAAGTGTTTGATGCCTTACTAAAAATAACGCAGAGAGCATTTTGCCGATCCTTGAAGATGTTTTTTATAATCACCCTGAATCACCTGATGCCAAAGATCCTTCAAATGTTTCCAGTTTCCAATCAAGCAATTTCAGTTCCTGCAGGACATCCGTTCTTTATGAATCATTTTGCAACTTTCGGTCAACCACTACTTGCAGGATCGCCAATAACTGCAGCCCACTCAGTTTCTTCCAAAGGTTGCCACAGTTGCTGGTTTGATTGAGCCATGAGTAAAACCATCAGCACCTGCTCCTCAACTTACCATGTTCTATGCCGACACCGTGAACGCCTTCAAAGATACCACTCCCGAGCAGATACCAGCTATCATGTTGTTGGCTGGAAATGGCTTATCAGGGACAATCACGATAACCATTAAGTTCCAAATATTTCCAAGTCAAAAACATCAAGTTAAATCACAAACAAGGAAAGAAATCGGAAAGCATTTACAATTTGAAATTGGAAGCTCATTTGAATTAAGAGCAAGATGAAGATGGAAACTCTTGGATTCACAATCAACAAACGTAATCAAGGAGTTCATTAGGTGTTCCAAACATGATGGAAACATACTGAAGCGAGAACGAAAAGATTTTTATCATCATAAAAATATGTTTCAGGCAACATTCGAAAACTTTCCAAAACAGCCATCAAACATTTCCAAAAAAACATGATTCCATAACATTCAAGAGGCAAAGAAAATTTAGATTCTTTCCAAGACAGGAGCCGACAAAACGATTCTTCGTATTCACTTGCAAAATCAGAATTCAACTCACAGGGCCTATAAAAAGCATTGGGAATCAGAAATATCACAGATTATTCACAGCAGAGACCCAAACCATTATCATACATTCAAGAGAATACACAGAGCAAAATCATCACAAGGTTTTCCCACAGAAAGTTCACAACACATACATTCACAAAGCCATCAAAAAGAAAAATCATAACACACGCAGAACAACACGCATCAGAAACACACCACAACCTCACGTACGATTTTCACAAATAGCAACAAAACATCAACGCAACCATAACCCCACAATACACTGATTGAAAGAAGCAGTATTGATCGATGAAGAGCTACAACTACCATCATAAGCACATTGAAAGATAGAGAGTAGAGACTTACTTGAAAACTTGCGTCGCCGAATCGTTTCGCCGAAACTCTGCGAAGGTACGCAATTCTTTCAAGTAAATTCAATTGAGAATCTGAGGAATTGAGATTTGTCGCCTTCATTTCGAATTATTGAATAGTTGTGTGAGTTGCGATCGAAATTTGGGGAAGAAGATGGAGTTGGGTCGCGAGAATGATTTGCGTGCGAGAGAGATGAGCGAGAGCCAAGATGAGAGGGAATGAGTAACATTAAAAAAATGAAGAAGAAGAGGGTAGTGAAGGGTACCACACGTAGAGAGAAAGAGAGCCGCGGAAACAGGGTGTGTAGAGAGAGAGAGAGAGAGAAGAGGACATGGTTGCTGGTTTTTTCTTGTAATCTCTTTTTCACTTTTAGCTTGGGTCGGGTAGGCCTTATGGCCTTGAGCCCATTTTTTTTTCTCTTTCTCCCACACCATCCACTTTTGTTTTTAGATACGAGATTTTTTTTTTTGGGCTTAGATAAGGACCCCATTTCTAATTTATATTCATAATCCATATCACACCAATGCACCCTTTTGATTGTAATTTTGTTTTTCTCATGATTAAATTTTGTATGAATTTCTTGATTAAATTTGGTTATTGATCTTGAGTTTAATTTTTGATGTTGATTTTAATATGTTAGCCTTGATCTTTTATTTTGATTAAACCCTAGTAGGCTTTAAGTAATGTTAGTTTGTTTGAGTATTGATGTTAATTTTTTGCTAATCTTGTTGGAATTAAGACTTTTGTTAATCTTAACGAATCTCGATCTTTATATTTGAATATTGTTGTGGTGGTTGCCTACTGTGATTTTCACATTGGTTTTAGTCCATTTTCTTGCTTGGTTAAATTGAATTAAAGCATAGCTTTCCTTTAGGTCCTTAACTTTCGCATGACAACGTTAGGATAAATTTTCATCCTTTGCTCCTTGTTGTTGTTTGTATTCCAAAATTTCAGAGGAAAGGATCCCCTCCGTTGAATCCATGTCATGAGTAGGAAAACTTAGGAATACTTTAAGGCCTTCCCTATATCCTAGCCTTAGGATTATAGCCGTCGTGATATATGTCTTGCCATAGACATTTCATCCTAGCCTTAGGATTGGAGTCGCCGCACTCCGTGTAAGTTCCTGCCATGGATACTTACCTTCTTTTTAACATAGCCTTAGGATCAGAGTCGTCGCACTCCATGTAAGTGTTCTGCCATGAACACTTACCTTCTTTTAACTTAGCCTTAAGTTTGAAGCCGTCGCACTCCATGTAAGCGTCTTGCCATGGATACTTACCTCTTCCCTTTGGAACCTTGACCACAGTCAAGAGCTCCCCACCCTTATTGAGGGGAACTACGAATGCTCTGATTCCATTCCCGTCAGGATACGTAGGCACGAGATGCGATGTCTTGGCGAGCATACTTAGTAAACTAACCCCTAGGTCTTTCCCTTAACACAATACCCTTAGCAAGCAAACAATAAATAACACAAACACTAACAAGAGGTTCCTGTAGAGTACTACATATACTTAGGATGCTAACACCTTTCCTAAGTATAACTAACCCCAAACCTTAGATCTATTAGCTGTGTTTTTACATAGCGCAATTAGGGTTTTCTTCGATCTTTACTCTTTCCTTTGGATAAATCAAAGCTCGGTGGTGAATTTCAATGATTTGTGATTCAAGTTAATTAATAGCTCGATACAACCATCATCGCAACAATGGGCTTTCTCACTTGCTTAGCTGATACAACCATCAATTTTTCACATCCATCAAACTTAGATTCATGCATTGGAGGCAAGTCGCAGATATCTTCAGGAAAACAGCAGGAATCACACACCACTAGCATAACACTAGTCGTCACATTGATCTCTATTTTTCGAGAAGCCAACTTCAACAATACCTAATCATTCTCCCTAAAGACATCCCAACTTGGCCGACAGACAAGAATCTCGAATCCACAACATCTTCAGTGTCAGGAACAATACATCTTTGACATCGCCTGAGCTCTTGCAATCAGCGGCACAATGCACCAACTTATCAAAACAATTGGTAAACAATTGGTTTAACTCAAACCAATTCATTCCCAGAATAAAATTAACTTTTACAAATAAAATACAAACTGTACATATCCTTAGAGAACACGCCTGGATACTCAACACACCACTGGCTCATTTCTAGCCAAAGCATCGTCTTCCCCTTAACAAGGAAGCAAACAACGAGAACACTTGACTGCCTTCCCTCAAGGATCACACCATTTTGCTAACCGACATGATTCTTGAATACGACCTTTCTTCGAGTTCAGGAAAAACACAACATTCTCTAAACAGTCGAACTAGCCAACACCGCACTCTCGCTTGCAGCAACATGATGTATGGGCTCTCTACACTTGGAACATCCAAGATAAGCAGTCGCTTCTCCCCCACTTGTTTCATTCCCAACCTATAATGTAGAACAAAACAAGCATCGATAGTGTTCACACACATGTTGCATACTAGGGAACAAACATAACTAAACAACCTGATCGGACGGACCGACCTATTCTGATACCACTTTGTAACACCCTAAACCCCGCATACAATTTTAATGCTTAATTTAATAAAATTGAAACCACAAAGGGTGTCACTCACATCAAACATATCCTGCTCCGTAACACGGGTTATAAATTTCACATAAACATATGTTATCGCATGCTCACCTTCACTTAGGGTATCATTGCAGCAGAATCATAATTAAAGCAATTAAAAACCATATTGCACTCATACCATTTAGTCTCAACTTCAGCTTCCATAACAACTAAAAGAGTTTAAATAAATTATCTCCACAACCACATCAGTTATAATACTTCAATATACACATGACATAAGAAGTGAAAGAAAACATTCCTAGCCCGATGTTACATGGACACAGATAGACCCTACTAAAGAAATCGACACACTATTAGAAGCCACTCCAAAAGCTACCTTCCACTTACTTCAACAATGCTACTTTTGAGTATCGGCATGATGCCCATGTAAATGCAACATTCAAACAGAAGGGATGAGAATTCATTTCAATAATAAACAATATAGAATGAAGAATAGAGCACAACATCTACACAATCATGCACAACAACATATCACATCCTCGCACCCAATTCATCATCAACATTGTACACGACAACATCTCAATTATCATCAACATCATACAAAACCACATCTCAATTATCATTAACATCATATGCAACAACCTCTCAATTATCATTAACATCATATGCAACAACATCTCATCTAACATCATATCAACAACAACCAATACAAATGCAACACTTATGCAATGTACCCCACCAACTCAAAATGCATGTGGTACCAAATATGAACACTCAAGTTCATTTCGCTACATGATCCCCACCATATGATTGATTCCCTCATGAAACCGGAGCACACCAAAATTTCTACCATTATTATCGGTAATGATTCACAAATCTCCTATAATATGAATTAGTTACTCGCACCCGATTCATCACAATGGGATCAAGGCTCACCAAAACTCGTTACCATCACCATAGGTAGCGCTTCAATAATCTTCCATAATAGAAATTAGCTACTCGCACCCGATCCATCACTATAGGATTGAGGCTTGTAACGCCCCAGTTTTAGTTAGTTTCATTTAATTGAGTCGTTTTGATTATTTTATTATTATATTATTTTATTTTTTACTCTTATTTGGTAAATATATTATTTTTCATCGTGATTATATTTTATCGCGTTTTGGGAGCGTTTGCAAGATATTTGAGTATAAGGGTATTTTGGTCATTTCATTTATTTTCTTAAGTTAGAAAACATAAATAGAAAGAAAAAGAGAGAAAAGTAGTAAGGAAAGAAAAAGAAGAGAAGAAAAAGAGAAAGAAGGAAAGAGAAGAGAAAGAAGAAAAGAGAGAAAAACTTAGAAAAGAAGAAATTAATCCAACCGACTTTTCAAACACGACTAAATCCAGTAAGGGTGCGAAACTCGATTATCTTATGCTTGTGTATGATTATGTATGTATGTGTGTGTGAATGTTTGTGGTGTTCTATAGCTTTTCGATTCTAGGTCGGAAGAGAGAAATCGATGTTTTCGCGGTTGAAAATCGGTGTAAATGCTGTAGAATACTTGTTACCATGATTGGGTTATGTTCTGATTGCTATGTGTTGGTTTGGAAGTGTTTTGGTGGGGAAAATATGGTTTTGGGGTGTATAACAGCGCTGCTGGGTTTTTCTGAATTCGCAGGTTCGCACTGCGAATCCCCTAGCGAAGGGGAAAGCGAGAATATTTTACATGTGTATTGTTGTGTTATTATATAATTGTATGCAATTATATTATGATTGTGTTTCTCACCCCTTCTGCTGTTTTAAATGCTCTATGAGGCATTGCAGATTAGATGCTGGAGGTCTTTTCGTGAAGCTTAGGTCTTCATTCTTTTGTCGGTTGGCTCTGATATGTAGCACCGGGTAGTCGGGGAGATCGTTATGTGATTATTTGTATTATGTATACACGTATTTTGGATTGTACATGTATGAATATGTATATGACAGACAAACTTTTTATGATGTATATATATGAGATTCAGTTACAGATTTTCCGCTTTTATTCTGTATCTGAATTGTGGGTGTTAGGAACTAAGTTCCTTTATTATGTGCTACCTGAATTGTTGCATATCTATATGAGCAGGTTATTGCGTGATTTTAATTCCTTTTGATGTGATGCTCTCGTCTATGCCGTGAATTGTTAATTACACTCTGATTAATTATTATCGCTTTAATAGCCTGGGGGTGTAGAAGAGGGTGTTACATTAAGTGGTATCAGAGCCAGTCCGTGTCAGTTGTGTCGGTGTTGTGTTCGCGTGAGCTGTTTGTTTAACCATAGTTGTTGTTATTGGAAATGAACAGAATATGGCTGGTAGGAATGATGCTGCTTTGGATGCTGCTATGCAAGCTATGGCTCGTGCTGTGCAGGGTGCACCTAATCCTGCGGGTAATGATGAGTTCAGGAAGAACAAACCGCCTATCTTCAAAGGGAGACATGATCCTGATGGTGCTCAGATTTGGCTTAAGGAGATTGAAAGGATCTTCTGAGTGATGGATTGTACTGAGGATCAGAAGGTGAGACTGGGTACTCACATGTTGCTGGAAGAGGCCGATGATTGGTGGGTTGGTACACGTCATGTGTTGGAAGCTGCAGAGGAAGAGATTACTTGGGCTTTGTTTAGTGTTGAGTTTCTGAGGAAGTATTTTCCCGAAGATGTTAGAGGAAAGAAGGAGATAGAGTTCTTGGAATTAAAACAAGGTAACAAGTCTGTTGTTGATTATACTGCTAAGTTTGTGGAGCTTGCGCAGTTTTACCCATATTATGCTGAAGTGACTGCGTAGTTTTCTAAGTGTGTGAAGTTTGAGAGCGGATTGCGTCCTGAGATCAAGCAGGCAATCGGTTATCAAAGGATCAGAAGGTTTTTAGATTTGGTGGATTGTTGTAGGATTTATGAAGAAGATAGCAAAGCTCGTTCTACTCACTATAAGAGTGTGAACGACAGGAAAGGGAAGCAACAGTTTCGTAGTGGTCCTTACGTGACACCAGCTGATAAGGGTAAGCAAAGGGGTAATTTTGAGAAAAGGCCAAGTGGAGGAGGTATGTCTAGTTTTCTGAGATGTTATAGATGTGGTGAAGTGGGACATCGTCAGTTCGAATGTAGGAAGAATTTGGGGAAGTGTTCCAATTGTGGAGGTGTAGGTCATGTCGCAGCTGATTGTACAAGGAAGAATGTGGGGAAGTGTTTCAACTGTGGTGAAGCTGGTCACATTAGTACAAAGTGTCCGAAACCAAAGTAGGCTCAGACTGGAGGGAAGGTATTTGCATTGGCAGGAACTCAGACTTCTAGTGCAGACCGTCTGATCAGAGGTACTTGTTTTATTAATAGTACACCTTTAGTTGCTATTATTGATACTGGAGTGACTCATTCATTTATTTCATCTGAGTGCGCGAAGCGTTTGAATCTTTTGTTGTCTTCGATGGGTGGTGAGATGGTTATTGATACTCCAACAATGGGGTCAGTAACTACTTCTTTGGTTTGTTTAAGTTGTCCTTTGACCATTTATGGTAAAGACTTTGAGATGGATTTGGTGTGTTTGCCGTTGGAGAGTTTAGATGTGGTTCTGGGAATGAATTGGTTGCAGTTCAATCGGGTTCATATTGATTGTTATCATAAGCTGGTAAGATTTCCTTCTCTTGAGGAATACGAGGAATCAAGTTTCTTATCTACCAAAGAGTTGAAGAAACTTTTGGTGGATGAAGCTCAGTTGTTTGGGTTGTTTGCATCGTTGACTGTGGATAGTCAAGTTTCACTTGATGTGTTTCCTGTTGTGTGTGATTTTCCGGAAGTTTTTTCTGAGGATATTTCAGATGTGCCGCCAGAGAGAGAGGTGGAGTTTTCTATAGATCTAGTTCCTGGTACGAGACATGTATCGATGGCACCATATCGAATGTCGGCATCTGAGTTAGTTGAGTTAAAGAAGCAATTGAACGAATTGTTGGAAAAGAGGTTTGTGAGACCGAGTGTGTCGCCATGGGGTGCTCCAGTTTTATTGGTGAAAAAGAAAGATGGGAGTATGCTATTGTGTATTGATTATCGCCAGTTGAATAAGGTGACGATTAAGAATAAGTATCCTCTTCTGAGAATTGACGATCTGATGGATCAGTTGGTAGGGGCGTGCGTGTTTAGTAAGATTGATTTGAGGTTGGGGTATCATCAGATAAGGGTGAAAGAGGAAGATATTTAGAAGACGGCTTTTAGGACACGTTACGGTCATTATGAATATTCGGTGATGCCGTTCGGGGTTTCTAATGCGCTAGGTGTGTTTATGGAGTACATGAATCGTATTTTCCACGAGCATTTGGATCGTTTTGTTATTGTGTTTATTGATGATATCTTGATTTATTCTAAGTCCCGGGAGGAACATGTGGAGCATTTGCGCATTGTGTTGCAGGTTTTGAAGGAAAGGAGACTTTTTGCCAAGTTGTCCAAGTGTGAATTCTGGTTGTCGGAAGTGAGTTTTCTTGGGCATGTGATTTCAGGTAATGGTATTGCCGTGGATCCATCTAAATTAGAAGCAGTTCTACAATGGGAGGCTCCTAGATCCGTTACTGAAATTCGAAGCTTTTTGGGTTTGGCCAGATATTATCGAAGATTCATTGAAGGTTTTTCTAAGTTAGCATTTCCTTTGACCCAGTTGACTTATAAAGGCAAAGCGTTCATTTGGGATATTCAGTGCGAGGAAAGTTTTAGTGAGCTGAAGAGAAGATTGATGACAGCTCCGATTTTGATCTTGCCGAATCCTAGTGAACCGTTTGTGGTGTATTGTGATGTGTCTTTGATTGGGCTAGGTGGAGTGTTGATGCAAGAAGGTAAGGTTGTAGCTTATGCTTCGAGGAAATTGAGGGTGCATGAGAAAAATTATCCTACTCATGATATGGAATTAGCGGCTGTGGTTTTTGTGTTGAAGATTTGGAGGCATTATCTCTACGGTGCAAGATTTGAAGTTTTTAGTGATCATAAGAGTTTGAAATACTTGTTTGATCAGAAAGAGTTGAATATGAGGCAACGGAGATGGTTGTACCATTTTAATTGTGTGTATTTGATGTGTTATCATGCAATATACCTTTGATAGATATGGTATGACTTGTGTGCTGTTGTATGATGTAAATGCATTGTTTTGGGCTTGATGGTAAAACATGATTATTGTTGATTGAGATGGTTGCATATATGTGTGCATTTGAATGTCATGAGCCATTGTATGCCAAGCATCATGATATGCATTCTTGTGATGTCGTGTGTCCTAGTGGGTGTGAGCGACGAATCGATTCCAGAGGGAATCCGCTATAACATCGTGAGCCTTATACAAAGAGGACTGAAAGTGATGATTTTAGACGATCGTGAGCCTTATACAAAGAGGACCGAAAGCGATCGGATCGTGAGCCTTATACAAAGAGGACCGAAAGCGATCCATAAATGTCGTGAGCCTTATACAAAGAGGACCGAAAGCGACGGGGAACATCGTTTGCCCGACGGGGAGTTACGCTAAGTAACAAGTGATGGTTCCAATAGTTCCTGAGTGAACTAGTGTTGAGATGATGGATGGATGGTACCGCCACTACTACAAAACACGTAAACAACGACGCCATGCTCACAACGCTTCATCCCTACACCGTTGTGACATATCTAAACTAAGGCGCGATTGTATTTTATTTGTTTATTGAATAATACTTATTCGTATATAACAACGGTTGATAAACCAACCGTGGTGATTATCTGTATATAACAACGGTTGATAAATCAACCGTAGTGATACCTTCAAGCTTTCATGTGTTCGAACCTCAGCGTATTCATATATATTATTCCTTTTATGTTAAAGCGTGCATTTACTTTTTTATTTACTTCTAATTAAAAAAATTAAAAGTTATGACTACGGTTGTTTATATACACCGTTGTGATATATTTTGTATGTTTTTTTAATTTTTAATTCTAAAAATAACTCTGGCGCTTTAATATGAAATTTCATTATGTAAATAATATATCATAACGGTGTAAATTCTTGACCGTCGCAGTAGATTTTCAATAGTCTACAAACTAGGTAGTCTCATTGTCTCTTCAGTATCCTTATTTCGATTCCATTGAAAATAGAAACCAGACGAAACGTTACACGATTTCAACCCTAAACCCTAACCTTCAATACTGTGAAACAATACACGATTCCACCAAAGCTTGCATCATCAGTATCCATTTGTTGTCATTTTCGTCATCATCGTCACGATAGTGAAGAAAATAGAAGATTACGCACATACCAACACCGTCGTCATCATCGTCACCGTCGTTGTCGTAAGGAAGGAAGACAACAACAACACCAACACCAACATCGTTTACTTCATCGTCACGTTTAGGGTACGTAAAATATTTTCCCCATGCATATACAATAAACTCTTTTGCCATTGTTGTTCATGTTGTTGTTGTTGTTTTTGAACTTAGATGTCGAGCTTGTCGAGTTCTTCATCAGAAACCAGCGAAGAAACTCAAACAAATGAAAGGTTAGCCAATGAAACTCAAACAACTGAAAGTCAAACGAAAAGATCACAAAGAGGTGTCACAATGATGCCCTAATTCACATCAGTCCGCAACTCATCTGGTGCAAAAATTCTGATCGAGTTTGATTCGCACTACAAATTAGTGGATTGTCCATATTACGCTACTTTTAGGAGTTATGTTGCGTTCCTTGCACGTAGCAAAGTCAGTATACTGATTGATGATTGGAGACAAGTGGATGGTAATGTCAAAAACAGCTTATGGACAGACATTAAGGTATTTCATACTATAATTTTCATATATTTGATATCACTACCTATAGTTTCTAATTCATACTTATATATTGATTTAATGTAGTTGAATTTTGAGTTTACCGATGACTCAAAATTGAAAAGAAAGTGGATGACTTATGTCGGTGTTCGTTGGCGGGGATTTAAGTCACGGCTCACGGATGACTACATTACGAAGCCTAAGAGCGGTCTTCATCCTCCATGGATTCGGTATAGTTTTTTATCGAAGAAGGTGTGACAGAAGTTTGTGAAGAAACGCCGTTCTGAGGAATTCAAGGTTAGTACTAGTAGTCTTATGTAACCTATAATGTTATGCTAATGAGTTATAGATACTAATCATACACATTTTTCACTATGTTAATAACAGGCTAAAAGCCTAGTAGGAATTCAGAACAAGGCGAAAAACATGTACCCCCATAGATTGTCTCGTGGGGGTTACAGGAAACTTGAGAAGAGGATCCTGTAGAAAAAACTACAAGAAGGAGGAGATGGTGACCTTCCATCTCCACCTTCAAGACATGAGAAATGGAAGAGGGCTCGATTAAGACCTAATGGAGAGTACACCTCTGAGGCTTCAAGAGTAGTTGCTGAGAAAATTGTAAGTATATGTTTTGTTTAAATGCGTTTGCTTATGTAAGTTGATCATGAGTTGTTATTTAAATGTGTTTGCTTATGTAATTAAGTTGCTCATGTTGTGTAGGATAACTTGGTTGTGGCGGCCCGTGAAGGCACATTTGTTCCGGAAGCACGACATGACATATTAGTCGAAGCTATCGGAACAGCTGAGCATGGAGGCCGTATCCGTGGTGTTGGAGATGGTGTCGGCTTGAGGTCATACTTTGGATCTCAAAGAAGAAGCACCGAAACCGCTGAATTTCTTGCTCAACGACAAAAGATTGATAATGTTGAGAAGCAATTGGCGGAGCAAAAGAGGTTGTTTGAGGAGGAGAGGGAAAAAGGGAGAAAGAAGTGGAAAGGTTACAAGAGATGTATTCGGTATGTGTCGTAAATCACGCTTATTTTTGTATGATATATATTATATGTTCTAATTGAATATATTGTGCTTATTTTTGTTTTATGTTCTAATTGAATGTTATGATGTAGAGATTAAGTGAAAGCCTCGAACAACGAACTAATGAAGATCGTTGTTGCGTTGATGATGATCAAACTCTAAGTAGAAGTGTCATAAATCACGCTTCTACAAAAGGGAGTAATTGTACAACCCCTCCCCCACCTGCAGATAACCGCAATGGGATATTGGACCCTAGTCCAAATGAAATAACAAGTTTATACTACTCCATTTCAACAACAGACCTTGCGCAACCTCTCCCGCTAGAACATTGCCCAAAATTGGATTTAGTGTATTACACTCCTGAAGATGTGAGGGATTTTCTCGCAGGATATAAGTGGCTTGACCTATCTATTTTGCAAGTTTGGTGCACGTAAGTATATAGTCGAATATACATGTCCTTATAGAACATTATAATTTTTTGTATTTTCTCCCTTAATTTATTCATTTTCTTTTACCATTTAGGTACATTCACCGTGTTTGTATAGAGTTAAATAAATCAAGTACTTATGGAATCTTGGAGCCAACTTATATTAGTTGGGCATATAATGAAAAAAAAATCATGGAAAAGTACTTGAAAGAACGGCTAAATGAGGGAGGAAAAGAATGTTACCTTGCACCATTCCTCTGTAGGTAAGTATTGTTGTAATTTATTTATATATTCTATATTTAGTTTTGTTTTAGTAAAAACTAATTTTATATATATATATATATATATATTCTCGTGTTCATTCAGTGGTCATTGGCAATTGATCGTAATATCGTTTAGGACAAATACGGTGACATTACTGTGTTCCTTGCACGATCCACTTCACAAACCAATGAAAGATCTTGTATTAACTTAAGTGTCTTTGTTTAATATCATTTTCTTTGGCATTAATTGCAATTAGTTTATCATGTAATATGTTTAATTTAATTTTCAATGTGCAGTATTGTGGAGCAAGTTAATATGTTGAGGAATGTTAGAAAAAACCCCACATACCTTGCTCCTAAAGAAAGTGGCCCGATTACCTGTTTATTTCATTTATATTCATGCATGTGTAGTTGTATTCATGTTTTTATATTCATGTAATTTGTAGATAAGGAAACAACGCGGGAGTTACGAGTGTGGGTATTTTATCATGAAACATATGTTAAACATCGTCCTTGCCGGCACTATTGATTCATGGGATACAGTAATATATGCCATAAAATGTTTACATATATTAATATATAAGTTGACTATTGAATTATTATCATGCATGATATATCTTCAATTTTTTGCTCTTATGTAGATGTTTAACGACGAAGCCCCATTCCCCCTTGAGGACTTTGTGGATCTTTGTAAACGTTGGGCGTATATCCACAATGAGCTTAAGGGTTCTGCTCCTGCTGTATGATATATCAGCAACATTTTTTGATGCATATATTTTTTGCTTTTGATGCACATAATGTGAACAATAGTTTTGGCTTTTGATGCACATAATGAAATCAATAATATTGGCTTTTGATTTAAACAATGTTAGCAGTTTAATTCTCTGATTCATTTAGCTTTTGATGTAAATTTCTTTTGATGTAAATTCTGTGATTCATTTATAAGGATAAAATATAGGAAGAATTGTGTTTGATGCACATATTGTGTTTGCATGTAAACAGAAGCTGTTTTGACAGGATAAATTATGGGAATAGTTTGATACACAGATAAATTTTATATTTAAAACAGTCTGTTTTTGGCAGCGGTTATAAACCTATTCGTAGTTGTATGTCAAATGCTAATATAAATAAAAAATGTTGTTGCTGAGAATCGAACCAGATCACAGTTTAGTATATCACAACGGTTGACTAAACTAACCGTCGTGAAATGGTGCGCGCATACTGGAATACAACAACGTTTCCCATGACCGTCATTGTATGTACCTCATATACAACAACACTCTACATAACAACACCTTCGACCCCGTCATTATATGTCATTTCCAACCGTTGTTAAATGGGTTTTTCGTAGTAGTGCGCATTGCATTGCATAGAGTCGTTGTGTCGGTCTCTGTGCATATGCATAAATCATGAATGGATTGATTTTGTGTGGAATTGTGATTGGAATTGATGAGTTGATATATATATATATATATATATATATATATATATATATATATATATATGTGTGTGTGTGTGTGTGTTGGTGATAATTGTATTGTGCATGATTGATATGCATTGGTGATGGATATATGAGATATGCATTGTGTTGTTTTGTATTTGAATTCTGGTGGAAGTTGTGGTGAGAATATTTTACATGTGTATTGTTGTGTTATTATATAATTGTATGCAATTATATTATGATTGTGTTTCTCACCCCTTCTGCTGTTTTAAATGCTCTATGAGGCATTGCAGATTAGATGCTGGTGGTCTTTTCGTGAAGCTTAGGTCTTCATTCTTTTGTCGGTCGGCTCTGATATGTAGCACCGAGTAGTCGGGGAGATCGTTATGTGATTATTTGTATTATGTATACACGTATTTTGGATTATACATGTATGAATATGTATATGACAGACAAACTTTTTATGATGTATATATATGAGATTCAGTTACAGATTTTCCGCTTTTATTCTGTATCTGAATTGTGGGTGTTAGGAACTAAGTTCCTTTGTTATGTGCTACCTGAATTGTTGCATATCTATATGAGCAGGTTATTGCGTGATTTTAATTCCTTTTGATGTGACGCTCTCGTTTATGCCGTGAATTGTTAATTATACTCTGATTAATTGATATTGCTTTAATAGCCTGGGGGTGTAGAAGGGGGTGTTACATTAAGCGGTATCAGAGTCAGTCCGTGTCAGTTGTGTCAGTCCGTGTCGGTGTTGTGTTCGAGTGAGCTGTTTGTTTAACCATAGTTGCTGTTATTGGAAATGAACTGAATATGGCTGGTAGGAATGATGCTGCTTTGGCTGCTACTATGCAAGCTATGACTCGTGTTGTGTAGGGTGCACCTAATGTTGTGGGTAATGATGAGATCAGGAAGAACAAACCACCTATCTTCAAAGGGAGACATGATCTTGATGGTGCTCAGATTTTGCTTAAGGAGATTGAAAGGATCTTCTGAGTGATGGATTGTGCTGAGGATCAGAAGGTGAGACTGGGTACTCACATGTTGCTGGAAGAGGTCGATGATTGGTGGGTTGGTACACGCCATGTGTTGGAAGCTGCAGAGGAAGAGATTACTTGGGCTTTGTTTAGTGTTGAGTTTCTGAGGAAGTATTTTCCCGAAGGTGTTAGAGGAAAGAAGGAGATAGAGTTCTTGGAATTAAAACAAGGTAACATGTCTGTTGTTGATTATACTGCTAAGTTTGTGGAGCTTGTGCAGTTTTACCCACATTATGCTGAAGCGACTGCGGAGTTTTCTAAGTGTGTGAAGTTTGAGAGCGGATTGCGTCTTGAGATCAAGCAGGCAATCGTTTATCAAAGGATCAGAAGGTTTCCAGATTTGGTGGATTGTTGTAGGATTTATGAAGAAGATAGCAAAGCTCGTTCTACTCACTATAAGAGTGTGAACGACAGGAGAGGGAAGCAACAATTTCGTAGTGGTCCTTACGTGACACCAACTGATAAGGGTAAGCAAAGGGGTAATTTTGAGAAAAGGCCAAGTGGAGGAGGTATGTCTAATTCTCTGAGATGTTATAGATGTGGTGAAGTGGGACATCGTCAGTTCGAATGTAGGAAGAATTTGGGGAAGTGTTCCAATTGTGGAGGTGTAAGTCATGTCGCAGCTGATTGTACGAGGAAGAATGTGGTGAAGTGTTTCAACTGTGGTGAAGCTGGTCACATTAGTACAAAGTGTCCGAAACCAAAGCAGGCTCAGACTGGAGGGAAGGTATTTGCATTGGCAGGAACTCAGACTTCTAGTGCAGACCGTCTGATCAGAGGTACTTGTTTTATTAATAGTACACCTTTAGTTGCTATTATTGATACTGGAGCGACTCATTCGTTTATTTCGTCTGAGTGCGCGAAGCGTTTGAATCTTTTCTTGTCTTCGATGGGTGGTGAGATGGTTATTGATACTCCAGCAATGGGGTCAGTAACTACTTCTTTGGTTTGTTTAAGTTGTCCTTTGACCATTTATGGTAAAGACTTTGAGATGGATTTGGTGTGTTTTCCATTGGAGGGTTTTGGGAATGAATTGGTTGCAGTTCAATCGGGCTCATATTGATTGTTATCATAAGCTGGTATAATTTCCTTCTCTTGAGGAATACGAGGAATCAAGTTTCTTATCTACCAAAGAGTTGAAGATACTTTTGGTGGATGAAGCTCAATTGTTTGGGTTGTTTGCATCGTTGACTGTGGATAGTCAAGTTTCACTTGATGTGTTTCCTGTTGTGTGTGATTTTCTGGAAGTGTTTCCAGAGGATATTTCAGATGTGCCGCCAGAGAGAGAGGTGGAGTTTTATATAGATCTAGTTCCTGGTACGAGACATGTATTGATGGCACCATATCGAATGTCGGCATCTGAGTTGGTTGAGTTAAAGAAGCAATTGAACGAATTGTTGGAAAAGAGGTTTGTGAGACCGAGTGTGTCGCCATGGGGTGCTCCAGTTTTATTGGGGAAAAAGAAAGATGGGAGTATGCGATTATGTATTGATTATCGCCAGTTGAATAATGTGACGATTAAGAATAAGTATCCTCTTCTGAGAATTGACGATCTGATGGATCAGTTGGTAGGTGCGTGTGTGTTTAGTAAGATTGATTTGAGGTTGGGGTATCATCAGATAAGGGTGAAAGAGGAAGATATTCAGAAGACGACTTTTAGGACACGTTACGGTCATTATGAATATTCGGTGATGCCGTTCGGGGTTTCTAATGCGCTAGGTGTGTTTATGGAGTACATGAATCGTATTTTCCACGAGCATTTGGATCGTTTTGTTGTTGTGTTTATTGATGATATCTTGATTTATTCTAAATCCCGGGAGGAACATGCAGAGCATTTGCGCATTGTGTTGCAGGTTTTGAAGGAAAGGAGACTTTTTGCCAAGTTGTCCAAGTGTGAATTCTGGTTGTCGGAAGTGAGTTTTCTTGGGCATGTGATTTCAGGTAATGGTATTGTTGTGGATCCATCTAAAGTAGAAGCAGTTCTACTATGGGAGGCTCCTAGATCCGTTACTGAAATTCGAAGCTTTTTGGGTTTGGCCGGATATTATCGAAGATTCATTGAAGGTTTTTCTAAGTTAGCATTTCCTTTGACCCAGTTGACTTGTAAAGGCAAAGCGTTCATTTGGGATATTTAGTGCGAGGAAAGTTTTAGTGAGCTGAAGAGAAGATTGACGACAGCTCCGATTTTGATCTTGCCGAATCCTAGTGAACCGTTTGTGGTGTATTGTGATGCGTCTTTGATTGGGCTAGGTGGAGTGTTGATGCAAGAAGGTAAGGTTATAGTTTATGCTTCGAGCCAATTGAGGGTGCATGAGAAAAATTATCCTACTCATGATCTGGAATTAGCGGCTGTGGTTTTTGTGTTGAAGATTTGGAGGCATTATCTCTACGGTGCAAGATTTGAAGTTTTTAGTGATCATAAGAGTTTGAAATACTTGTTTGATCAGAAAGAGTTGAATATGAGGCAACGGAGATGGTTGGAATTTTTGAAGGACTACGATTTTGGCTTGAATTACCATCCTGGTAAAGCTACTGTGGTAGCCGATGCGTTGAGTCGGAAATCATTGCATATGTCTGCTTTGATGGTTAAGGAGTGGGAACTTTTGGAAGCGTTTAGGGATTTGAGTTTGGTGTGCGAATTGATGTCTGACAGTGTGAGGGTTGGTATGTTGAAGGTTACTAATGATTTTCTATTGACCGTTAGCGAGAAACAGAAATTGGATGTGAAATTTGTGGATTTGATGACGGTTGGGGATAAAAGTGAAAATGAGGACTTTAAAGTGGACGATAAGGGTGTTTTGAGGTTTCGAGGTAGAATTTGTATTCCTGATGATGCGGAGTTGAAAAGGATGATTTTGGAGGAAGGACACCGGAGTAATTTGAGTATACATCCGAGAGCTAATAAAATGTATCAGGATCTGAAGAAGATCTTTTGGTGGTCTGGGTTAAGGAGAGATGTGGCTCAGTTTGTGTATTCATGTTTGACGTGTTAGAAGTCAAAGGTAGAACATCTGAGGCCTAGTGGATTGTTGCAACCGTTGGATATTCCTGAGTGGAAATGGGATAGCATTTCTATGGACTTTGTGTCAAGGTTGCCGAACACTCAGCGGGGACATAATGCGATTTGGGTGGTTGTGGATAGGCTGACTAAATCGGCGCATTTCATTCCGATTGACATCAGTTTTTCTTTGGAGAGGTTGGCAGAGATTTATATCAGTGTGATTGTGAAATTGCATGGGGTTCCGTTGAGCATTGTTTCAGATCGAGATCCGAGGTTTACTTCCAGATTTTGGGAAAGTTTGCAAAAGGCTTTAGGATCTAAGTTGAGGTTGAGTTTTGCTTATCATCCTCAGACGGATGGACAGACCGAGAGAACGATTCAGTCGTTGGAAGATTTGTTGAGAGCGTGTGTTCTTGAGCAAGGTGGTGCTTGGGATAGTTATCTTGCGTTGGTGGAATTCACGTATAATAACAGTTTCCATTCGAGTATTGGAATGGTACCTTTTGAAGCATTGTATGGAAGAAGATGTCGAACACCGTTGTGTTGGCATGAATCTGGGGAGAGTTCGGTGGTTGGACCGAAGTTAGTGCAACAGACTACGGAAAAGGTAAAACTTATTCATGAGAAAATGAAGGCTTCTCAGAGTAGGCAAAAGAGTTATCATGATCGAAGGAGGAAAGATCTTGAGTTTCAAGAGGGCGATCATGTATTTTTGAGAGTTACACCGGTGACAGGTGTTGGTCTTGCATTGAAGTCAAAGAAAATTACTTCTCGGTTTATTGGTCCTTATCAGATATCCGCGAGAGTTGGTGATGTGGCTTATCGGGTGGCGTTGCCGCCGAATCTGTCGAATTTGCACGATGTGTTCCATGTTTCACAGCTTCGAAAGTATGTTCCAGATCCGTCACACGTGATTCCGATGGATGAGGTAGAGGTAAGGGAGAACCTTACGGTTGAGGCATTACCGGTGAGGATTATGGATCACGAGTTGAAGCAGTTAAGAGACAAGGATATTGCACTTGTGAAAGTAGCGTGGGGAGGCGCTGCTGAGACAATTTAACTTGGGAGTTGGAGAGTCGGATGCGGGAGTCGTATCCAGAGTTGTTCGTCTCAGGTAATATTTTCGAGGACGAAAATTTCTAAGTGGGGGAGAGTTGTAACGCCCCAGTTTTAGTTAGTTTTATTTAATTGAGTCGTTTTGATTATTTTATTATTATATTATTTTATTTTTGACTTTTATTTGGTAAATATATTATTTTTCATCGTGATTATATTTTATCGCGTTTTGGGAGCGTTTGCAAGATATTTGAGTATAAGGGTATTTTGGTCATTTCATTTATTTTCTTAAGTTAGAAAACATAAATAGAAAGAAAAAGAGAGAAAAGTAGTAAAGAAAGAAAAAGAAGAGAAGAAAAAGAGAAAGAAGGAAAGAGAAGAGAAAGAAGAAAAGAGAGAAATACTTGGAAAAGAAGAAATTAATCTAACCGACTTTTCAAACACGATTAAATCGGGTAAGGGTGCGAAACTCGATTATCTTATGCTTGTGTATGATTATGTATGTGTGTGTGTGAATGTTTGTGGTGTTATATAGCTTTTCGATTCTAGGTCGGAAGAGAGAAATCAATGTTTTCGCGGTTGAAAATCGGTGTAAATGCTGTAGAATACTTGTTACCATGATTGGGTTATGTTCTGATTGCTATGTGTTGGTTTGGAAGTGTTTTGGTGGGGAAAATATGGTTTTGGGGTGTATAACAGCGCTGCTGGGTTTTTCTGAATTCGCAGGTTCGCACTGCGAATCCCCTAGCAAAGGGGAAAGCGAGCATTCGCTGGGTATTCGCACTGCGAAGGTGAGGGCGAACATTCGCCAGAGACTCGCACTGCGAACTTTACCTCATTTCAGTTCTGACTTAGTTCGCCAGACGTTCGCACTGCGAATGGGGCAGCGAACCAGTGTTGGCTAGACATTCGCCAGAGACTCGTACTGCGAACTGTAGGCTATTTTCCTTTCTGCCATGGTTCGCTGGGGTATTCGCAATGCGAATGAGGGAGCGAAGGACTCGCTAGGAGCTTCGCATTGCGAACATGACAGCTTTTCCCAATTTGTTTTCTTTATAACTTTTGATCCGTAAGTAGGTTTGAGGCGCGGTTTGGTGCGTTGGAAAGCTTTTGACATGTTCTTTCTTATTAAAATGGTTTTGAGATTGTTGGCCGATTAAATTATGTCGGGAATTTGGAAAGGTTTCGTTTTGTCAACTTGTACCATTTTAATTGTGTGTATTTGATGTGTTATCATGCAATATGCCTTTGATAGATATGGTATGACTTGTGTGCTATTGTATGATGTAAATGCATTGTTTTGGGCTTGATGGTAAAGCATGATTATTGTTGATTGAGATGGTTGCATATATGTGTGCATTTGAATGTCATGAGTCATTGTATGCCAAGCATCATGATATGCATTCTTGTGATGTCGTGTGCCCTAGTGGGTGTGAGCGACGAATCGATTCCAGAGGGAATCCGCTATAACATCGTGAGCCTTATACAAAGAGGACTAAAAGCGATGATTATAAACGATCGTGAGCCTTATACAAAGAGGACCGAAAGCGATTGGATCATGAGCCTTATACAAAGAGGACCGAAAGCGATCCATAAACGTCGTGAGCCTTATACAAAGAGGACCGAAAGCGACGGGGAACATCGTTTTCCCGACGGGGAGTTACGCTAAGTAACAAGCAATGGTTCCAATAGTTCCTGAGTGAACTAGTGTTGAGATGATGGATGGATGATACCGCATTGCATTGCATAGAGTCGTTGTGTCGGTCTCTGTGCATAAGTATAAATCATGAATGGATTAATTTTGTGTGGAATTGTGATTGGAATTGATGAGTTGAGATATATATATATATATATATATATATATATATATATATGTGTGTGTGTGTGCGTTGGTGATAATTGTATTGTGCATGATTGATATGAATTAGTGATGGATATATGAAATATGCATTGTGTTGTTTTGTATTTGAATTCTGGTGGAAGTTGTGGTGAGAATATTTTACATGTGTATTGTTGTGTTATTATATAATTGTATGCAATTATATTATGATTGTGTTTCTCACCCCTTCTGCTGTTTTAAGTGCTCTATGAGGCATTGCAGATTAGATGCTGGAGGTCTTTTTGTGAAGCTTAGGTCTTCATTCTTTTGTCGGTCGGCTCTGATATGTAGCACCGGGTAGTCGGGGAGATCGTTATGTGATTATTTGTATTATGTATACACGTATTTTGGATTGTACATGTATGAATATGTATATGACAGACACACTTTTTATGATGTATATATATGAGATTCAGTTACAGATTTTCTGCTTTTATTCTGTATCTGAATTGTGGGTGTTAGGAACTAAGTTCCTTTGTTATGTGCTACCTGAATTGTTGCATATCTATATGAGCAGGTTATTGCGTGATTTTAATTCCTTTTGATGTGACGCTCTCGTCTATGTTGTGAATTGTTAATTATACTCTGATTAATTGTTATCGCTTTAATAGTCTGGGGGTGTAGAAGGGGGTGTTACAAGGCTCACCAAAAAGAACAAAAATTCAGACAACACAAATGCATGGACTCTCAGCATGCAACAACACCACATACACATTGACCCATCTTCTGACCGCGTATGCCAACAATAACACACACACACACACACACAGATATATATATATATATATATATATATATATATATATATATATATATATATATATATATATATATATATATATATATATATAAACAAACAACATCATTCACGCAATGCCACCACCATAATCATGCTTAATCAATCATTTAACAACATCATGTAAACATTTCATCATAATACAACAACCCATGTAATCAAATAATCATATTATCATAACACATTCAGCCCCTAAAAATAATTTTATTAGATATTAATTCGTGTTAGCTTTCCAAAACTTCAAACGACATTCGAATCGGACTTACAAAATGAGAGTTATGACCAAATTCGTCGGGATATGTCAACAGTTCCTTAACCGAACATATGAACAAAAACTTCACCCACACAGTAGGAATAGGAATAATACTCAAACAACTCACCTACCACAATCATGTTATAGATCTGAATGTCAGCTTTCTAAGGCTTCAAATCCCAACCCAAAATGATTCATGAGTTGAAAGTTATGATCAAAACCGTGCACGAAGGCGTTAATATAAGTTTATTGTTTTTCTAAAATTTCTAGCACGATTTTCATCTTCTTCAATCCAAAAAACGTCAATGAAGTCATCACCAAAAATATTTTATCCCTTAACAAAGTTGTAGCCCTCTATTTTAGCTATCCAACGCTTCAAACGGAACTCGATTTGAATTTACGGATCAGTAGTTATGGCCAAAATGATTTCCATAGAAAACACGAACAGCGGCTCCCAAGCAGAGCGCAGTCGTGACAGACAGAGTGCAGAATTTTCTGTATTTTTCATCATTGGAGGCCTTCTGGACCTCCGATTTTGATTTCGTAAAAACCCTAAAGCTCCAAAAATTACAACCCATGCAATAATATAATTATCTCAAGTTAATTTACAATTTTAACATAATTTAATCATCAAATTATTGTTTTAAGATTATGCCTAAAACCTTCGAAATTGCAACAATGGTGGATATAGCTTCAATCATCTAAATAGAAAAAATACACACATATAAGGCACACAAAATTCATCGTATAATCATCATATAACAACCATCATAGCATCCCAACTTAAAATTATGAATCAAAACACCCAACCCTAAGGAGGTTAAAGATTCATCCATTCTACACTTCTACCATATCCTTTACTATTAGACCAAGTTCCCACCCTTACCTGATCTCCAGCAAAAGCCCTTGATCTTCTTCTTCAGCCTTAAGCTTTTGCTTTCCCTCTTTGCCTCTTTTACTCCAATCTCATGTACTGACAAAATCTCCCCAAAACCCTAGTTTCTCTCCCAACCTTTAAAATATATAGTAACCTCCTTACTTTTGCTTAATTATTATTTTGCCCAATTTAACTCTAGCTTCCCTCTTCTTACTGTAGCGAGCGATTTTCGTCGGTGACGCGACCACCTTATCGCTGAAGTTTGGGTTTCCTCCTCGAGGAGAAAGGGTGCTACTTTCTGATTTCTTATTTATTCCATGAAGTTGGAAGGGAAAGGGAAGCTATCTAAAACTAACCTTGCACGCGAATATTTAACTGAACAAACGCTTTAAAGAGATTGGGGGGTCCGGGGTCAGGTTATATAATGGGTAGTTGTCAATTACCCATCCTATATGTGGTTATCCACAGGATGTTAGCTTTTAGGTTTCGCTTTGTAATTGATAGTGTTTATCTGCTGGTGGGTTGGGAAAGTTTCTTGGGAAAGATGAGAGAGTGAGTGAGTTTTTGTTGATGCTCGGGTTCTTTCCCGATTATTTTTGGTACTGGACCTAAGGGTTTTGATTGATATGAAGGTACGGGACCTAGAGTTTTTGACTGGTATGCTCGCTAAGATTTCGCAATCTTATGCCTACGTATTCCCGTTTAAACAAAATAGGGAAATTAGAGCAATCATAGTTCCCCCTATTCTATGGGAGGAAAAAGATATTTTGGTGTCTTGTTCACAGCCCAAGACATGAAGCTAAAGGTGATTTGTATCTTGTTCAAAGCCCAAGATATGAAGCTAAAGGGTTTTGGCTGAGAGAGAATTTGTCATCTCTAAAGGGGATTTGTTGATTTTTGTATGCCTTGGTCAAAACACCAGTTTGATGCTAAGAGGTTGATTGACCCGGCTGGGGAATTTCTTTATACAAAGCCTAAGAGGAGGCTGGATAAGACCGACTCAATAAGAGAGTGTATATGTTGGTGTCTTGTACAAAGCCCAAGATGGAGGCGAAAAAGAGATGGACTCTTAGGGGATATTATTATACAAAGCCTAAGAGGAGGCTAAAAGTTTGACTTCTCCGGGAAAAATGTTATGTATGTCTTGTACAAAGCCCAAGATTGAGGTTAAAAAGGTTTTGACTATGATTAAAGGGAATTCAATTCTCAAAGCTTTAAAGGAAGCTAAAGAAGAATGGACTCCGTTGGGGAAATGCTTATACAGAGCTTTTTGACACCATTGGGGAGAATTTGTATGTGCCTTATACAAAGCCCAAGACGGAGGCTGAAATGGGAAATTTATCTGACTCTGGTGAGGATATTTTACGTGTCTTGTACAAAGCCTGAGACGGAGGCTAAAAGGGTTTAACTCTGCTGGAGAGTATTATCTGTCTTGTACAAAGCCCAAGATTGAGGCTAAAAGAGTTTGACTCTGCTTGGGGAAAATCATTCCTCAAAGCCTAGAGGAAGACTATGAGGGAATGACTCTGCTAGAGAAGATATTTGTCCCAAGCTCAAGAGAGGGAGATTTATGTCTTGCAAAAAGCCCAAGATAGAGGCTAAAAGGGTTTGACTCAACAAGAGAGTGTTTTTATCTGTCTTGTACAAAGCCCAAGATTGAGGCTAGAAGGGATTTGACTCAACAAGAGAGTGCTTGTATGGACGTCTGCCGAGGATAATCATTACACAAAGCCTAAGAGGAGGCTAAAAGGGTTAACTCAACAAGAGAGTATTTTATCTATCTTGTGTAAAGCCCAAGACGGAGGCTGAAAAATGTTGACTCAACAAGAGATTCCAAAAAAAGTGATTGAATCAACAAGAGAGTCTGAAAGTTGATTGACTTAACAAGAGAATCTTTTATACTCAACAAGAGAGTGATTTGCTGTCTCGTACGAAGCCCGAGATTGAGGCTATAAGGAGGTTGACTTATCAAGAAAATTTTGAAAAGTGATGGACTCAACAAGAGAGTCTGAAAAGGTTAGCTCTGCTGGGTAGAATCATTTGTACAAAGCCCAAGAGGAGGCTGACTTCGCTGAGGAAGGATCATTATACAAAGCCTAAGAGGAGGCTAGCTTTCCACTAAGGAAAGGTCTTTATACAAAGCCTAAAAGTAGGCTATCATTTGCCGGGGATAATTGAGATCCTCAAGAAGGTCCAAGTGGGGAATCAACTCTTGCTGAGGATTACAGAAGAGTTGAGTGTCAGATACCTTGAGGTTCTGATTTGAGATAAGCTGACCCTGGTTGGGGAACTCTCATGAAACAGACTGGGTTTCTGGTAGAGATTATTCCAGAGTGACCAGGGTTTCTACAGTGCTTGAGAATGTCTTTGAGGCTCAAGAGGGGATATAGACTGTCCAAGTCTACTGGTGTGGACGAGTTTTTATCTTTTATATGATGCCTCCCAGAGGAGGCAAGGGCATTAAGGGATGAGAATCAACCCTAAAGTGGTCTGAGGTTTGAGACTGGAAAGACTGCTCTAGCAAAGGATGACTAAGTTTTGTCTTATACCTTTAAGAGGTCATCAGGGTCCTTGTATTAAGCCCAAGAGAAGGCATGAGAACTTCTAAGAAGCCGAAGGGTCCTTATACAACGCCCAAGAGGAGGCGAGGATGCTTTTAGGATGCCTGTGGGTCCCCAAACCAAGAGAAGTTCAAGAAATGCAATTCACAGAGAAGAGATCATTCCAGGAAAGTTTGATGGTTTGGAAGACTCTCAAGAGATGCTAATCATAGAGAATAGATCAACTCCGGGGAGTAGAATTTCTTTGACAATTTCTAAGGGTGACAGTCTGACAAAAGGTTCACCGAGGATACTGCCTTTCTCTTTGTTCCATATTATTTAAGCCCAAGATAAGGGAAGACTGTATCTGGAAATCCTATAGGGATCTAGTTTTGTTTGTATTTAAGAGTGACCAACGTGGCTTTACCTAGTTCTAGACCTAGTTGTCGGGGAAAACTCTAAATAACTATACTAGTATATATACAGTTGATATATGACAAGTATTTTAAAAGGTATGAAAGAAGACTAACCATGCGCAGCTTCCCACAATACAGTTATATATAGCTGACATGTATTTAAAAGAATGAAAGAAGACTAACCATGCACTGCTTCCCACAATACAGTTATATATATTAAAGCAAGTAAATGAAAGCTGTTAAAACTTACAGGTGAGCGAGCTTCCAGGCTGTATTGTTAGTTGTTCAGAGAAATTAAAGAAAATCTTGATAACAACTGTATATTTGAACCTAAATCAAAAGGGAGTTGTTTGTGAAAAATTGTTGTGGCCTATACTCAAAGAGAGGCCCAAGGTTTGAACATTGATTGTACTGTTGTTTTGAATATCGTATCGGGACTTATACAACGACTGAGGCCCAAAAAGTTTTGGTCAAAAGGGGATTGGGCCTTACACTTTACCAGAGGCCCAAAGAGTTTGAAAATGAATAAAGATGGCTCTTATAGCTCAAGGAGAAGCCCAGTTGATTTTGTTAAAAAGGCCACGATTGCGCCGAACGTTTGAAAATATACAGAGGGACTTATACAATGTGTGAGGCCCAAAAAGGTATTATTTACAAAGGGGTGGGACTTACACTCTAGCAAGAGGCCCAAAGAGTATTTAAAGAAAATAAATGAGACTTATAGCTCGAGGAGAGGCCCAATTGTTTTATTTTAAAAATGGCGATCGCGTCGACGTTTGAAAACACAGTGGGTCTTATACAATGACGGAGGCCCAAATTATTTTGGTTTTGAAAAGGGGTTGGGTCTTAAACTCTATTAGAGGCCCAAAGAGTTTGAAAAAGATTGATGAGGGTGGAATTAATCAAAACCCTAATTTTGTTTAAAAGGGAATTAATTTTGTTAAAAAAATAATAAAAATTATTGAAAACATGTGAAAAATGAGTGGTGATCTTGGATCAATGTTTCAAAAATCATGTTTTTATTCACAAAATGATTGGAAACCATTTAAGTTTGGAAAATCAAGAAGGAAAAAATATTTTAAATGTTAAAAAACAAATAAAAATTAATTCTTTGCAAAAATATCAAGTATATGAAATAAATAATATTTTTGGGAAATTTTTGTAAAATAAAATATTATAACATTTTTGTGAATTATTAAAAAAAGAATCAACTTAAAATCATTAAAATTCAGAGAGAAATTAATTTTTGAATCAATTAAATAAAATCACAAAATTCAAATATTTGAATATTTGAAAAAGGCGCCAAGAACACACGCGTGTTCTGAGTTTTCCCATGATTTACATTTTCTCACCAATATCACTGAATACTTGATGAAATCACACAATCCACATATCAATCTACTCGTTTTCACCTCACGATCATGTCTATGGTCTTTAATTTCATTTATTTTAAGCATGGAATAAGAAATCAAAGAGAAACCTCAAGAATCCTAAATTCTGCATGAAGGCTCAGAAATTCCACACACGATTCATACAAAGCAATTAATTGAGGGGAAACATTATATACATGATTATGAACATATGGCAAAATTATTGTGCGAGGAAATATGCATGAATCATGAGATGACCAAGTTGAGGCTTACCTCTTGCAGCTGGTGATCGTGTTTTAAGTTAGAGGTGTTACAGCTTGGTTCCAATGATGTGGATAGCTTCCCTAGGTGCTATGGAGTGTGTCTGAATGCTTGGAGTGGTTGGAAACAAGTTGGAACTTAAAATGGTACCCCAACTGCAAGTCTGCTAAAAGCTTGAGCAGTTGGATGGTGATTTTGTGAAATTGGTGTTCCAGATGTTGTTTAAGTGTTTGGATCACTTCTATATGATGTTTATGAGGGGTGTGTGTGTGTGTGTGTGTGTGTGTGTGTGTGTGTGTGATTGGTTTGGTTGGAATTGCTCTCAAGCTCAAAACCCGATAGTGACTTGGTTTGGAAGGCAAAATTGGAGTGAAAGGGGTGATTTTGAGGAAAGCATCAGTTTGGGTGCTTTGGTGTACTCAAACTGATTACAAATGAGGTCTATTTATAGTGTACCGAGTTTATTTTGGCTGCAATAGTGTATGGCAACTGGTACAGGTCTGTGGCCAATTGGACCATTTTGGAATCTCAAGTCTCCTCTAGCCATTGACTTGAGATTAGAGCACAGGCCTATTGTAACGCCCCGGTTTTGTTAGATTTATTTAATAGAGTAGATTTAATTGGTTTTGGTTTTATATTATTTTATTATTGACTTTTATTTGACAAAATGTTATTTTTCATCATTGTTTATGTTTTATCGCATTTTGAGGGCGTTTGCGAGATATTTGAGTTTGAGGGGTAAAATAGTCTTTTAGGGGTTTAGATATTTTATATAAATAGGAAGTGGAAAGAAAAAGAGAGAAAAGAAAGAAAAAGGAAAGAAAGAGAAGGGAAGGAAAGGAAGAGGAGAGAAAAGAGGAGAAAAGAGGAAAATCGCGGGAACTCCGTTTCGAGCGCGAATAATCGGGTAAGGGTGAGAAGTTTCAATTATATCTTGCTTGTGTATGTATATGTGTTGTTTGTTGTAATTGTTTTGATTGTCTCGTGACTTTTCGTATCGATTGGAATTAGGAGCGATTGATAGAAATCGATGTTTTCACGGATGAAATTCGATATAAACCGTGTAGAATACTCGTTGATTATGTCTAAACATGTTTTGGTTGTTCTGGTATGAATTCGAAGTGTTTGGGTGGTAAAAATGATGTATTTTGGTCCCATATGACCTAGGTTGACGCTGCTGCGAATTCTGGGTTTCGCAGGTTTGCCTAGCGAACCCCAGCAAAGGAACTGGGGAATGTTCGCTAGAAGGTTCGCCTAGCGAACTTTATGTCTGTTTTCCACTGCCTTGGTTCGCTAGGGTTCGCCTAGCGAATACTGGAGCGAACATGATATTTTCCAATTTTGTTTTCGTCGTAATTTTCAAACCGTAAGTCCGTTTTGGTCGCCGTTCGAAGCGATGGGAAGCTAATGAAAAGCTCTTTCTTTTAAAAATGGTTTGGAGGGCAGTAGATGAATTATTTAAGTCGTGATTTTGAAAAAGTGTTGGTTTGTCGGATTTTCACCGTCGTATTGGTGTGAGAATGATGTGTTATCATGCTATATGCTTTTAATATGTATCGTATGGCTTGTGTGCTGGTATATTATGTGAATATATGTGATAAGTGTTGGTGATGATGGTTTGTGGTGTTATGGAGGAATAAATGTGTGTTTTGGGTTTTGATTTCAATGTGTGATAATGATGTGTTGTGAGTAGCATTTGATATGTAAATCCCTTGTGTGAGGAACTATGATGTTGTTGTGATTTGTGGTATGTGATATGATTGTGGTATTTTATGGCTTGTGATGAAGTGCATTGTTTATGTGAAATTTCAATGTATGTTGTGTGGTGGCATTTAGGGTTTGAAATGCATTGTTTGAATTGCTTTGCAATGCATGAATGTGATGATGTGGAAGCATGTGATAAGTTGTTGTAATTGTTGTGGTTGTGATTTGTGGCCGAAAGGCAAGAAAATGCCAAGTGTTGTATTTGATGATTTATGCATGATTATGAATGTGTGCATGGATGCAATGTGAGTGTCATGAGTCATTGTATGCCAAGCATCATAATGTGCATTGTGAAAACGTCCTGAGTGACGGTTTGATTCCTGAGGGAATATGCTATACCATCGTGTGCCTCGAAAATATGAGGCGATGTCTGAGGACTTAAAGCGATGGGTATAGACGATTGTGGGCTCCTTTGGAGACTTAAAGCAATCCGTAACGTCATGGGCCTCGAAAATATGAGGCGATGCCTGAGGACTTAAAGCGACGGGTGAACATCGTAGGCCCGACGGGGAGTTACTTGAGATTCTCAGTAACGAGCGATGGTTCCAATAGTTCCTGAGTGGACTAATGACGTGACAATGGAAGTCGGTACCGCATGGCATGTGCATAGAGTCGTTGTGTCGATCTATGTGCATTTGCATAAATCATGAATTAATTATGCATGGAAATGTGATTGTGATTGATGAGATGAAATATGTGCAATTGAATTGAATGGTATATGTTTGATTGGAATATGTGATTATGTGTGAGAAATGTGAATGGATGCATTATGTGTGAAAAATCATGATTTGATTGATTATGTGTGGAAATTGTGCATTGATTTGTTATGTGTTGAGATTGTAATAGCATTGGTAATTTGATGTGCATATGTGATAAATGCTATGACTTGGTATGCCTTATGTGCAAATGTGTAATTATGTTGGTATAATTGTTCTATGCTATGTGGTTGGATTGTTAGAAATATGTTATACATCTATGGCTTGCTATATGTATTGGTATGTGACGTGTGGGGTGAGAATAACTGTGTATGTGATTTTATGTGTTTTTGCATATTATTATGCAATCTTGGTTTAGTTGTTATTTCTCACCCTTCTGCTGGAATATGCTTTTTATGGCATAGTGCAGATTGTCAGCTTTAGAGGCGTGGAGGCAAGTGGAAGAGTTAGATCTTCGTTTGCTTAGGTCTTGGTGTCTGCTTTGATACGTAGCACGGGAGTCGGGGAACGCTTTAAGTTATTTGTATACAATTGTTGAATATGTTTTGTATGATCTTTGTATGTATATTTTGATGTTCTAAAACGATTCATTTTGTAAAACAAGTCGGTTATGGATCTTTCCGCTTTATTCCATAATTGACATTCATTTTATATGGAAAAAGGCTCCCTATGGGGTTATCCTATTTTGTGCTATGTATCAAAATAATTGAGCAGGGTTTGTATTTTCTTTCTTTAAGTGTGACATCCCTGTTTCCTGTCGGAAAAATAAATTTTTAGTTACTCTGATTTATATTTGTATTATTTATTCGCGAGGGGAATTGGGGTGTTACATTAGTGGTATAAGAGCAGGTCGGTCCGTCCGGCCAAGTTGTTGAGTCAGTTGGTGTGACAGTTGAATACTGTCATTGTTGTCTGTCCCTTAGTACGTGATATGTGTGGGAGGCACTGTCAGTACTTTCTGGTTTTCTAATCCTTTGTTTTCAGGAGTTAGAATGAGATAAGTGGGGGAGAAGCTTGTACTTCTCCCAGTTGCTTTGGTTGTGTGCTATTGATTGCAAGATTGTAAGTGCTCTTTGGACATTCGGGAGGGAATGCAGAGGTAAGGTTTATGTCAACTAAGGATTGGTACCTTAGGTAGTTTTGTGCGTGAGATGTAAGTAACGCTATTATAGTTTGGTAAAGATGGTTTATGCCCCATCATGATTGTCGGCTGTCTATTGACAAATTGAGGAACTGATCACCCTTAATCTCTTGTTGATAGCAGACGGGAATTATGTTGGATGGAATAGGCGTGTCTTTCCGGCTTTGATAGTGTGTGAAATTAATTGTTTGGAATTTAAGGAGATGATTACGGATTGCTTCGATGAGTTGATGAAGACTCTTATACTGTAAGATAAGACGGATTAGAGGTTTTTGGTATCTTGGTCAAGTTGGGAAGTCATTGGGAGAGAACGATTGGGTATTGTCAAAGGTGGTTCTCAGAGAGAAGAATGTGAACTCGAATTTGACGAAGGTGAAGATTTGAGGTTTGGATCTGCTAAGTAAGTAGAAAACTCTTAGTAGATGGGACTAAGATGTTTGTTTGGTCTGTGATGATAGTGTTCTGGAAATGGGTAGGAAGTCACAGTGTTGGGCCGTCAGTTGTGCATGGTTTTCAGATGTGTTATGGATGGAACATTAAGGTGTTGTCTTAGGGAGCTCCGGTTTGGTTAGTAACAAAAAGGAAGGATGGTTGAATGGAATAACAAGTATGATGCATATGATGGCATGGGTTTTGAGACTATGGAAAGCGAAACTGAGAGTTCTGGTGAGGTTTGGAGTCTTTGGAGTTTTAGAGCATTAAAGGAAATTTTGAGAAAACCCTAGGTGTGGATGTAATGTTTGAGAGTTCTTTTGAGATGGTTGTTGCTACACGTGGGGATTTATGGAATTTTGACTGCAAAGAGAAGAAATTGTGTATGGATTGCTAACAGTTGAATAAGGTAACGATTGAGAACAAGTGTCCACTTTCAGGAATAGATAACTGAATGGTTTGGCTGAGTTTGAGTGAACTTACAATTGTTTGGAATGTTTGATAAGAGTGGTGAATTGTGTGGGTTGAGGCTTTGATCGATTTAATGTGACTGGTTAGGTTTGTTATCCTCGGAATAGGCTGTTATTTACTCAGTTAAGCTTGTATGTGAGTAACCAGTTACCCAGGGAAAAGAATTTTGCAAAAGCTTTAAGGATTTATATCTTTTGGATTTTGGTTGGGAATTGCAACGTACAGTGATGGTATTTGGTGTTAGTAACGCGTCTCTAGTGTTTATGGAGTAGAGGGATCGTATCTTCCATATTTAATTGGATAAGTTCGTAGTGGTTTCGATTGAGGATTTTTGGATTTGTTATAAACTCAGAGGAAGAATGAGTAAAGTGTTTGAGATTTGAATTACAAGTGTTGAAAAGAGACGAAGTTTTATGCTAAGTTATTCGAGTGAGAATTTTGTTTGAAAAGGGTTAGTTTATTGGGTATGTTATTTCAGATGAGAGTATGATTATGGATCCATCGGAAGTAGATGCAGTTCTACATTGAAAGGTATTATTTTAAGGGTTTTAGGTTCAAGGTGTTTGGATGGAGGAATGGACGGTTTTGGATGAGTAACAAGACTGTTGTAATTCTGAGTTTTCATGGGTTCGCCTAGCGAACGATTCAGCGAAGGGTAGCGAAGGTTCGCTACGGGTATTCGCCTAGCGAAGGCGTGAGCGAAGGTTCGCTAGAGTGTTCGCCTAGCGAACTTTGGGTGTTTTTGGCTCTGTTTGGTTCTGACTTGGTTCGCTAGAACATTCGCCTAGCGAAGGAGCTAGCGAATGCTCGCGAGGGATGCTCGCCTAGCGAAGCCGCTAGCGAATGCTCGCGAGAAGGTTCGCCCAGCGAATAGTGCTGTTTGTGTAATTTTGTTTTCTGCATAACTTTTGATTTGTAACTCGGAGTAAGGCACGTTCGGATGGTTGGAATTCCTGATTAGTTATGACTTAGGCTCGAATTATCCTATTGGTAAAGTTTATGTCGTGCGTGATGAGTTAAGTCGAAAGTTTTACTTATGTTTGCTTTGATGGTTAAAGAGTGGGAACTTTTGGGAGGATTTAGAGGTTTGGGTTGGTGTGTGAATTGACGTTTGATAGTGTGCGGTTGGGTATATTAACAGTGAACAGTGATTTTTGGTGAAAATGAGAAAGAGTTAGACTTTGGACGTGAAATTGGTAATTTTGATGGTTACGAGTAATCAGAGTGCGCAGCGGAAGCGTGATATGGCACATTTCGTATATACGTGTGGGACTGGTAAGAGTTCATAGGTTGAACATTGGGAACATGTAGGAGTGTTGAGACCATTGAACGCTTCAGGATGGAAGTCATATGTGAAAAGTTAAACTGTTATCCGTGGGCTGCTATGTAGTTGGGTGTTTTGGTTATATGTTCGATTGGTGAATTATAGCATTGTTGTAGTATGGTTGTGTGACAAGGATGTTGGTGTTCTGGTTTTGTTGATGTTGTGGAGACCTTGTGGTGTCGTGGAACTTTATGTTCTTGTTTGTGTTGTTGTCTCGTTTCCATTGTGTTGGTATCTTGGCTTTTCTTTGAATCGTGAGTTAGTCGTCAAGTGCATTGTATGGGCCTTGCATCTTGTCGTCGTTGTGGTCGTCGTCGTCGTGTCGTTGTTGTATCTGCTATTGGCAAGGTGGTTTGCCAGTTGTGTTATTCGTGGTGTGCCTTTTGTTGGCATGTTGGGTTGTTAGTCGGATGCGAGAGTCTTATCCGGAGTTGTTCGTATCGGTTAGATTTTCGAGGACGAAAATGTCTAAGTGGGGGAGAATTGTAACGCCCCGGTTTTGTTAGATTTATTTAATAGAGTAGATTTAATTGGTTTTGGTTTTATATTATTTTATTATTGACTTTTATTTGACAAAATGTTATTTTTCATCATTGTTTATGTTTTATCGCATTTTGAGGGCGTTTGCGAGATATTTGAGTTTGAGGGGTAAAATAGTCTTTTAGGGGTTTAGATATTTTATATAAATAGGAAGTGGAAAGAAAAAGAGAGAAAAGAAAGAAAAAGGAAAGAAAGAGAAGGGAAGGAAAGGAAGAGGAGAGAAAAGAGGAGAAAAGAGGAAAATTGCGGGAACTCCGTTTCGAGCGCGAATAATCGGGTAAGGGTGAGAAGTTTCAATTATATCTTGCTTGTGTATGTATATGTGTTGTTTGTTGTAATTGTTTTGATTGTCTCGTGACTTTTCGTATCGATTGGAATTAGGAGCGATTGATAGAAATCGATGTTTTCACGGATGAAATTCGATATAAACCTTGTAGAATACTCGTTGATTATGTCTAAACATGTTTTGGTTGTTCTGGTATGAATTCGAAGTGTTTGGGTGGTAAAAATGATGTATTTTGGTCCCATATGACCTAGGTTGACGCTGCTGCGAATTCTGGGTTTCGCAGGTTCGCCTAGCGAACCCCAGCGAAGGAACTGGCGAATGTTCACTAGAAGGTTCGCCTAGCGAACTTTATGTCTGTTTTCCACTGCCTTGGTTCGCTAGGGTTCGCCTAGCGAATACTGGAGCGAACATGATATTTTCCAATTTTGTTTTCGTCGTAATTTTCAAACCGTAAGTCCGTTTTGGTCGCCGTTCGAAGCGATGGGAAGCTAATGAAAAGCTCTTTCTTTTAAAAATGGTTTGGAGGGCAGTAGATGAATTATTTAAGTCGTGATTTTGAAAAAGTGTTGGTTTGTCGGATTTTCACCGTCGTATTGGTGTGAGAATGATGTGTTATCATGCTATATGCTTTTAATATGTATCGTATGGCTTGTGTGCTGGTATATTATGTGAATATATGTGATAAGTGTTGGTGATGATGGTTTGTGGTGTTATGGAGGAATAAATGTGTGTTTTGGGTTTTGATTTCAATGTGTGATAATGATGTGTTGTCAGTAGCATTTGATATGTAAATCCCTTGTGTGAGGAACTATGATGTTGTTGTGATTTGTGGTATGTGATATGATTGTGGTATTTTATGGATTGTGATGAAGTGCATTGTTTATGTGAAATTTCAATGTATGTTGTGTGGTGGCATTTAGGGTTTGAAATGCATTGTTTGAATTGCTTTGCAATGCATGAATGTGATGATGTGGAAGCATGTGATAAGTTGTTGTAATTGTTGTGGTTGTGATTTGTGGCCGAAAGGCAAGAAAATGCCAAGTGTTGTATTTGATGATTTATGCATGATTATGAATGTGTGCATGGATGCAATGTGAGTGTCATGAGTCATTGTATGCCAAGCATCATAATGTGCATTGTGAAAACGTCCTGAGTGACGGTTTGATTCCTGAGGGAATATGCTATACCATCGTGTGCCTCGAAAATATGAGGCGATGTCTGAGGACTTAAAGCGATGGGTATAGACGATTGTGGGCTCCTTTGGAGACTTAAAGCAATCCGTAACGTCATGGGCCTCGAAAATATGAGGCGATGCCTGAGGACTTAAAGCGACGGGTGAACATCGTAGGCCCGACGGGGAGTTACTTGAGATTCTCAGTAACGAGCGATGGTTCCAATAGTTCCTGAGTGGACTAATGACGTGACAATGGAAGTCGGTACCGCATGGCATGTGCATAGAGTCGTTGTGTCAATCTATGTGCATTTGCATAAATCATGAATTAATTGTGCATGGAAATGTGATTGTGATTGATGAGATGAAATATGTGCAATTGAATTGAATGGTATATGTTTGATTGGAATATGTGATTATGTGTGAGAAATGTGAATGGATGCATTATGTGTGAAAAATCATGATTTGATTGATTATGTGTGGAAATTGTGCATTGATTTGTTATGTGTTGAGATTGTAATAGCATTGGTAATTTGATGTGCATATGTGATAAATGCTATGACTTGGTATGCCTTATGTGCAAATGTGTAATTATGTTGGTATAATTGTTCTATGCTATGTGGTTGGATTGTTAGAAATATGTTATACATCTATGGCTTGCTATATGTATTGGTATGTGACGTGTGGGGTGAGAATAACTGTGTATGTGATTTTATGTGTTTTTGCATATTATTATGCAATCTTGGTTTAGTTGTTATTTCTCACCCTTCTACTGGAATATGCTTTTTATGGCATAGTGCAGATTGTCAGCTTTAGAGGCGTGGAGGCAAGTGGAAGAGTTAGATCTTCGTTTGCTTAGGTCTTGGTGTCTGCTTTGATACGTAGCACGGGAGTCGGGGAACGCTTTAAGTTATTTGTATACAATTGTTGAATATGTTTTGTATGATCTTTGTATGTATATTTTGATGTTCTAAAACGATTCATTTTGTAAAACAAGTCGGTTATGGATCTTTCCGCTTTATTCCATAATTGACATTCATTTTATATGGAAAAAGGCTCCCTATGGGGTTATCCTATTTTGTGCTATGTATCAAAATAATTGAGCAGGGTTTGTATTTTCTTTCTTTAAGTGTGACATCCCTGTTTCCTGTCGGAAAAATAAATTTTTAGTTACTCTGATTTATATTTGTATTATTTATTCGCGAGGGGAATTGGGGTGTTACATTAGTGGTATAAGAGCAGGTCGGTCCGTCCGGCCAAGTTGTTGAGTCAGTTGGTGTGACAGTTGAATACTGTCATTGTTGTCTGTCCCTTAGTACGTGATATGTGTGGGAGGCACTGTCAGTACTTTCTGGTTTTCTAATCCTTTGTTTTCAGGAGTTAGAATGAGATAAGTGGGGGAGAAGCTTGTACTTCTCCCAGTTGCTTTGGTTGTGTTCTATTGATTGCAAGATTGTAAGTGCTCTTTGGACATTCGGGAGGGAATGCAGAGGTAAGGTTTATGTCAACTAAGGATTGGTACCTTAGGTAGTTTTGTGCGTGAGATGTAAGTAACGCTATTATAGTTTGGTAAAGATGGTTTATGCCCCATCATGATTGTCGGCTGTCTATTGACAAATTGAGGAACTGATCACCCTTAATCTCTTGTTGATAGCAGACGGGAATTATGTTGGATGGAATAGGCGTGTCTTTCCGGCTTTGATAGTGTGTGAAATGAATTGTTTGGAATTTAAGGAGATGATTACGGATTGCTTCGATGAGTTGATGAAGACTCTTATACTGTAAGATAAGACGGATTAGAGGTTTTTGGTATCTTGGTCAAGTTGGGAAGTCATTGGGAGAGAACGATTGGGTATTGTCAAAGGTGGTTCTCAGAGAGAAGAATGTGAACTCGAATTTGACGAAGGTGAAGATTTGAGGTTTGGATCTGCTAAGTAAGTAGAAAACTCTTAGTAGATGGGACTAAGATGTTTGTTTGGTCTGTGATGATAGTGTTCTGGAAATGGGTAGGAAGTCACAGTGTTGGGCCGTCAGTTGTGCATGGTTTTCAGATGTGTTATGGATGGAACATTAAGGTGTTGTCTTAGGGAGCTCCGGTTTGGTTAGTAACAAAAAGGAAGGATGGTTGAATGGAATAACAAGTATGATGCATATGATGGCATGGGTTTTGAGACTATGGAAAGCGAAACTGAGAGTTCTGGTGAGGTTTGGAGTCTTTGGAGTTTTAGAGCATTAAAGGAAATTTTGAGAAAACCCTAGGTGTGGATGTAATGTTTGAGAGTTCTTTTGAGATGGTTGTTGCTACACGTGGGGATTTATGGAATTTTGACTGCAAAGAGAAGAAATTGTGTATGGATTGCTAACAGTTGAATAAGGTAACGATTGAGAACAAGTGTCCACTTTCAGGAATAGATAACTGAATGGTTTGGCTGAGTTTGAGTGAACTTACAATTGTTTGGAATGTTTGATAAGAGTGGTGAATTGTGTGGGTTGAGGCTTTGATCGATTTAATGTGACTGGTTAGGTTTGTTATCCTCGGAATAGGCTGTTATTTACTCAGTTAAGCTTGTATGTGAGTAACCAGTTACCCAGGGAAAAGAATTTTGCAAAAGCTTTAAGGATTTATATCTTTTGGATTTTGGTTGGGAATTGCAACGTACAGTGATGGTATTTGGTGTTAGTAACGCGTCTCTAGTGTTTATGGAGTAGAGGGATCGTATCTTCCATATTTAATTGGATAAGTTCGTAGTGGTTTCGATTGAGGATTTTTGGATTTGTTATAAACTCAGAGGAAGAATGAGTAAAGTGTTTGAGATTTGAATTACAAGTGTTGAAAAGAGACGAAGTTTTATGCTAAGTTATTCGAGTGAGAATTTTGTTTGAAAAGGGTTAGTTTATTGGGTATGTTATTTCAGATGAGAGTATGATTATGGATCCATCGGAAGTAGATGCAGTTCTACATTGAAAGGTATTATTTTAAGGGTTTTAGGTTCAAGGTGTTTGGATGGAGGAATGGACGGTTTTGGATGAGTAACAAGACTGTTGTAATTCTGAGTTTTCGTGGGTTCGCCTAGCGAACGATTCAGCGAAGGGTAGCGAAGGTTCGCTACGGGTATTCGCCTAGCGAAGGCGTGAGCGAAGGTTCGCTAGAGTGTTCGCCTAGCGAACTTTGGGTGTTTTTGGCTCTGTTTGGTTCTGACTTGGTTCGCTGGAACATTCGCCTAGCGAAGGAGCTAGCGAATGCTCGCGAGGGATGCTCGCCTAGCGAAGCCGCTAGCGAATGCTCGCGAGAAGGTTCGCCCAGCGAATAGTGCTGTTTGTGTAATTTTGTTTTCTGCATAACTTTTGATTTGTAACTCGGAGTAAGGCACGTTCGGATGGTTGGAATTCCTGATTAGTTATGACTTAGGCTCGAATTATCCTATTGGTAAAGTTTATGTCGTGCGTGATGAGTTAAGTCGAAAGTTTTACTTATGTTTGCTTTGATGGTTAAAGAGTGGGAACTTTTGGGAGGATTTAGAGGTTTGGGTTGGTGTGTGAATTGACGTTTGATAGTGTGCGGTTGGGTATATTAACAGTGAACAGTGATTTTTGGTGAAAATGAGAAAGAGTTAGACTTTGGACGTGAAATTGGTAATTTTGATGGTTACGAGTAATCAGAGTGCGCAGCGGAAGCGTGATATGGCACATTTCGTATATACGTGTGGGACTGGTAAGAGTTCATAGGTTGAACATTGGGAACATGTAGGAGTGTTGAGACCATTGAACGCTTCAGGATGGAAGTCATATGTGAAAAGTTAAACTGTTATCCGTGGGCTGCTATGTAGTTGGGTGTTTTGGTTATATGTTCGATTGGTGAATTATAGCATTGTTGTAGTATGGTTGTGTGACAAGGATGTTGGTGTTCTGGTTTTGTTGATGTTGTGGAGACCTTGTGGTGTCGTGGAACTTTATGTTCTTGTTTGTGTTGTTGTCTCGTTTCCATTGTGTTGGTATCTTGGCTTTTCTTTGAATCGTGAGTTAGTCGTCAAGTGCATTGTATGGGCCTTGCATCTTGTCGTCGTTGTGGTCGTCGTCGTCGTGTCGTTGTTGTATCTGCTATTGGCAAGGTGGTTTGCCAGTTGTGTTATTCGTGGTGTGCCTTTTGTTGGCATGTTGGGTTGTTAGTCGGATGCGAGAGTCTTATCCGGAGTTGTTCGTATCGGTTAGATTTTCGAGGACGAAAATGTCTAAGTGGGGGAGAATTGTAACGCCCCGGTTTTGTTAGATTTATTTAATAGAGTAGATTTAATTGGTTTTGGTTTTATATTATTTTATTATTGACTTTTATTTGACAAAATGTTATTTTTCATCATTGTTTATGTTTTATCGCATTTTGAGGGCGTTTGCGAGATATTTGAGTTTGAGGGGTAAAATAGTCTTTTAGGGGTTTAGATATTTTATATAAATAGGAAGTGGAAAGAAAAAGAGAGAAAAGAAAGAAAAAGGAAAGAAAGAGAAGGGAAGGAAAGGAAGAGGAGAGAAAAGAGGAGAAAAGAGGAAAATTGCGGGAACTCCGTTTCGAGCGCGAATAATCGGGTAAGGGTGAGAAGTTTCAATTATATCTTGCTTGTGTATGTATATGTGTTGTTTGTTGTAATTGTTTTGATTGTCTCGTGACTTTTCGTATCGATTGGAATTAGGAGCGATTGATAGAAATCGATGTTTTCACGGATGAAATTCGATATAAACCTTGTAGAATACTCGTTGATTATGTCTAAACATGTTTTGGTTGTTCTGGTATGAATTCGAAGTGTTTGGGTGGTAAAAATGATGTATTTTGGTCCCATATGACCTAGGTTGACGCTGCTGCGAATTCTGGGTTTCGCAGGTTCGCCTAGCGAACCCCAGCGAAGGAACTGGCGAATGTTCACTAGAAGGTTCGCCTAGCGAACTTTATGTCTGTTTTCCACTGCCTTGGTTCGCTAGGGTTCGCCTAGCGAATACTGGAGCGAACATGATATTTTCCAATTTTGTTTTCGTCGTAATTTTCAAACCGTAAGTCCGTTTTGGTCGCCGTTCGAAGCGATGGGAAGCTAATGAAAAGCTCTTTCTTTTAAAAATGGTTTGGAGGGCAGTAGATGAATTATTTAAGTCGTGATTTTGAAAAAGTGTTGGTTTGTCGGATTTTCACCGTCGTATTGGTGTGAGAATGATGTGTTATCATGCTATATGCTTTTAATATGTATCGTATGGCTTGTGTGCTGGTATATTATGTGAATATATGTGATAAGTGTTGGTGATGATGGTTTGTGGTGTTATGGAGGAATAAATGTGTGTTTTGGGTTTTGATTTCAATGTGTGATAATGATGTGTTGTGAGTAGCATTTGATATGTAAATCCCTTGTGTGAGGAACTATGATGTTGTTGTGATTTGTGGTATGTGATATGATTGTGGTATTTTATGGCTTGTGATGAAGTGCATTGTTTATGTGAAATTTCAATGTATGTTGTGTGGTGGCATTTAGGGTTTGAAATGCATTGTTTGAATTGCTTTGCAATGCATGAATGTGATGATGTGGAAGCATGTGATAAGTTGTTGTAATTGTTGTGGTTGTGATTTGTGGCCGAAAGGCAAGAAAATGCCAAGTGTTGTATTTGATGATTTATGCATGATTATGAATGTGTGCATGGATGCAATGTGAGTGTCATGAGTCATTGTATGCCAAGCATCATAATGTGCATTGTGAAAACGTCCTGAGTGACGGTTTGATTCCTGAGGGAATATGCTATACCATCGTGTGCCTCGAAAATATGAGGCGATGCCTGAGGACTTAAAGAGATGGGTATAGACGATTGTGGGCTCCTTTGGAGACTTAAAGCAATCCGTAACGTCATGGGCCTCGAAAATATGAGGCGATGCCTGAGGACTTAAAGCGACGGGTGAACATCGTAGGCCCGACGGGGAGTTACTTGAGATTCTCAGTAACGAGCGATGGTTCCAATAGTTCCTGAGTGGACTAATGACGTGACAATGGAAGTCGGTACCGCATGGCATGTGCATAGAGTCGTTGTGTCGATCTATGTGCATTTGCATAAATCATGAATTAATTGTGCATGGAAATGTGATTGTGATTGATGAGATGAAATATGTGCAATTGAATTGAATGGTATATGTTTGATTGGAATATGTGATTATGTGTGAGAAATGTGAATGGATGCATTATGTGTGAAAAATCATGATTTGATTGATTATGTGTGGAAATTGTGCATTGATTTGTTATGTGTTGAGATTGTAATAGCATTGGTAATTTGATGTGCATATGTGATAAATGCTATGACTTGGTATGCCTTATGTGCAAATGTGTAATTATGTTGGTATAATTGTTCTATGCTATGTGGTTGGATTGTTAGAAATATGTTATACATCTATGGCTTGCTATATGTATTGGTATGTGACGTGTGGGGTGAGAATAACTGTGTATGTGATTTTATGTGTTTTTGCATATTATTATGCAATCTTGGTTTAGTTGTTATTTCTCACCCTTCTGCTGGAATATGCTTTTTATGGCATAGTGCAGATTGTCAGCTTTAGAGGCGTGGAGGCAAGTGGAAGAGTTAGATCTTCGTTTGCTTAGGTCTTGGTGTCTGCTTTGATACGTAGCACGGGAGTCGGGGAACGCTTTAAGTTATTTGTATACAATTGTTGAATATGTTTTGTATGATCTTTGTATGTATATTTTGATGTTCTAAAACGATTCATTTTGTAAAACAAGTCGGTTATGGATCTTTCCGCTTTATTCCATAATTGACATTCATTTTATATGGAAAAAGGCTCCCTATGGGGTTATCCTATTTTGTGCTATGTATCAAAATAATTGAGCAGGGTTTGTATTTTCTTTCTTTAAGTGTGACATCCCTGTTTCCTGTCGGAAAAATAAATTTTTAGTTACTCTGATTTATATTTGTATTATTTATTCGCGAGGGGAATTGGGGTGTTACATTAGTGGTATAAGAGCAGGTCGGTCCGTCCGGCCAAGTTGTTGAGTCAGTTGGTGTGACAGTTGAATACTGTCATTGTTGTCTGTCCCTTAGTACGTGATATGTGTGGGAGGCACTGTCAGTACTTTCTGGTTTTCTAATCCTTTGTTTTCAGGAGTTAGAATGAGATAAGTGGGGGAGAAGCTTGTACTTCTCCCAGTTGCTTTGGTTGTGTGCTATTGATTGCAAGATTGTAAGTGCTCTTTGGACATTCGGGAGGGAATGCAGAGGTAAGGTTTATGTCAACTAAGGATTGGTACCTTAGGTAGTTTTGTGCGTGAGATGTAAGTAACGCTATTATAGTTTGGTAAAGATGGTTTATGCCCCATCATGATTGTCGGCTGTCTATTGACAAATTGAGGAACTGATCACCCTTAATCTCTTGTTGATAGCAGACGGGAATTATGTTGGATGGAATAGGCGTGTCTTTCCGGCTTTGATAGTGTGTGAAATTAATTGTTTGGAATTTAAGGAGATGATTACGGATTGCTTCGATGAGTTGATGAAGACTCTTATACTGTAAGATAAGACGGATTAGAGGTTTTTGGTATCTTGGTCAAGTTGGGAAGTCATTGGGAGAGAACGATTGGGTATTGTCAAAGGTGGTTCTCAGAGAGAAGAATGTGAACTCGAATTTGACGAAGGTGAAGATTTGAGGTTTGGATCTGCTAAGTAAGTAGAAAACTCTTAGTAGATGGGACTAAGATGTTTGTTTGGTCTGTGATGATAGTGTTCTGGAAATGGGTAGGAAGTCACAGTGTTGGGCCGTCAGTTGTGCATGGTTTTCAGATGTGTTATGGATGGAACATTAAGGTGTTGTCTTAGGGAGCTCCGGTTTGGTTAGTAACAAAAAGGAAGGATGGTTGAATGGAATAACAAGTATGATGCATATGATGGCATGGGTTTTGAGACTATGGAAAGCGAAACTGAGAGTTCTGGTGAGGTTTGGAGTCTTTGGAGTTTTAGAGCATTAAAGGAAATTTTGAGAAAACCCTAGGTGTGGATGTAATGTTTGAGAGTTCTTTTGAGATGGTTGTTGCTACACGTGGGGATTTATGGAATTTTGACTGCAAAGAGAAGAAATTGTGTATGGATTGCTAACAGTTGAATAAGGTAACGATTGAGAACAAGTGTCCACTTTCAGGAATAGATAACTGAATGGTTTGGCTGAGTTTGAGTGAACTTACAATTGTTTGGAATGTTTGATAAGAGTGGTGAATTGTGTGGGTTGAGGCTTTGATCGATTTAATGTGACTGGTTAGGTTTGTTATCCTCGGAATAGGCTGTTATTTACTCAGTTAAGCTTGTATGTGAGTAACCAGTTACCCAGGGAAAAGAATTTTGCAAAAGCTTTAAGGATTTATATCTTTTGGATTTTGGTTGGGAATTGCAACGTACAGTGATGGTATTTGGTGTTAGTAACGCGTCTCTAGTGTTTATGGAGTAGAGGGATCGTATCTTCCATATTTAATTGGATAAGTTCGTAGTGGTTTCGATTGAGGATTTTTGGATTTGTTATAAACTCAGAGGAAGAATGAGTAAAGTGTTTGAGATTTGAATTACAAGTGTTGAAAAGAGACGAAGTTTTATGCTAAGTTATTCGAGTGAGAATTTTGTTTGAAAAGGGTTAGTTTATTGGGTATGTTATTTCAGATGAGAGTATGATTATGGATCCATCGGAAGTAGATGCAGTTCTACATTGAAAGGTATTATTTTAAGGGTTTTAGGTTCAAGGTGTTTGGATGGAGGAATGGACGGTTTTGGATGAGTAACAAGACTGTTGTAATTCTGAGTTTTCGTGGGTTCGCCTAGCGAACGATTCAGCGAAGGGTAGCGAAGGTTCGCTACGGGTATTCGCCTAGCGAAGGCGTGAGCGAAGGTTCGCTAGAGTGTTCGCCTAGCGAACTTTGGGTGTTTTTGGCTCTGTTTGGTTCTGACTTGGTTCGCTGGAACATTCGCCTAGCGAAGGAGCTAGCGAATGCTCGCGAGGGATGCTCGCCTAGCGAAGCCGCTAGCGAATGCTCACGAGAAGGTTCGCCCAGCGAATAGTGCTGTTTGTGTAATTTTGTTTTCTGCATAACTTTTGATTTGTAACTCGGAGTAAGGCACGGTCGGATGGTTGGAATTCCTGATTAGTTATGACTTAGGCTCGAATTATCCTATTGGTAAAGTTTATGTCGTGCGTGATGAGTTAAGTCGAAAGTTTTACTTATGTTTGCTTTGATGGTTAAAGAGTGGGAACTTTTGGGAGGATTTAGAGGTTTGGGTTGGTGTGTGAATTGACGTTTGATAGTGTGCGGTTGGGTATATTAACAGTGAACAGTGATTTTTGGTGAAAATGAGAAAGAGTTAGACTTTGGACGTGAAATTGGTAATTTTGATGGTTACGAGTAATCAGAGTGCGCAGCGGAAGCGTGATATGGCACATTTCGTATATACGTGTGGGACTGGTAAGAGTTCATAGGTTGAACATTGGGAACATGTAGGAGTGTTGAGACCATTGAACGCTTCAGGATGGAAGTCATATGTGAAAAGTTAAACTGTTATCCGTGGGCTGCTATGTAGTTGGGTGTTTTGGTTATATGTTCGATTGGTGAATTATAGCATTGTTGTAGTATGGTTGTGTGACAAGGATGTTGGTGTTCTGGTTTTGTTGATGTTGTGGAGACCTTGTGGTGTCGTGGAACTTTATGTTCTTGTTTGTGTTGTTGTCTCGTTTCCATTGTGTTGGTATCTTGGCTTTTCTTTGAATCGTGAGTTAGTCGTCAAGTGCATTGTATGGGCCTTGCATCTTGTCGTCGTTGTGGTCGTCGTCGTCGTGTCGTTGTTGTATCTGCTATTGGCAAGGTGGTTTGCCAGTTGTGTTATTCGTTGTGTGCCTTTTGTTGGCATGTTGGGTTGTTAGTCGGATGCGAGAGTCTTATCCGGAGTTGTTCGTATCGGTTAGATTTTCGAGGACGAAAATGTCTAAGTGGGGGAGAATTGTAACGCCCCGGTTTTGTTAGATTTATTTAATAGAGTAGATTTAATTGGTTTTGGTTTTATATTATTTTATTATTGACTTTTATTTGACAAAATGTTATTTTTCATCATTGTTTATGTTTTATCGCATTTTGAGGGCGTTTGCGAGATATTTGAGTTTGAGGGGTAAAATAGTCTTTTAGGGGTTTAGATATTTTATATAAATAGGAAGTGGAAAGAAAAAGAGAGAAAAGAAAGAAAAAGGAAAGAAAGAGAAGGGAAGGAAAGGAAGAGGAGAGAAAAGAGGAGAAAAGAGGAAAATTGCGGGAACTCCGTTTCGAGCGCGAATAATCGGGTAAGGGTGAGAAGTTTCAATTATATCTTGCTTGTGTATGTATATGTGTTGTTTGTTGTAATTGTTTTGATTGTCTCGTGACTTTTCGTATCGATTGGAATTAGGAGCGATTGATAGAAATCGATGTTTTCACGGATGAAATTCGATATAAACCTTGTAGAATACTCATTGATTATGTCTAAACATGTTTTGGTTGTTCTGGTATGAATTCGAAGTGTTTGGGTGGTAAAAATGATGTATTTTGGTCCCATATGACCTAGGTTGACGCTGCTGCGAATTCTGGGTTTCGCAGGTTCGCCTAGCGAACCCCAGCGAAGGAACTGGCGAATGTTCGCTAGAAGGTTCGCCTAGCGAACTTTATGTCTGTTTTCCACTGCCTTGGTTCGCTAGGGTTCGCCTAGCGAATACTGGAGCGAACATGATATTTTCCAATTTTGTTTTCGTCGTAATTTTCAAACCGTAAGTCCGTTTTGGTCGCCGTTCGAAGCGATGGGAAGCTAATGAAAAGCTCTTTCTTTTAAAAATGGTTTGGAGGGCAGTAGATGAATTATTTAAGTCGTGATTTTGAAAAAGTGTTGGTTTGTCGGATTTTCACCGTCGTATTGGTGTGAGAATGATGTGTTATCATGCTATATGCTTTTAATATGTATCGTATGGCTTGTGTGCTGGTATATTATGTGAATATATGTGATAAGTGTTGGTGATGATGGTTTGTGGTGTTATGGAGGAATAAATGTGTGTTTTGGGTTTTGATTTCAATGTGTGATAATGATGTGTTGTGAGTAGCATTTGATATGTAAATCCCTTGTGTGAGGAACTATGATGTTGTTGTGATTTGTGGTATGTGATATGATTGTGGTATTTTATGGCTTGTGATGAAGTGCATTGTTTATGTGAAATTTCAATGTATGTTGTGTGGTGGCATTTAGGGTTTGAAATGCATTGTTTGAATTGCTTTGCAATGCATGAATGTGATGATGTGGAAGCATGTGATAAGTTGTTGTAATTGTTGTGGTTGTGATTTGTGGCCGAAAGGCAAGAAAATGCCAAGTGTTGTATTTGATGATTTATGCATGATTATGAATGTGTGCATGGATGCAATGTGAGTGTCATGAGTCATTGTATGCCAAGCATCATAATGTGCATTGTGAAAACGTCCTGAGTGACGGTTTGATTCCTGAGGGAATATGCTATACCATCGTGTGCCTCGAAAATATGAGGCGATGCCTGAGGACTTAAAGAGATGGGTATAGACGATTGTGGGCTCCTTTGGAGACTTAAAGCAATCCGTAACGTCATGGGCCTCGAAAATATGAGGCGATGCCTGAGGACTTAAAGCGACGGGTGAACATCGTAGGCCCGACGGGGAGTTACTTGAGATTCTCAGTAACGAGCGATGGTTCCAATAGTTCCTGAGTGGACTAATGACGTGACAATGGAAGTCGGTACCGCATGGCATGTGCATAGAGTCGTTGTGTCGATCTATGTGCATTTGCATAAATCATGAATTAATTGTGCATGGAAATGTGATTGTGATTGATGAGATGAAATATGTGCAATTGAATTGAATGGTATATGTTTGATTGGAATATGTGATTATGTGTGAGAAATGTGAATGGATGCATTATGTGTGAAAAATCATGATTTGATTGATTATGTGTGGAAATTGTGCATTGATTTGTTATGTGTTGAGATTGTAATAGCATTGGTAATTTGATGTGCATATGTGATAAATGCTATGACTTGGTATGCCTTATGTGCAAATGTGTAATTATGTTGGTATAATTGTTCTATGCTATGTGGTTGGATTGTTAGAAATATGTTATACATCTATGGCTTGCTATATGTATTGGTATGTGACGTGTGGGGTGAGAATAACTGTGTATGTGATTTTATGTGTTTTTGCATATTATTATGCAATCTTGGTTTAGTTGTTATTTCTCACCCTTCTGCTGGAATATGCTTTTTATGGCATAGTGCAGATTGTCAGCTTTAGAGGCGTGGAGGCAAGTGGAAGAGTTAGATCTTCGTTTGCTTAGGTCTTGGTGTCTGCTTTGATACGTAGCACGGGAGTCGGGGAACGCTTTAAGTTATTTGTATACAATTGTTGAATATGTTTTGTATGATCTTTGTATGTATATTTTGATGTTCTAAAACGATTCATTTTGTAAAACAAGTCGGTTATGGATCTTTCCGCTTTATTCCATAATTGACATTCATTTTATATGGAAAAAGGCTCCCTATGGGGTTATCCTATTTTGTGCTATGTATCAAAATAATTGAGCAGGGTTTGTATTTTCTTTCTTTAAGTGTGACATCCCTGTTTCCTGTCGGAAAAATAAATTTTTAGTTACTCTGATTTATATTTGTATTATTTATTCGCGAGGGGAATTGGGGTGTTACATTAGTGGTATAAGAGCAGGTCGGTCCGTCCGGCCAAGTTGTTGAGTCAGTTGGTGTGACAGTTGAATACTGTCATTGTTGTCTGTCCCTTAGTACGTGATATGTGTGGGAGGCACTGTCAGTACTTTCTGGTTTTCTAATCCTTTGTTTTCAGGAGTTAGAATGAGATAAGTGGGGGAGAAGCTTGTACTTCTCCCAGTTGCTTTGGTTGTGTGCTATTGATTGCAAGATTGTAAGTGCTCTTTGGACATTCGGGAGGGAATGCAGAGGTAAGGTTTATGTCAACTAAGGATTGGTACCTTAGGTAGTTTTGTGCGTGAGATGTAAGTAACGCTATTATAGTTTGGTAAAGATGGTTTATGCCCCATCATGATTGTCGGCTGTCTATTGACAAATTGAGGAACTGATCACCCTTAATCTCTTGTTGATAGCAGACGGGAATTATGTTGGATGGAATAGGCGTGTCTTTCCGGCTTTGATAGTGTGTGAAATGAATTGTTTGGAATTTAAGGAGATGATTACGGATTGCTTCGATGAGTTGATGAAGACTCTTATACTGTAAGATAAGACGGATTAGAGGTTTTTGGTATCTTGGTCAAGTTGGGAAGTCATTGGGAGAGAACGACTGGGTATTGTCAAAGGTGGTTCTCAGAGAGAAGAATGTGAACTCGAATTTGACGAAGGTGAAGATTTGAGGTTTGGATCTGCTAAGTAAGTAGAAAACTCTTAGTAGATGGGACTAAGATGTTTGTTTGGTCTGTGATGATAGTGTTCTGGAAATGGGTAGGAAGTCACAGTGTTGGGCCGTCAGTTGTGCATGGTTTTCAGATGTGTTATGGATGGAACATTAAGGTGTTGTCTTAGGGAGCTCCGGTTTGGTTAGTAACAAAAAGGAAGGATGGTTGAATGGAATAACAAGTATGATGCATATGATGGCATGGGTTTTGAGACTATGGAAAGCGAAACTGAGAGTTCTGGTGAGGTTTGGAGTCTTTGGAGTTTTAGAGCATTAAAGGAAATTTTGAGAAAACCCTAGGTGTGGATGTAATGTTTGAGAGTTCTTTTGAGATGGTTGTTGCTACACGTGGGGATTTATGGAATTTTGACTGCAAAGAGAAGAAATTGTGTATGGATTGCTAACAGTTGAATAAGGTAACGATTGAGAACAAGTGTCCACTTTCAGGAATAGATAACTGAATGGTTTGGCTGAGTTTGAGTGAACTTACAATTGTTTGGAATGTTTGATAAGAGTGGTGAATTGTGTGGGTTGAGGCTTTGATCGATTTAATGTGACTGGTTAGGTTTGTTATCCTCGGAATAGGCTGTTATTTACTCAGTTAAGCTTGTATGTGAGTAACCAGTTACCCAGGGAAAAGAATTTTGCAAAAGCTTTAAGGATTTATATCTTTTGGATTTTGGTTGGGAATTGCAACGTACAGTGATGGTATTTGGTGTTAGTAACGCGTCTCTAGTGTTTATGGAGTAGAGGGATCGTATCTTCCATATTTAATTGGATAAGTTCGTAGTGGTTTCGATTGAGGATTTTTGGATTTGTTATAAACTCAGAGGAAGAATGAGTAAAGTGTTTGAGATTTGAATTACAAGTGTTGAAAAGAGACGAAGTTTTATGCTAAGTTATTCGAGTGAGAATTTTGTTTGAAAAGGGTTAGTTTATTGGGTATGTTATTTCAGATGAGAGTATGATTATGGATCCATCGGAAGTAGATGCAGTTCTACATTGAAAGGTATTATTTTAAGGGTTTTAGGTTCAAGGTGTTTGGATGGAGGAATGGACGGTTTTGGATGAGTAACAAGACTGTTGTAATTCTGAGTTTTCGTGGGTTCGCCTAGCGAACGATTCAGCGAAGGGTAGCGAAGGTTCGCTACGGGTATTCGCCTAGCGAAGGCGTGAGCGAAGGTTCGCTAGAGTGTTCGCCTAGCGAACTTTGGGTGTTTTTGGCTCTGTTTGGTTCTGACTTGGTTCGCTGGAACATTCGCCTAGCGAAGGAGCTAGCGAATGCTCGCGAGGGATGCTCGCCTAGCGAAGCCGCTAGCGAATGCTCGCGAGAAGGTTCGCCCAGCGAATAGTGCTGTTTGTGTAATTTTGTTTTCTGCATAACTTTTGATTTGTAACTCGGAGTAAGGCACGGTCGGATGGTTGGAATTCCTGATTAGTTATGACTTAGGCTCGAATTATCCTATTGGTAAAGTTTATGTCGTGCGTGATGAGTTAAGTCGAAAGTTTTACTTATGTTTGCTTTGATGGTTAAAGAGTGGGAACTTTTGGGAGGATTTAGAGGTTTGGGTTGGTGTGTGAATTGACGTTTGATAGTGTGCGGTTGGGTATATTAACAGTGAACAGTGATTTTTGGTGAAAATGAGAAAGAGTTAGACTTTGGACGTGAAATTGGTAATTTTGATGGTTACGAGTAATCAGAGTGCGCAGCGGAAGCGTGATATGGCACATTTCGTATATACGTGTGGGACTGGTAAGAGTTCATAGGTTGAACATTGGGAACATGTAGGAGTGTTGAGACCATTGAACGCTTCAGGATGGAAGTCATATGTGAAAAGTTAAACTGTTATCCGTGGGCTGCTATGTAGTTGGGTGTTTTGGTTATATGTTCGATTGGTGAATTATAGCATTGTTGTAGTATGGTTGTGTGACAAGGATGTTGGTGTTCTGGTTTTGTTGATGTTGTGGAGACCTTGTGGTGTCGTGGAACTTTATGTTCTTGTTTGTGTTGTTGTCTCGTTTCCATTGTGTTGGTATCTTGGCTTTTCTTTGAATCGTGAGTTAGTCGTCAAGTGCATTGTATGGGCCTTGCATCTTGTCGTCGTTGTGGTCGTCGTCGTCGTGTCGTTGTTGTATCTGCTATTGGCAAGGTGGTTTGCCAGTTGTGTTATTCGTTGTGTGCCTTTTGTTGGCATGTTGGGTTGTTAGTCGGATGCGAGAGTCTTATCCGGAGTTGTTCGTATCGGTTAGATTTTCGAGGACGAAAATGTCTAAGTGGGGGAGAATTGTAACGCCCCGGTTTTGTTAGATTTATTTAATAGAGTAGATTTAATTGGTTTTGGTTTTATATTATTTTATTATTGACTTTTATTTGACAAAATGTTATTTTTCATCATTGTTTATGTTTTATCGCATTTTGAGGGCGTTTGCGAGATATTTGAGTTTGAGGGGTAAAATAGTCTTTTAGGGGTTTAGATATTTTATATAAATAGGAAGTGGAAAGAAAAAGAGAGAAAAGAAAGAAAAAGGAAAGAAAGAGAAGGGAAGGAAAGGAAGAGGAGAGAAAAGAGGAGAAAAGAGGAAAATTGCGGGAACTCCGTTTCGAGCGCGAATAATCGGGTAAGGGTGAGAAGTTTCAATTATATCTTGCTTGTGTATGTATATGTGTTGTTTGTTGTAATTGTTTTGATTGTCTCGTGACTTTTCGTATCGATTGGAATTAGGAGCGATTGATAGAAATCGATGTTTTCACGGATGAAATTCGATATAAACCTTGTAGAATACTCGTTGATTATGTCTAAACATGTTTTGGTTGTTCTGGTATGAATTCGAAGTGTTTGGGTGGTAAAAATGATGTATTTTGGTCCCATATGACCTAGGTTGACGCTGCTGCGAATTCTGGGTTTCGCAGGTTCGCCTAGCGAACCCCAGCGAAGGAACTGGCGAATGTTCGCTAGAAGGTTCGCCTAGCGAACTTTATGTCTGTTTTCCACTGCCTTGGTTCGCTAGGGTTCGCCTAGCGAATACTGGAGCGAACATGATATTTTCCAATTTTGTTTTCGTCGTAATTTTCAAACCGTAAGTCCGTTTTGGTCGCCGTTCGAAGCGATGGGAAGCTAATGAAAAGCTCTTTCTTTTAAAAATGGTTTGGAGGGCAGTAGATGAATTATTTAAGTCGTGATTTTGAAAAAGTGTTGGTTTGTCGGATTTTCACCGTCGTATTGGTGTGAGAATGATGTGTTATCATGCTATATGCTTTTAATATGTATCGTATGGCTTGTGTGCTGGTATATTATGTGAATATATGTGATAAGTGTTGGTGATGATGGTTTGTGGTGTTATGGAGGAATAAATGTGTGTTTTGGGTTTTGATTTCAATGTGTGATAATGATGTGTTGTGAGTAGCATTTGATATGTAAATCCCTTGTGTGAGGAACTATGATGTTGTTGTGATTTGTGGTATGTGATATGATTGTGGTATTTTATGGCTTGTGATGAAGTGCATTGTTTATGTGAAATTTCAATGTATGTTGTGTGGTGGCATTTAGGGTTTGAAATGCATTGTTTGAATTGCTTTGCAATGCATGAATGTGATGATGTGGAAGCATGTGATAAGTTGTTGTAATTGTTGTGGTTGTGATTTGTGGCCGAAAGGCAAGAAAATGCCAAGTGTTGTATTTGATGATTTATGCATGATTATGAATGTGTGCATGGATGCAATGTGAGTGTCATGAGTCATTGTATGCCAAGCATCATAATGTGCATTGTGAAAACGTCCTGAGTGACGGTTTGATTCCTGAGGGAATATGCTATACCATCGTGTGCCTCGAAAATATGAGGCGATGCCTGAGGACTTAAAGCGATGGGTATAGACGATTGTGGGCTCCTTTGGAGACTTAAAGCAATCCGTAACGTCATGGGCCTCGAAAATATGAGGCGATGCCTGAGGACTTAAAGCGACGGGTGAACATCGTAGGCCCGACGGGGAGTTACTTGAGATTCTCAGTAACGAGCGATGGTTCTAATAGTTCCTGAGTGGACTAATGACGTGACAATGGAAGTCGGTACCGCATGGCATGTGCATAGAGTCGTTGTGTCGATCTATGTGCATTTGCATAAATCATGAATTAATTGTGCATGGAAATGTGATTGTGATTGATGAGATGAAATATGTGCAATTGAATTGAATGGTATATGTTTGATTGGAATATGTGATTATGTGTGAGAAATGTGAATGGATGCATTATGTGTGAAAAATCATGATTTGATTGATTATGTGTGGAAATTGTGCATTGATTTGTTATGTGTTGAGATTGTAATAGCATTGGTAATTTGATGTGCATATGTGATAAATGCTATGACTTGGTATGCCTTATGTGCAAATGTGTAATTATGTTGGTATAATTGTTCTATGCTATGTGGTTGGATTGTTAGAAATATGTTATACATCTATGGCTTGCTATATGTATTGGTATGTGACGTGTGGGGTGAGAATAACTGTGTATGTGATTTTATGTGTTTTTGCATATTATTATGCAATCTTGGTTTAGTTGTTATTTCTCACCCTTCTGCTGGAATATGCTTTTTATGGCATAGTGCAGATTGTCAGCTTTAGAGGCGTGGAGGCAAGTGGAAGAGTTAGATCTTCGTTTGCTTAGGTCTTGGTGTCTGCTCTGATACGTAGCACGGGAGTCGGGGAACGCTTTAAGTTATTTGTATACAATTGTTGAATATGTTTTGTATGATCTTTGTATGTATATTTTGATGTTCTAAAACGATTCATTTTGTAAAACAAGTCGGTTATGGATCTTTCCGCTTTATTCCATAATTGACATTCATTTTATATGGAAAAAGGCTCCCTATGGGGTTATCCTATTTTGTGCTATGTATTAAAATAATTGAGCAGGGTTTGTATTTTCTTTCTTTAAGTGTGACATCCCTGTTTCCTGTCGGAAAAATAAATTTTTAGTTACTCTGATTTATATTTGTATTATTTATTCGCGAGGGGAATTGGGGTGTTACACCTATGGTTCTTTGATTTAAGGATAAGGCTTGACTGAAGTGTCTATCTTTGCTCTGATACATGCCACCTCTAAGCATCCATTGAATGCCTCAAAACAAAATTGGAGTCTTGAGGTATCTTTAGCTTTTAGGGGTGCCAAACCTATATGTAGTTCCAAAGACTTGGGAGGCTTATGGATCAGTGTTGGTTCCTCCTTGGTCTCCCCCTGAGGTGTGCAGATGGATAAACATGTTTGTCATTTGCACAAATTAATCAAATCGAGCCCTAATGCACAATCTGCCTTGCCAAGACAGTTTGCAGCAAGGCATGTTGCAGTTGTCATAACTCCTAGCTCAGATGGATTTTGATGGAGTTCTTGGACATTTTGGAAAGCCCTTATGTGACACAACATATGTGTGATCATAGTTTATCTTGAAACTTTTTGGATCCAAGTGAAAAATGCCCCTACATTTTGAAAAAAAACAAGACAGATTCTGACTTAGTAAAAATTTCACTAAGTGTTGGAAAAAGTGACATTTCATGTTTTCAGCCATTTTCATCACTCCATAACTAAAAATCCATGAAGAATTGGAATGAGGTGTAGTTGACACTTTTAAAGTATGCCATGAGAGCTACAAATCCATCTTTGGATTATTCAAAATGGTTGCTTGGATCTTAAGTTATGATCCTTGGAAGTTGGTACCCTAGCCACTTTGTTCCATAACTTAGAAAAATTCTAAGTTTTTTATGGTTACCCCTTTTACAAGTTATCCCACTTTCTTTGATTTTTCTTGATTAATGATGATTCAAATCACATATTATCATTGTTTTAGGGTTAAGGAACCATAAATGTGAAAAATCTCTAAAAGTCAAACTTGACTTTTGTGCACAGTTGACTTTTTATCAGATGAATTCCAAACTGTGCGATCCTTGGTGAAATCAAGTCTTTGACCTAAATAAAACTTGATGGATATGTTCCATAGGTGTTATAGGGAATATTGAATCATGTCTCAGGGTTTGGGAGCATGTCTTGGTCAAAAGTCAAAGGTACAGTTGACTTTTCCTTCAAAACCCTAATGGTGGTCCAGATGAAATTGAAACTTGTAGATCAAGCTTCTTGGATAAATCCATTATTACAAATGGATCAATGTGGTTTATTAGAGACCCTAAACTCATGTCTTGAGGTCTTGGCTCATGTTTTGTCCCAAAAGTCAACTTAGTTAGGTTAAAAAACCTTAATTTCTGATATTTGGTGAATGCATTCCCTGAGGCTAAATTGACTTGATGGTTGGGTCCATGAGGTCCCTTGGAGTATATTGAGTTATATTTTGAAGAATTGGCTCATGCCCAGATGAAAATTTCCATGTGGAGGCCTTGGTCGACCAAAAACCCTCATTTGGTGACACTGGCAATCTTAAGGCTTAATCCACTTAGAATGTTGCAACCTTGTGCTTGATTATTGATGTGGGAGTCCTCTTGATCCTTTATGGGTGTTTGAGAGGTTAGAAAAGTTGAAGATCATGTCATTTCTTGATTGATCCTTTGTCTTAGCTCGAAGAGGGCTTAAAACCCCAATTCTTAATTGTAGTGAATGCTCTACAATCCTTGAGGAGACTGGTGAGGCATGAAGGTACATCCATATTGTGATGATGATTTGCACAATGATGGGAAATATTAGTGGTCAAAATTTGGGGTATGACAGGTGCCCCTATTTAATCTTCTTGGACCCGAAGGTGTGAATGGCGAAGGTATTCGGGCATTCGGGGTGCAAGATGATTAAATATCGGAATACCCAAAATTTTGATAGTGATTATGAATGGTAGTTTATGCATTCATCTTCTTTTACTAAGCAATAATGCTTAGCAAAGGTAAAAACTTCCCCTCGATCCTGGTCTTCTACCAAGTAACTAGTCTCAGTTGTTTTTTTTTACTAAACCTCCCCTCGATCCTGGTTTTCAACCAGGGAACTGGTCTCAGTTTCTGATGTAAACTTCCCCTCGATCCTGGTTTCCTACCAAGGAACTGGTCTCAGTTTATGATGTAAACTTCCCCTCGATCCTGTTTTCCTACCAGGGAACTGGTCTCAGTTTCTGATGTAAACTTCCCCTCGATCCTGGTTTCCTACCAAGGAACTGGTCTCAGTTTCTTTTGTCAATAAGCTTTCTTGACAAGGGACGCTATTCGTAGCGGTTTTTCCTCAAACTTCTCGCCGAATTTTCCTGGGGAGATGCCATTTGATGGAAAAATTTTTGATGTCAGACCTACTGGGGAACCCATTGGTCTGAGCTGTAGAGGTGTTCAAACTTCTCTGGTTGGAGACGCCATTTGTCTGCTCTACTGGGGAAAACGAGTCTTTTGAGAGACTGCTTTCTTCTTGGGGATATTACATCATACTTTTCTTCGAAACCTTCTCGAAGAAATGCCATACAATGTACCCCAATTTTGAGGTGCTGCTGACTTCATTAACATTGATTTTCTGGAGAGAAGAATCAATGTGTTGCTGAGAGTCTTTGGTTGAGAGGATTTCTCTGGGATTTTCCTTAATCCGGGAAAACGAAGATATCATCTTCAATGGCGAAGAGTGATATTTGTCGAAAGTTTTCTTGCTTTTCAGAGGTTTAAGTTATCAAAGTGGTCGAAGACCGTCTCTAATCCAAAAATAAACTAGGAGAGAGATTGCTTAGATGATTCACTTCCTGACGAGGAAAGAACTGACAACTTGATTGAGAAGACTTTTATCACTAGGGGGTAAGACCGACTAGAGTGATAGTGATGCAATATTAATATGAATGTAAATCAATAATGCATGATGTATGTATGTATATGCTGACAAAACTGACGTGACATACAGACTAGTGTATGAACACGACTGGATACCCGACCACTGCAGGGGATGAAAAGTATCACTGCTCCAAAAGTAGCAATTCTGCCTTGGTTAGGAGAGATAGTCCCTGTGGGGAACAACCGTTGGTCGGGCTTAGGAGATAAGAACTCTATCGGGGGTATCGGATGGAATGTTCGCATCCGACACAGTTGATCCCTCATTCTGGTGTACTGGTTTAGAAGGAGCACTTTGATTATGCACTTTGAAGCTCAATTGCTTCTGGAGAAGCGATCGATGTTCTTTCGATGTTCAACAGTAAAAATAAATTGCCATCTTTATTTAAAAGCAGAAAAAATTTGAGAATTAAATTCATTTTTGTTTTATTTCAAGAATCGTTGATCATATTAAAAACATCATTCTGTAAAGCTAAAATAAATTAGAATTACAAACAAAAGCACTAGGGCTCAAATTTTATTGGTAGGATGGAAATCAGCCAAACGCGTGATTCCATGGAGTATTTACAAAGTTAGGAAATGGTAATTTAAGGGAAAAGGGCTACATTGAAACATAACGACCGTTATCCTTCTACCAACTTTGAATTCAGGGCATCCTGAGCTTCTGTCGAAGATGAACTTGACTGGAGTTTTCTTGATGGATGGCATTACTGCAGAGGGATTTAACCTTGCCAGACGTAGTTACTTGCCATTATCCCTAACTTTTTCCTGGATTGTACTTTGATATTTCCGATCCACCAGAATGATTTTTGATTATGTCTCTAATTTTTTCCTAGACAGCCCTTTCGAGTTTTCAATCCACCGAGACGTTTTTTTTTATTTTACTTAGGCGAAGTATTTCTTGACTACATCAACATTCTTGGGGTAGGCAAATTCCTCTCCGTCCATGGTTGCGAGTCTCAAGGCGCCGCCTGAGAAGACTTTATTTACCACATAAGGGCCATCATAATTTGGGGTCCATTTGCCCCGGGAATCAGTGAGAAATGATTGTATCTTCTTGAGCACAAGGTCTCCTTTCCTGAAGACGCGAGGTTGGACCGTTTTGTCAAACGCCTTCTTGATCCTTTATTGATACAACTGACCATGGCCTAGTGCCGTTATTCGCTTCTCTTCGATTAGGTTCAGTTCGTCGTGTCGACTTTGGTACCATTCAGCTTCTGTTAGCTTGGCTTCCATCAATACCCGGATTGATGGGATCTCTACTTCTATGGGAAGGACTTCCTCCATGCCATATATTAGAGAGAAAGGGGTTGCCCCCGTTGAAGTGTGGATAGATGTCCGATAACTGTGAAGAGTAAAGGGTAACATCTCGTGCCAGTCTTTGTAGGTTATAACCATCTTTTGAACGATCTTCTTGATGTTCTTGTTAGCCGCTTCTGCCGCTCCGTTCATCTTGGGTCGATAGGGAGATGAGTTATGGTGTTCAATCTTGAACTCAGCGCACAACTCCTTCATCCTCTTATTGTTCAAGTTGGATCCATTATTCGTAATTATCTGGCTTGGAACACCATAACGGCAAATGATATTGTTTTTGATAAATCGGACCACCACCTGTCGGGTTATATTGGTGTATGACGCTGCTTCGACCCATTTGGTGAAGTAGTCAATGACTACCAGGATAAACCGATGTTCGTTTGAAGCTTTTGGTTCAATCATGCCAATCATGTCGATTCCCCATATGGAAAAAAGCCATGAGGAAGAAAGAACTTTGAGATGCGTCGGCGGTACATGCATTCTGTCTGAGTATATCTGACACTTGTGACACTTCCTCATGTACTTGTAGCAATCAGATTCCATGGTCAGAATTTTTCTCGCCATTGTCTGTCCATTGGCATGAGTGCCAAGGGATCCTTCGTGAATTTCTTTTATCAGCATGTTTGCTTCTGGTTTGTCTACGCATTGGAGCAAGACCATGTCAAAGTTTCTCTTATAAAGTGTATCACCACTCAGGAAAAAATTTCCAGCCAGTCTTCTGAGGGTCTTTCTGTCTTTTCTAGATGCCCCAGGTGGGTACTCTTATTTCTGAAGGAAGCATTTGATATCGTGATACCAAGGTTTGTCGTCTATGACTGCTTCAATCATGAAGATGTAGGCGGGCCATTCAAGGCGCATTATGTCAATCTTAGGTATGTCATTCCATTGACCTACACTAATCATGGAAGAGAGAGTGGCTAATGCATCAGCCATGTGATTCTCCTCACGAGGGATGTGATGAAACTCTATTCTGTTGAAGAAGGGTAACAACCTTCTCGCGTAGTCTTTGTAAGGAATCAATCCTGATTGGTATGTGTTCCAATCTCCTTTGATTTGATTGATAACCAGGGCTAAGTTACCATATACATACAAGTTCTTGATCCTTAAGTCGATCGCTTCTTCGAGACCCATGATACAAGCTTCGTATTCGGCCTCGTTGTTTGTACACTTGAATGTCAGTCGGGCGGTGAAAGGAATGTGGGTACCTTGAGGTGTTATGATGATTTCCCCAATTCCGTTTCTGTAAAGATTGATAGCTCCGTCAAAGATTAGTCCCCATTGGGAACCTGGTCCTGGCCCTTCACTAGGTAGCGGTTCATCGCAATCTTTCATTTTTAGATAAATGACATCCTCGTCTGGGAAGTCGAATCCGACTGATTCCTGATCGTCAATCGATTAATGAGCCAAATGATCAGCTAAAACACTTCCCTTAACGGATTTTTGAGCATGGTACTCAATGTCGTATTCTGATAACAACATCTGCCAATGAGCAATCCTTCCCGTGAGAGCAGGCTTTTCAAAGACGTACTTGATTGGATCCATTTCGGAGATTAACCAAGTAGTGTGATGAATCATATATTGGCGAAGACGTTTGGCTGCCCAAGCTAATGCACATCAAGTTTTCTCAAGCATAGTGTACTGAGTCTCGCAGTCGGTGAATTTCTTGCTCAAATAGTAAATGGCAGACTCTTTCCTTTTTGTTTCGTCTTGTTGGCCAAGTACACAACCCATAGAGTCTTCCAAGACTGTTAAGTAAATAATCAGTGGTCTTCCTTCCACTGGAGGTGATAGAATCAGTGGGTTCAATAGGTATTCCTTGATACTGTCAAAGGCGGTTTGACAGTCTTCTGTCCAAAAGCAGTCCTGATTCTTTTTGAGTAATTTGAAAATCGGTGCATATGTCGCGGTCATGAGGAATATAAATCTGGAAATGTAATTCAAACGTCCCAAGAATCCCCTGACTTGTTTCTCAGTCTTTGGAGAAGGTATTTCTTGAATGGCCTTGACCTTGTCAGGATCAACCTCAATTCCTTTCTGGCTGACGATGAACCCTAAAAGTTTTCCTGAGCGGACAGCGAATGTGCACTTATTGGGATTCAAGCGGAGTCTGTACTTTCTCAACCGCTCGAATAGTTTTGATAGGTGGGCCACATGCTCCTCTTCTATCTTAGATCTGACAATCATATCATTGACATATACCTCGATTTCTTTGTGTATCATGTCATGGAACAGAGTTGTCATGGACCTTTGATAGGTTGCCCCGGCGTTCTTCAAACCGAATGGCATTACCATATAACAAAAGGTACCCCATGGGGTAATGAACGAAGTTTTCTCCATGTCTTTCGGCGCCATTTTGATTTGGTTATCGCCCAAGAATCCATCCATAAAGGAGAAGACTTTGAATTTCACTGTACTATCTACCAGCATGTCTATGTGTGGTAAGGGAAAGTCATCCTTTGGACTTGCTTTGTTCAAATCCCTGTAGTCTACACATATTCTGACCTTTCCATCCTTTTTAGGAACTGGTACTATGTTGGCTAACCATTGAGGATATTCTGATGTGGCGAGGAAACCCGCGTCAATCTGTTTCTGTACTTCCTCTTTGATTTTGATGGCCATGTCTGGATGAGTCCGTCTTAGTCTTTGCTTCACTGGCGGACATTCTGATCTTAACGGTAGATGATGTTCCACGATGCTGGTATCCAACCCTGGCATGTCCTGATAGGACCAAGCAAATACATCGGGAAACTCTTTGAGAAACTTTATCAAACCTTCTTTGACAATAGGACTGAGCAGGGCTCCAATCTTGACTTCTTTTCTCTCTTCCTCTAAGCCCAAGTTGACCGTTTCCAACGGTTCTTTATAAGGTTCAATGGACCTTTCCTCTTGTCTGACTAATCGGGAGATCTCCTCTGGAATTTCTTCGTCATTTTCTTCTTCAGCCTCAAATACTGGGAATTCAAAGTTGGGAAAAGGCATTGGATCGTATGTTTCAATGGGGTTTTAAACAAGCAATCTGCATGATGTGATAATTTGCTTTAGAAGAGATAGAGAGAATGCAAGAGTTCGTGCAGTGTATTTTTTGAAAAATTCTTGTTTTTATTATTTGAGTTATTTTTAGGATTACCATTTTCTAAAAAACCGAAAAGATAAAACAACAATAAAATGCAGAAATTACAGAACGACGTTATTTTATTTATGATCTTATCGATTCTTGAAACTACAGCCCTATAAAACAAAACTCAGTCGCTTTGGGCAAAGCGAAGAGGTATATTTACAGAAAAGTGAGCCCTATCAAAACATCCGTTTCACCCGGGCAGGGTGAAAGGTTAAGATAAAGACGACAATTACTTAGACTTATGAACAATTTTTAGAACATTGACAGCAACCCATTGGCGGCGAACCCCTCGGTGAATCACAAAGTCTGGTACTTTCCTTCTTGACTTGTCTTCAGAAATAACGCTGATTTCTGGTGGAGCAAGATCATTGGAATCTGTCTCCCAGGCAGAGTTGTCGTAGGAGGATTCCTCAGTTATATCTTGCACAGTGTTTGTACTCTCAGGTGGATCTCCCCATCCAGTGGGCTGGATGTCTTTGAGCCTGATACGAGAGCTTTCGGGAGCGGTGTACTTGACCAAGTAGTCGTACTTTCCACTTGGTTGTCCTAAGGTGTCCCACACTTCTTTGGAACTGGAGGAGTCATCCATTTCGATGACGTTGACCTCAGGAAAAGCATAGTTAAGGAACTCTAATCCGACAAGCTTTGCAAATTCATCGTCGTGCTGGATATTTTCAGAATACCCTGAGTGTTAATCCCATGACATGGTGGGGACGCAGGTATGTTTTTCAATTATGCTCAGCTGATATGCATCGTTCGACTGACTCTTCTGTCTTGAGTCTCCTGGGTACGACTTCCAGATAGGCAGGCCATTCATTGGGTCATAATAGTCGTGGTCAAAGTTGTCTTTCATCAGAGTTTCCTCCTCTAATGAGTTCGGCAGAGCACGACATCCTTCTGGATCACAATCCCCATATATCATTTTGACATCTGACCTCGGTATATATCTCGGATCCTGCGTGGGGAAACATAATGGCGTAGGCGCTTCTTCCTGAGACATATAACCGTCCTCGTTGAGATAGGACTTCCATTCTTCATATGTATCAGAGGAACTTCCCTCATTGATGGTATGTACTTCTCGAGGCACTGGGTGAAGGAAACCTCCATCGTGGAAGAAATTCTGAATGGGATGAAGACTTTCATCATTGGCAATTTGGGTACAGGTTGAAGAAAAACCAAGACCTTTCTTCACTTTGTTATCAGTAGGAATGACAAGCTGTCCCCATCCTCTTGCATTGTTACTTTTGATCACTTCGAGAGCATCTTTGTACAAGGAAATTGATGTCCCATTTTTCTAATTGGTTGTCATGGCTCACCGAAAGTGCTTGAAACTGGGTTCCAACAACCTCCTCTGGTTCTACACAAGTAGACGACGATAAGTTGCTCACGATCAAGGCTTGCTCTCCGCAGACTGTGACTAGTTGGTCGTTTTTGACAAACTTCAGCTTCTGGTGGAGTGTCGAAGTGACTGCCCCAGCCTCGTGTATCCAAGGTCTTCCCAACAAACAGCTGTATGTTGCTCGGATGTCCATGACCTAGAAAGTGACTTGGAAAGTGTGGGGACCGATAGTTATGGGAAGGTCGACTTCGCCGATAACTGTTTTCTGGGATCCGTCAAATGCATTGACGATGACCTCACTGCCTCTCATCGGAGATCCTTTAAATGATAGTCGCATTAATGTGGACTTCGGCATGACATTTAAAGCTGATTTGGTATCCACCAGTACGTTGGCTAAAGCATCGTCCTGGTAGTCAACTGTAATATTGAGCGCCATGTTGTGACTTTTGCCTTCTTCTGGAAATTCCTCATCACTAAACCCCAAGTTGTTGTAGGAAGTGATGTTGGAGATGATGCTGTCAAATTGTCTTATTGACACATCTTGTTCCACAAAGGCTTGCTCTAAGACTTTCTGTAGAGCTTCCCTGTGAGCTTCGGAACTGAGTAAAAGTGATAACACAGAGATTTGAGACGAAGTTTGCAATAATTGTTCCACAATGTTGTATTCACTCCTCTGGATGAGCTTCAACATCTCATCGCTGTTCTTTGAAAGGTCAGGATTACTAGACTGACCAACTGGTTGATCAAGAATTTCCGTTTGAGGTTCCTTTTCTCTGGTAGGTTCTCCAACTCTTCGGTTGAAGATTCGACCGCTCCGTGTTACTCGACTGATGTCTGCAATATTCTCGCGGAGGGTAATGGAATTTCCTTTCCATTCTTAATTATTGTTGTACCGTATTTGTAAGGGATAACCTTAGTTGATTCATACGGTAATGGTCCCGGTAGATAGATAACTACAGGAGCCTTCTGATTCTTCTGACCATTGTAAGTAATTTCAATCAGTTCCTGGTTGGGAACTTTCAATTCGTCAAGTAAAGGGATGATGGTACAAACATATTTGGTCCTCTTATGATCAGAGATTATGACAACATCTTTGATTTGATCAGCGACAAAGTCTGGCATTGGATTGGTTGACCCCGAACTTGGACACGGTCGAATCTCTTTGTGGTCCAATTGACTTTGAAGGGCTGCTCGCACGAGGTAACATCCTTGATTATCTTCAGAGAAAACTTGACATCATTCATAGTTGTGTGGTGGCACCCGGCCACGTCTGCTCTGTATGCAGTGTAACCTTACTAGATCTGTTTCCATTGATTGAACATCCTGACTTTGATGCCTAGTAGGGTTCCCATTAATCATACTGACTTGTTGTGTGTCTTCGTCTAAATAGATCAGAAGCCACCAGTGGTTCAACAAGTGTTACAAAGTTCTCTGAATGAGAGAGCATCCCTGGTTGCTCTCATGACATACTATACAGTTTTGATAATTATGCGAAGTCAAAAAACCAAGCTGGACCTGCTTAGCATGTAACTCCACCAAGCTGGTATTCATCAAGCGAATATCAAAGATTTGAATCATATTCACGTGATACTGATTTCTATCATGGTAATCTTGAATCCATCTAAGATCCATCTGATGCTAGAGGGTCTCTTGTACAAAAGAGCATCCCTGATTGTTTATTGAGCAGATAGGACATGAATCGTAATCGTGCCGTGGCAGATTATGATGTTGGCTTTGCCTTGAGTGCATTGCCACCAAGTTGACATTCATGGCCAGAATGTTGAGGTTCTGAATGATGTTGGAATTCGTATAAGTCATGTTGACTTCACGAACTCGGTGATCCTGGATCCATTTGAGATCCAACTGTTCCTGTAAAGCTGATTGCACCACAGAACATCCTTGATTGTTTTTAGAGCAGATATCACACTGGTGATAGTTATGAGATGGTACATGCCCATATCCGCTCTGTCTGTGATGCATTTTTACCAGGTTGGCCCTCAATAAGAGTACATCATGAATTTGATAGATGTGGTTAGACTCTCCCTCTATCAAATTTACTGCAGCTTTCTCATGTTGAGGCAGCGGGTTTGTCTGAACATTTAGATTCGTATCCTTGAAGGATAAGACCCCGCTCCTAACAAGCTTTTGCACATCGGATTTGAAGCTGAGATAGTTTTCTATGTTATGCCCTGGTCCTCCTTGATGGTAAGGGCAAGTCTGATCCGCTTTGAACCAAAAAGGCGGATTTTCCGGTACTGTAAGAGGAGACCTAGTTTGGACGTGCCCCTTGACCAGTAGTAGTGGAAACATTTATGCGTACTACATTGGTATAGGTTCGAACCCTGGTGGTCGAGTTGTACGGTTATTATTGTACGGAGGACGAGCCTGCTGAAGAGGTTGTTGTGTCCTTTGCTGATATTGTTGTTGATTCGGTTGGCTCTGAGCAACCTGAGGTTGATACGTAGGAACAGGCGCATGGTTGATAGTAGGAGTTACAGTTGCTACTGGTTGGTACCGCCACCTTTGCTTTCTGAGAGAGATATTACCTATATCTTGCTCTTTTTTCTTAGGGAGAGCACTACCGTATCTTTTGGTACTACTTGATGGTCCAGCGTCTTTTACTAAACATCCTTCTCGGACTGCTTCCTCTAGACGAACTTCCATGCCCACCATCTCAGTGAAGTCACTAGGCGCACTGGCAACCATTCTGTTGTAGTAAAATGAGCTTAAGGTTTTCAAGAAGATCTTTGTCATCTCTTTTTCCTCAAGAGGTGGACAAATCTGGGCAGCAATTTCACGCCATCTCTGAGCATATTCCTTAAAGGTTTCCTTATCCTTCTGCGACATGGCTCTGAGTTGATCTCTGTCGGGTGCCATGTCCAAGTTATACTTATATTGTTGAACGAAGGCAGCACCAAGATCTCTGAAAATGGTGATCTTAGTGTGGTTTAATCCCATGTACCATTTGAGTGCGGCACCGGTTAAACTATCTTGAAAGTAGTGGATCAGTAGCTATTGGTTCTCCGTCTGAGTTGACATTCTCCGAGCGTACATCACCAAGTGATTATGAGGGCAAGAGTTACCCTTGTATTTTTCAAATTCGGGTGTAGCGAGCGATTTTGGACGCGGTTCTTAAGCGCTGGTCGCTCTCTGCGGTTGAGCTTAAAACTACAGGTCGATTCATTTTTTATCCTATTGTGAGCTGAATAAGGAAGGGAAATAGATGTCTCCAATTAACCCTGCTTTGTATACTGAGTTTAAACAGTGGTCTGTTAAGTTACGGATGCTATCAATGTGGGGGGGCCTTTGTACTGGTTATTTGTATTTTCGCCAATACGATTTTCTTTCTTTTTATCTTGACAGAAGGTTTCTGGTGGGGAACAAGGATTAGGATGTTAGGACTGATGCTTTTGAATTACTGCTTTTGATTGATGGAGATATGGGATTTGGGTTTTTTGTTGATTATGCTCGCTAAGATTTTTCTTTCAATCTTATGCCTACGTATTCCCGTTTACTGAAACAGGGAAATCAGAGCGTTCGTAGTTCCTCCTATTCTATGGGAGGAAATTGGTTTTTGGTGTCTTGTTCAAAGCCCAAGACGTGAAGCGAAAGGTGATTTGTATCTTGTTCAAAGCCCAAGATGTGAAGCTGAAAAGTCTATTTGTGTCTTGTTCAAAGCCCAAGACGTGAAGCTGAAGGATCTCAACTTTAGAGAGAATTTGTCATCTCTAAAGAAGGGTTTATCTGTCACAACTGTTGGGTGACTGGTTATAAAGGAGAATTACTTTAACCGGGATACGCGGATCCTAGCAATGCCATAATTTCCTTTAAAGGGGATTTTTAACCTGAAGGAGAAGACTTTAACTCAGTGTAGAGCAATGCCATCTTTCCTTAGGAATTTCTCATGCTAAAAGAGGGACAGTGGCGTGGATGTAGATAATCCAGAGGCTTGCTGCTTACAGCGATTAGATGGAAGAAGTTGTTGATGTTTGTGTACTGTGAACGAGGCACAACTTTGATGCTAAAAGGTTAATTGGATTAACCAGTGGTTTTCTTATACAAAGCCTAAGAGGAGGCTAATATGTGTCTCGTACAAAGCCCGAGAGAGAGGCTAAAAGGTTTTGACCCGACGATGGAGTCTTTTGGTATCTCGTATAAAGCCCGAGATGGAGGCTATTTGACTCAACAAGAGAGTTTTTTTGTATCTCGTACGAAGCCCGAGATGGAGGCTAAAAAATGTTTGACTCAACAAGAGAGTCTTTTATACTCAACAAGAAAGTATTTTTTGTATCTCGTACGAAGCCCGAGATGGAGGCTGTTGTTTGTTTGGCTCAATAAGAACCTTTTTGTATCTCGTACAAAGCCCGAGATGGAGGCAAAAGGGGTGATTGACTCAACAAGGGAGTCTTTTGTATCTCGTACGAAGCCCGAGATGGAGGCTAAAATTGTTAGCTCCGCTGGGGAGAATCATTGTACAAAGCCCAAGAGAGAGGCTAACTTCATTGAAGAAGGATCATTATACAAAGCCTAAGAGGAGGCTAGGGTAACTGTTTCAGTTGAGTGACAGGTCCAGTATACTGATTTTAAAAGAGAAAATCAGTTCTTATATGAGCAACACTGTACTCAGGGATTTGATTCAAGGATCAGGGATATTTCCTTTTCTTTGAGGAAACGGGAAATCCAAAGGGTATTGAGACTATCCGAGTCTACGGGTTTCCTTCCTATTTAACGAAGGGGTCACTTGAGAATGTCTTTGAGACTCAAGGAAGTTAGACTGTCCAAGTCTAAAGTTTCATCTTTTGTACCATGCTTTGAGAAATAGTAGTAGACTCTTTGAAAGGACTGTTCTATGCAGATGACTAAGTTCTGTTCCTATACCTCTAGGAGGTCATCGAGACAATTTGTACGAAGCCCAAGAGGAGGCTGGAAACTTTTAAGAAGCCGACGGGTCCTTGTACTAAGCCCAAGAGGAGGCTATCATTCCTGGAGGAAGAGATCATTATACAAAGCCTAAGAGGAGGTTGTGAATACTTCTAAGAAGTCGTAGGGTCCTTGTAGTAAGCCCAAGAGGAGGCGGGGTTACTTTTAGGAAGCCTGTGGGTCCTTGTACGATGCCCAAGAGGAGGCCGATGCTTTTAAGAAGCCCGTGGGTCCCCAAACCCCGAGAAATTCAAGGCAAGCTATTCACAAGGAATAAATCAAGTCAGGAAAGTTTGAGAATTTGGAAGAAACTCAAAGATGCCATTCACGGAGAATACATTCATCTTGGGGAGTAGAGTTTCTTGACAATTCCTAATGAGGACAGCCGAAGAGAAGACTGTATCTGGTGATCCTATTGGGGATCTAGTTTAGACTATTTCTAAGAGTGATCAAAATGGCTTTACCTAGTGCTAGACGTAGATGTCGGGGAAACTCTAAATATCTATACTATTATTACACAGTTGATATGAGTTTATGAAAGAAGACTTACAGTGAAACAGCCCCACAATACAGTTATATATATATGAGTTTATGAAAGAAGACTTACAGTGAAACAACCCCACAATACAGTTATATACATATGAAAGCGGTAAATGAAAGCGGGTAAACACTTACTCGGTTGTAGAGCTTCCATGTTGTTTGGTTAGTTGTTCAACAAAGAAAGATTGAAAATAACAGTATATTCAAAATCAAAGGAGAAAGTGCTTTGAAAAAGAAAGATTTGGGGCTTACAGCTCAAGGAGAGGCCCAGGGTTTTACCAGTGATCGCACTGTTGAATTTGTACAGAGGGACTTATACAAGTGACTGAGGCCCAAAAAGATTTTCTGTACAAAGGGATGGGTCTTACACTCTCTCAAGAGGCCCAAAAAGGTTTTAAGAAAAGGAGTGGGGCTTATAACACGAGGGTAGGCCCAGATGATTTTTCCGTTTGAAATGGCGATCGCGCCGAGGTTTTCTTTTAACGCAGAGGGACTTATACAATAAGTGAGGCCCAAATGATTTTGGTTAAAAGGGGATTGGGTCTTACACTCTAATAGAGGCCCAAAAGTTTTGAATGGGTCTTATAGCTCGAGGAGAGGCCCAAGGGTTATTTTGAAAAGGCGACGATCGTGCCGTTTGTTTTTGACGGTATCGGGACTTATACAATACACTGAGGCCCAAAAAGGATTTGGTCAAAAAAGGATTGGGTCTTACACTCTATTAGAGGCCCAAAAAGTTTTAAGAAAAAGAAATGGGTCTTACTACTCGAGGGTAGGCCCAGGTTTATTTTAAAAAAGGCGACGATCGCGCCGTTTATTTGAAAATGTACAGGGGGACTTATACAATAAGTGAGGCCCAAAAAGGTTTTCTGTACAAGGGTGCTGGGTCTTACACTCTAATAGAGGCCCAAAAGTTTTGAATGGGTCTTATAGCTCGAGGAGAGGCCCAGGTTTGTTTTTCAACGGACGATGATCGCGTCGAACGTTTTGAAATACAACGGGACTTATACAATAAGTGAGGCCCAAAATGGGTTGTATTTACAAAGGATTGGGTCTTACACTCTATTAGAGGCCCAAAATGTTTGAAAAAGTTTGATGAGGGTTGAATTAATCAAAAACCCTAATTTCATTTTTTAAAGAGCATTTTTCAAAGAAAAATCAAGTAAAAAATGATAAAAAATATCAAATAAAATCATTAATCATGTTATAAACAGTGATTAAGGTTTATGAAAAAGTATTTTATCCACATGAATATTTAAAATCATTTTGGTTTTAAAAATCAAGAAAAAGAAATCATTTTAAAAGCATTTAAAACAATTTAAAACAATATTTTTGAATATATTAAAAATATATCAAATAATAATATTTTTTGTGATTTTTTGGTGGATTAAAATATTATGGAGTATGAATAAAAAGTGTGTAAAACAGATTTGGAAAATGATAATTTTTGCTATGTGAAAGAATTGGTTGAGTTTTGAAGATAAACTAAGAAAAAAAGGATTGTGATGTCACAACATCACTCATGAGACATCACTCATGAGTTTTCAACATCTTTTTTATCAAACTTCCAACACCCATAACTTTCTCAAATCTCAATGGTTTGAGACAAAATTTATATGCATCTGGCCCAGAATTTCACAAGGAATCCAATGGTGGTGGTAGTTTTTTCAGATCACACTCCCTCCTCAAAACCCGATAGTGGTTTTGAAAAGGACCTATAATTGCATTTTCTGTGCTACACTTTGATACAAGCATGAATTACATGGTGAATTAGCCCAAACACAACATATACAACATGTATGAGATGTGTATGATCAGTGGACTTCAAAGCAATGCATGATTTCAAGGATTCCAAGTTGTGATGCTTACCTCTTTTTGAGCTTTTTGGAGTTTTTGTGCAATCTGTCAAGCCTCTTGTTCCAGAAATGATTTGATGCTTTAGACATACTCAAATGATCCCTTAGAAGCTTTTAGGATGATTGGAATCAACTGGTACCTGCAAAAACACAAACTGTCCCTTTCTAGCAAAAGGGGTTAAAAGTGACCAAAATAGCAACTCTCTCAAATGGTGTTCCAGATGTTGGGAACCATTTGGGACAGTTCAAGGATGATATTTGGAGTGTGTTTGAGGTTTTATCTGGTTTGGAAAGTGACTGAATCAAGACATGGCTTGAAAAATGCAAAAAAGTGCCATTTTGAGGTTTTGAAAAGTGACTTTGTGATTTTGTGATTACAGGTCACTTGTGATAGTTTGCACAGCTTACATATGATATATATGAGGTGTGTGTGTGATTAGTTTGAGTGGAATTGCTCTCTAACTCAAAAACTCCAAATTACTTGCTTTGGAAGGCAAATTTGAGGTGAAAGAAGAGATTTTGAGGAAAACATCTGTTTGATGGCTTTGGTGTCCTCAAACTGAGCACAAATGAGCTCTATTTATAGTAGAGCAAGTTTGTTTTTGCAGCAACAGTGAATGGCAACTGCAGCAGAGGTTTGGCCAATGTTGTCCAATGAGAATCAAAGTCTCCTCTAGCCATTGACTAGAGGTTAGGGCACAGAGCTTTGGTTCCCTACATGTTGGAGGAATGTTGACTGAATTCAGTTGCAAATGTGTCAGTCCATGCCACCTCTAAGCATATATTAAATGCTCCAATCCAAAATTGGAGTCTTGTCCCTCTTTTAGGGATTTTTAGGAATAACATGCTACTTCTTGTTCCAAGGACTTTGGAGGCTTGGCTTAGTGATTGTCCCCTTTAGATTTGATCCTCAGAGGTGTCCAAAGTGATGACAAGGCTTGGAAATTCGTGTGGCACAAGAAATGTGTAAATCTGTCTCATGAAAAATTCAGCTGCAGCAAGCCGTTTTGTAAAATTCATAACTCCCTGCTCGAGTATGCTACAAGGACGTTCTACACCTTTCTGGAAAGATGAGACAATGTAATTCAACTTTGATGTTGGACTTTGGTCTTGGTTCAGCTTGCAAATTCATCAAAAATGGCCTTGAACTTGTGTAGTCGAATCTGTCCCAAAAGCTGTCATGAAAATTCTGCATTATCAATGCTTCTTGCGAAAATCATATCTCCCTGCTCGAGTATGCTACAAGGACGTTCTACACCTTTCTGGAAATATGAGACAACGTACTTCAACTTTGATGTTCAAGGTTTGGCTTGAGTCAACTTGGATCATGGAGAAAAACATCCTTGAAGTTGCGACATTCTTGCTGGAAAAATATTAATGATGTCCCATGAAATGTTGAAACATTAGACATTGAACATTAATAATTCCAAACTTTAATCACTTGTATCTTTTAATCCACTATGATATTTTGAATTGAAGTGAATTACATCTTTGATGCTTGTCTTGCATGGTAACAAAGCTTGAAAATTGGGTGGCACAAGAAAAGTGCACAAAATCTGTCCTAAAAAATCAGCTCGAGCAAGGTCTGTTGTGAGGTTCATAACTCCGTGCTCAAGTTGAATTAATGGGAGTTCTAATACATTTTGGAAAGCCCTAATGACATACTTTAACTTTGATGTTTGACTTTGGTCTTGGTTCAGCTTGCAAAGTCATCAAAAATGGTCTTGAACTTGTGTAGTCAAATCTGTCCCAAAAGCTGTCATGAAAATTCTGCTTTATCACTGCTTCTTGCGAAAATCATATCTCCCTGCTCGAGTATGCTACAAGGACGTTCTACAACTTTCTGGAAAGCTGAGACAACGTACTTCAACTTTCATGTTTGACTCCAGACTTGATTCAACTTGGATCATGGAGAAAAACGTCTTTGAAGTTGGGGCATTCTTGCTGAAAAAATATTAATGATGTCCCTATGCAATGTCAGAACATTGGACATTAAGAATTCCCAACTTTGATCACTTATATCTTTCAATCCTTATGATATTTTGAGTTGATTCCTTCTACAATGTTAAAGTATCAAATACCCTCTTTAAAAGTAGCTCTTACTCAAAATCAATGGATGCTTGGATCAATAGTTACAACCTTGAAAAGTTGTGCACTTGAACATGATTTTAACTTAGAAAAAATTTCTAAGTTTCTTTCAATTTGATCAATTTTGCAATTTTGCATGATTTCTTGATTTAAATTTGATCAAATTAAATCATCCATCATATTTTCTTGAGTAATTGCTTGTGAAGGTCAAAGTTGACCAAAAGTCAAACTTTGACTTTCTGCGTCAATTGACTTTGTATTAGATGAACTTAAGGCTTGATCCACCTGGAATTTTGCACTCTTGTGCCTAATTCTTGACGTGGGAGTCCTCTTGATCCTTTGTGGATGTTTAAGAGGTTTAGACAAGTTGAAGATCATGTCATTCCTTGATTGATCCTTTGTCTAAGGCTCTGAGAGGGCTTGAAACCCTAATTTTGATTGTAGTGGATGCTCACCCATCTTTGAGGAGACTGATGAAGTATGATGGTTCCTCCATATTGTGATGATGATTTGCACAATGATGGGAATCTAAGTGGTCAAAATTTGGGGTATGACATCGGGCACCTTGATTTTGTGCGTAACTTTCACATTGGGGACCAAACAAAGGTCTGCGACGTCCTTTCCAAATAGATCCTGACCGCGAATGGCTTGCAGGTCCTTCTGCATCTCCAGGAATTGTTCCTAGAACTCATTCATTCTGTCAAACATACTTTCGTTTCCACCAGACAGTATCTGTGAGTCTGTCCTTCCAGGACAGTGTGTACCACGGGTGGTGGTATAGTCATTACGGCTGAGACTCTTGGTGCTTCCCGAAGTTTGTAACCTTCAGGAGTTACTGTCATGCCCCTGGCATCTTCGCTTTCCCGAAGTTTGTAACCTTCAGGCCCAGCGGCTCGTGCTGTAGTTTCCGGATCTTCAGTGATCGGCGGAATATATCCTTCCGGGATATATTTGATTGGCATGCCCCAGGGACGATCTTTAGGCATGGTATATCGAGGATTATACTTTTCCACTATGGGTGTCGATGTGATCTCTGAGATCACAGTTCTTTGCTGTTGCATCTGGGCTGCTGCCAGAGCTTGCATATCGTTGTGAAGCTTTCTCAAGTCTTCTTTCAAAGCGTCGAGTTCTTGTCTCAACTCTCTATTCTCTTCCTCGAGATTATCCATTTTCTTTTGTTGACTGGCATGAGTATTGTACGAATGAGACAGTTTGACTATAGAATCGAGACACAAACGTGAGATTCGCAGAGAAGAAGAATGCGTTTTGTGAGAATGATGAATAATATGCAATGATTATATTAATTAATTTTTTTTGTTTAATCAAAATAAACTTCGACAATTAGATTGTAAATATCAAACAGTGGGGAAACCCTGTTTTATTGAATGCAAAGATTGCGGAAATGGAAATACAGTAATTTACTTAGTGTTGTAAAAGGAAATGTCTAAACTAATGGATCCTGAGTCCTCTCTGAGGAGAGCTCAGGTGCTGGTACTGGTATTTTCCTTTTATTTGACCGGGGCTCTCGAGCCGTTGTCGGGTTGTCATTCCTTTGCCAAGTGAAAGGAGCGAGCAAATTCCTTTGGTCATCTTGGTTTTCTACAGTATTTTGCTCTAAAATCTCAATCAGAGCATCTTTTTCTTTTAACAGTTGCTGTATTTTCTTGCACTCCACACTGAGAATATGGTACTTGATCTTCCAAGACTTCTTCTCCTGTTGAACTCTATTGAGAATAACCTGAAGCTTTTCCGTATCAGACATAAAATAAAGGACACGGTCCCTTAACGGAAGAACTTCTTGACGAGGGTAAGGCATCTTCAGTTTGAGAGCTCTAGTTTGTACCCAGTGGAGATAAGGTTCCACAGAGACACATTCTGGTTTTCCTAGAGACTCTTTTCCTTTCCTATGAACACGTTTCCAAGCATGCACTATTTCTGTCTTTAGTGCCCTGTCATTTTCTCCTTCCTTGAAGAAAAGACCTTCCATATGAGCATTACGCGGGACATGCCTCATCGGGTATCCAAATTGACGATGAACTAAAACTGGATGATAGTTGATTCCTCCTTTAATTCCTATGAGGGGTACATTAGGGAAGTTTCCACAACGGTCAATGATTCTGATCCCGTCATAGATTCGATTGTACCAATCGATGACAGAGTTGGTAATAGACATGATTCTCTACGACCAACGTAAAGTATTCTTAGGATCCCAAAATGCAACAGACTTGGGAAAGTGGGAAATGAACCATTTGTATAGCAGGGGTACACAACAGGTGATCATTCCTCCACTGTACAAATTCCTTAAATGTACAGAATGATAAGCATCTGCGAGTAAGGTCGGTACAGGGTTTCCAATCAAAAACATCTTAATGGCATTGATATCTACGAAGTTATCGATGTTGGGAAACAAAAATAACCCGTAGGTGAGCAAAACAAAGGTGCCCTCGAAAGCGGCCACGTTCCCTATACTAGCAAAGTATAGGGTTTTCTTTATCAAAAACTGGGCTGGAAAACCTTGGATTCCATCCTTAGTGGTCATGTGAGTCCTGACTTCTACCTCGTCCAAATAAATTGCTCTTGCAATGGTTTGATCCTTCGGAATTTCTTCCAGTGCAGAAAAGGGAGCTTGGTCAGTGATAGGTAAATCACTCAGGTGAGAGTACTCCTCCAGCGTTGGTGCCAGCTGATAATACGGGAATGTGAAACAGTGATAGACCGGATCATAAAACTGAATGAGCGTAGCCAGTATTTCTTCAATTACATGGACCCTTAACAGAGACAGCAGTCCTTCGTACTTAGATCTAAAATCATCAGGGTTGGTGATCATCCTCGCTAAACCTCTCAAATCCTCTAATTTTGGAACCTTGAAGGTGTACTTGTGAGTCTTCCTTCTACCGAAATCCATAACGCAATCTTTTTCTCTGACATTTGCAATCATTGTCTTAGTTTAATTTGAAAAAGAGAGACTAGAAGAGAAATTTTTCTTTGCTTAATGTTTTTTTAATGAAATGAATGCATGAATACAGCACACAAAAACATAGAAAAAATATGGGGTCAAAGGTTCGGTGTCATGAAGTCATGGCTCTACCCATCCCCGAAGGTTATACTGGTGGTTTTTTGTACCTGTCCTCAAAATCATTGACCCCTCTTAGGATAACAACAGCAGGCTGGAATCACCCGAGCGAGCTGATGTATCTTAGAGTAATCTCAAATGAGGGTAGTATCGCGTGACAACTATTTCTGATAGCTTCCGCACTACAAAATCGTAACAAGGTTTCAGTCTAATAAAATCCTCAGCTTCTCAGATAACCCAATCGAACAATCTGCTTTCAACAACCGAAGTCGTATAGGCATTGAATCCACAAAGGGAATCTCCTTTGATTTGATGGTCGACCGGGACCTCTTATTTGGGAGTCACTCCCTGTAAGATTACCCGTATAGTGCCATCAATTATCTTAGGTGTATACTCAATCTTTCCAGATGCGACATCACTCGCAATCCCATTAGCAGAAAAATAAACACAGATATCAATTAGGAAAAGCGATATATATATTCATCCTAACATCCTAGACCTCTATAATCCTATTCCTATACAGACAACGACTCCCCAGCAGAGTCACCATTTTACTGTAGCGAGCGATTTTCGTCGGTGACGCGACCACCTTATCGCTGGAGTTTGGGTTTCCTCCTCGAGGAGAAAGGGTGCTACTTTCTGATTTCTTATTTATCCCATGAAGCTGGAAGGGAAAGGGAAGCTATCTAAAACTAACCTTGCACACGAATGTTTAACTGAACAAACGCTTTAAAGAGATTGGGGGGTCCGGGGTCAGGTTATACAATGGGTAGTTGTCAATTACCCATCCTATATGTGGTTATCCACAAGATGTTAGCTTTTAGGTTTCGCTTTGTAATTGATAGTGTTTATCTGCTGATGGGTTGGGAAAGTTTCTTGGGAAATATGAGAGAGTGAGTGAGTTTTTGTTGATGCTCGGGTTCTTTCCCGATTGTTTTTGGTATTAGACCTAAGGGTTTTGATTGATATGAAGGTACGGGACCTAGAGTTTTTGAGTGGTATGCTCGCTAAGATTTCACAATCTTATGCCTACGTATTCCCGTTTAAACAAAATAGGAAAATCAGAGCAATCGTAGTTCCCCCTATTCTATGGGAGGAAAAAGATATTTTGGTGTCTTGTTCAAAGCTCAAGACATGAAGCTAAAGGTGATTTGTATCTTGTTCAGAGCCCAAGATATGAAGCTAAAGGATTTTGGCTGAGAGAGAATTTGTCATCTCTAAAGAGGATTTGTTGATTTTTGTATGCCTTAATCAAAGCACCAGTTTGATGCTAAGAGGTTGATTGACCCGGCTGGGGGATTTCTTTATACAAAGCCTAAGAGGAGGCTGGATAAGTCCGACTTAACAAGAGAGTGTATATATTGGTGTCGTGTACAAAGCCCAAGATGAAGGCAAAAATGAGACAGACTCTTTGGGGATATCATTATAAAAAGCCTAAGAGGAGGCTAAAAGTTTGACTTCTCCAGGGAAAATGTTTTGTCTGTCTTGTACAAAGCCCAAGATTGAGGCTAAAAGGGTCTTGACTATGCTTAAAGGGAATTCAATTCTCAAAGCTTTAAAGGAAGCTAAGAAGAATGGACTCCGTTGGGGAAATGCTTATACAGAGCTTTTTGACTCCACTGGGGAGAATTTGTATGTGTCTTGTACAAAGCCTAAGACGGAGGCTGAAATGGGAAATTTATCTAACTCTGGTGAGGATATTTTATGTGTCTTGTACAAAGCCCGAGACGAAGGCTAAAAGGGTTTAACGCTGCTAGAGAGTATTATCTGTCTTGTATAAAGCCCAAGATTGAGGCTAAAAGAGTTTGACTCTGCTTGGGGAAAATCATTCCTCAAAGCCTAGAGGAAGTCTAGGAGGGAATGACTCTGCTAGAGAAGATATATGTCCCAAGCTCAAGAGAGGGAGATTAATGTCTTGTACAAAGCCCAAGATAGAGGCTAAAAGGGTTTGACTCAACAAGAGAGTGTTTTTATCTGTCTTGTACAAAACCCAAGATTGAGGCTAGAAGGGATTTGACTCAACAAGAGAGTGCTTGTATGGACGTCTGCTGCAGACAATCATTATACAAAGCCTAAGAGGAGGCTAAAAGGGTTAACTCAACAAGAGAGTATTTTATCTGTCTTGTATAAAGCCCAAGACGGAGGCTGAAAAAGGTTGACTCAACAAGAGAGTCCAAAAAAAGTGATTGACTCAACAAGAGAGTCTGAAAGTTAATTGACTCAACAAGAGAGTCTTTTATACTCAACAAGATAGTGATTTGTTGTCTCGTACGAAGCCCGAGATTGAGGCTACAAGGAGCTTGACTTGTCAAGAAAATATTGAAAAGTGATGGACTCAACAAGAGAGTCTGAAAAGGTTAACTCCGCTGGGGAAAATCATTTGTACAAAGCCCAAGAGGAGGCTGACATCGCTGAGGAAGGATCATTATACAAAGCCTAAGAGGAGGCTAGCTTTCCGTTGAGGAAAGGTCTTTATACAAAGCCTAAGAGGAGGCTATCTTTTGCCGAGGAAAATTGAGATCCTCAGGCAGGTCCAAGTGGGGAATCAAATCTTGCTGAGGATTACAGAAGAGTTGAGGTGTCAGATACCTTGAGGTTCTGATTTGAGATAAGCTGACCCTGGTTGGGGAACTCTCATGAGAGAGACTGGGTTTCTGCTGGAGATTGATCCAGAGTGACCAGGGTTTCTACAGTGCTTGAGAATGTCTTTGTGACTCAAGAAGGGATATAGACTATCCAAGTCTACTGGTGTGGAAGAGTTTTATCTTTTGTATGATGCCTCCCAGAGGAGGCAAGGGCATTAAGGGATGAGAATTAACCCTAAAGTGGCCTGAGGTTTGACACTGGAAAGACTGCTCTAGCAAAGGATAACTAAGTTCTGTATTATACCTTTAAGAGGTTGTCAGGGTCCTTGTATTAAGCCCAAGAGAAGGCATGAGAACTTCTAAGAAGCTGAAGGGTCCTTGTACAACGTCCAAGAGGAGGCGGGGATGCTTTTAGGAAGCATGTGGGTCCCTAAACCAAGAGAAGTTCAAGAAATGCAATTCACAGATAAGAGATCATTCCAGGAAAGTTTGAGGGTTTGAAAAAACTCAAGAGATGCTATTCACAGAGAATAGATCAACTCCGGGGAGTAGAATTTCTTTGACAATTTCTAAGGGTGACAGTCTGAGAAAAGGTTCACCGAGAATACTGCCTTTCTCTTTGTTCCATATTGTTTAACCCCAAGAGAAGGGAAGACTGTATCTGGAAATCCTATGGGGATCTAGTTTTGTTTGTTTTAAGAGTGACCAACATGGCTTTACCTAGTTCTAGACCTAGTTGCCGGGGAAAACTCTAAATAACTATACTAGTATATATACAGTTGATATATAACAAGTATTTTAAAAGGTATGAAAGAAGACTAACCATGCGCAGATTCCCATAATACAGTTATATATAGCTGACATGTATTTAAAAGAATGAAAGAAGACTAACCATGCGCCGCTTTCCACAATACAGTTATATATATTAAAGCGAGTAAATGAAAGCTGTTAAAACTTACAGGTAAGCGAGCTTCCATACTGTATTGTTAGTTGTTTAGAGAATTTAAAAAAAGTTTTGATAACAACTGTGTATTTGAAAAATTGTTGGGGCTTATACTCCATGAGAGGCCCAAGGTTTGAACAGTGATTGTACTGTTGTTTTGAATATCGTATCGGGACTTATACAACGACTGAGGCCCAAAAAGTTTTGGTCAAAAGGGGATTGGGTCTTACACTCTATTAGAGGCCCAAAGAGTTTGAAAATGAATAAAGATGGGTCTTATAGCTCAAGGAGAAGCCTAGTTGATTTTGTTAAAAAGGCGACGATCGCGCCGAACGTTTGAAAATATACATAGGGACTTATACAATGTGTGAGGCCCAAAAAGGTATTACTTACAAAGGGGTGGGACTTACACTCTATCAAGAGGCCCAAAGAGTATTTAAAGAAAAGAAATGGGACTTATAGCTCGAGGAGAGGCCCAATTGTTTTATTTTAAAAATGGCGATCGCGCCGAGGTTTGAAGATACAGTGGGTCTTATACGATGACCGAGGCCCAAATTATTTTGGTTTTCAAAAGGGGTTGGGTCTTACACTCTATTATAGGCCCAAAGAGTTTGAAAAAGATTGATGAGGGTGGAATTAATCAAAACCCTAATTTTGTTTAAAATGGAATTAAATTTGTTAAAAAAATAATAAAAATTATTTAAAACATGTGAAAAATGAGTGGTGATCTTGGATCAATGTTTCAAAAATCATGTTTTTATTCACAAAATGATTGGAAACCATTTAAGTTTGGAAAATCAAGAAGGAAAAAATATTTTAAATGTTAAAAAACAAATAAAAATTAATTCTTTGCAAAAATATCAAGTATATGAAATAAATAATATTTTTGGGAAATTTTATAAAATAAAATATTTTAACATTTTTGTGAATTATTAAAAAAAGAATCAACTTAAAATCATTAAAATTCAGAGAGAAATTAATTTTTGAATCAATTAAATAAAATCACAAAATTCAAATATTTGAATATTTGAAAAAGGCGCCAAGAACACACCAAGAACACGCGCGTGTTCTGAGTGTTCTGAGTTTTGCCCAGATTTGCATTTTCTCACCAATCTCACTAAATACTTGATGAAATCACACAATCCACATATCAATATACTCGTTTTCACCTCACGATCATGTCTATGGTCTTTAATTTCATTTATTTTAAGCATGGAATAAGAAATCAAAGAGAAACCTCAAGAACCCTAAATTCAGCATGAAGGCTCAGAAACTCCACACACGATTCATACAAAGCAATTAATTTAGGGGAAACATTCCATACATGATTATGAACATATGGCAAAATTATTGTGCAAGGAAATATGCATGAATCATGAGATGACCAAGTTGAGGCTTACCTCTTGTAGCTGGTGATCGTGTTTTGAGTTAGAGGTGTTACAGCTTGGTTCCAATGATGTGGATAGCTTCCCTAGGTGCTATGGAGTGTGTCTAAATGCTTGGAGTGGTTGGAAACAAGCTGGAACTTAAAATGGTACCCCAACTGCAAGTCTGCTAAAAGCTTGAGCAATTGGATGGTGATTTTGTGAAATTGGTGTTCCAGATGCTGTTTAAGTATTTGGATAACTTCTATATGACGTTTATGAGGTGTGTGTGTGTGTGATTGGTTTGGTTGGAATTGCTCTCAACCTCAAAACCCGATAGTGACTTGCTTTGGAAGGCAAAATTGGAGTGAAAGAGGTGATTTTGAGGAAAGCATCAGTTTGGGTGCTTTGGTGTACTCAAACTGATCACAAATGAGGTCTATTTATAGTACACCGAGTTTGTTTTAGCTGCAATAGTATATGGCAACTGGTACAGGTCTGTGGCCAATTGGATCATTTTGGAATCTCAAGTCTCCTCTAGCCATTGACTTGAGATTAGAGCACAGGCCTATGGTTCTTTGATTCAAGGATAAGGCTTGACTGAAGTGTCCATCTTTGCTCTGATACATGCCACCTCTAAGCATCCATTGAATGCCTCAAAACAAAATTGGAGTCTTGAGGCATCTTTAGCTTTTAGGGGTGTCAAACCTATATGTAGTTCCAAAGACTTGGGAGGCTTATGGATTAGTGTTTGTTCCTCCTTGGTCTCCCCCTGAGGTGTGCAGATGGATAAACTTGTTTTTCATTTGCAAAAATTGATCAAATCGAGCCCTAATGCACAATCTGCCTTGCCAAGACAGTTTACAGCAAGGCATGTTGCAGCTTTCATAACTCCTAACTCAAATGGAATTTGATGGAGTTCTTGGACATTTTGGAAAGCCCTTATGTGACACAACACATGTGTGATCATAGTTTGTCTTGAAACTTTTTGGATCCAAGTGAAAAATGCCCCTACATTTTGAAAAAAAGCAAGAAAGATTTTGACTTAGTAAAAATTTCACTAAGTGTTGGAAAAAGTGACATTTCTTGTTTTCAGCCATTTTGATCACTCCATAACTAAAAATCCATGAAGAATTGGAATGAGGTGTAGTTTACACTTTTAAAGTATGCCATGAGAGCTACAAATCCATATTTGGATCATTCAAAATGGTTGCTTGGATCTCAAGTTATGATCCTTGGAAGTTGGTACCCTAGCCACTTTGTTCCATAACTTAGAAAAATTCTAAGTTTTTTATGGTTACCCCTTTTACAAGTTATCCCACTTTCTTTGATTTTTCTTGATGAATGATGATTCAAATCACATATTATCATTGTTTTAGGGTTAAGGAACCATAAATGTGAAAAATCTCAAAAAGTCAAACTTGACTTTTGTGCACAGTTGACTTTTTATCAGATGAATTCCGAACTGTGCGATCCTTGGTGAAATCAAGTCCTTGACCTAAATCAAACTTGATGGATATGTTCCATAGGTGTTATAGGGCATATTGAATCATGTCCCAGGGTTTGGGAGCATGTCTTGGTCAAAAGTCAAAGGTACAGTTGACTTTTCCTTCAAAACCCTAATGGTGGTCCAGATGAAATTGAAACTTGTAGATCAAGATTCTTGGATCAATCCATTGTTGCAAATGTATCAATGTGGTTTTTTAGAGACCCTCAAATCATGTCTTGAGGTCTTGGCTCATGTTTTGTCCCAAAAGTCAACTTAGGGGTGAATTAGGTCAAAAAACTCTAATTCCTGATTTTTGGTGAATGCATCCCCTGAGGCTAAGTTAACTTGATGGTTGGGTCCATGAGGTCCCTTGGAGTATCTTGAGTTATATTTTGAAGCATTAGCTCATGCCCAGATGAAAATTTCCATCTGGAGGCCTTGGTCGACCAAAAACCCTCATTTGGTGACACTGGCGATCTTAAGACTTAATCCACTTGGAATGCTGCAACCTTGTGCTTTATTCTTGGTGTGGGAGTCCTCTTGATCCTTTATGGGTATTTGAGAGGTTAGACAAGTTGAAGATCATGTCATTTCTTGATTGATCCTTTGTCTAAGCTCGAAGAGGGCTTAAAATCCTAATTCTTAATTGTAGTGAATGCTCGACAATCCTTGAGGAGACTGGTGAGGCATGAAGGTACATCCATATTGTGATGATGATTTGCACAATGATGGGAAATCTTAGTGGTCAAAATTTGGGGTATGACACTTACCACAAACTCTCCTCAAATTCCATAATTGGCTCAGATTCCTATTTTCTCCAATTTCTTATTTTATCAATAATAATAAATAAAATTCTAATTATTATAATAATTTTCTAATTTACTCCACTGTCTTACCACACCTTACTATTTCTACCACACCCCAATAACACATATTCAAATAATTTATTTTAAATTGCACCAACATCTAATAATTAAATAAAACACCAAAAATCATCATAAATCACAAATATTCAAAATAAAATAATTAATAAAATTGGGGTGTTACACATTGTGCCTTATGGTGCAATATATTTCACTTAAGTCTAGCATAAAGTTTAATGTTCCATATACTTGTACAAGTCTGCGAGTCAAATCTACATACCCTTTAGGAGTATAAGTAGACTCAGAAATTTGACAACCTTGGGTGGAAGAGTCGTGTTTCTAAAAAAGGAACAATGGGGATAGTTTTGCCTTACCTCTATCCTTATCCTTGTAATAACCTACATCTCCCTCCTTTCAACCTTTTTCCCCTCAATCTCTCTCCACACAACCATGAGTATATATGGTGTGAAACGTATCCTTTTGTAGATCCGTTCTTGGCTTCTTTTGCACTTTTAAAATTATAAACAGTGACCTTGGGATCTTTGTTATTAAAAATCACGATTCTTATCAGGGATTAATGGGGAAAGGTGATAAACGCATCAAAGTGCTAGACTTTGCATCCCTATATTCCAATGATGAAAGAGTCACGAGTTTTTGGAGGCAGATTGAAATCTCTAATACAAAATAAGAAGATGTGATCTTGGAGCTCTGTTTTGAAGAGGAGAAGGCTAACATGGCCATTGTGGGGTGGCTCATTCGCTCCAAGTTTCTATTTTCCTCTTCCTGTTATTTTTGATTTGGGATTCCATCCATTTCATGCGGTTCGAGGTTAAAATCTTGTCAACCGCCTACGTCTCCCCCTCTAAAATTGCACCCAACATATGGAGTATTATTAAGGCCTTTGAATTTCAGTATTGTTGGAGAGAGGTTACTCCCACTGTAGGGATGTTCTTCTCTTTCTTTAGTGTCAGGCTAATACTAGCTAGTGGTTGGTCAATCTATTTAGCCTTTCAAGGAGAAAGCTACTGGAGTTGTACTCCAACCCTCACTTTTATTCGAAAGAGAAGTTATTTAGATTTAAGGGTTGAAATGGTGCTTTGATGGTTACGACTGGGGTAAGAGGCGATCCCCGCTTCCCATTGTCCAAGACAAGTGATTGAAAAGTTTCCTCTAGATTATCTTCTGATGACCTTACCTGCTTTGAGCGAAAAGTGGTTCAGGAGTTGTCAGGCTTCTAGTACATGTGCTCCCACACTCTGATCTCATTGGATCTAGAGGATGATGATAGTAGAATAGACGAATATCTAGGTGAGTTTCTTACTGGATAATTTTTAATTTTGTTTTGTGAACCTCTTCCTAACTTTCTTTATCCAAGAATGGACATAAGTTGGATGAAGTTATTTAAGGTGGTCCAAGGAGATTAGTTGGCAGACAACGAGTATGTCCTGTCCATTGAGAAAATTGTGTTGGATGGGTCTCGGGCAGATGATATTGTCTGGGTCAATGATCCCTTAAAGGATTAATAGTTGTATGGTCTCGCCCCTATCTTTTTGACATTTTTGTAATTTATTGCTCGCTTTTGGGTTTCTAATCAATATTAGTCTTGTAAGTTGTCTATTTTATGTTACCTTGTAGTGAATCTACAAATCTTTATTTTTTTCAAGGAGGGTCTCCTTCTCGTGACTCCTTTATTGTTCCAAAGGTATTAAGGGATTTCCTTAAGGTGCTCCGCTTGCTGTGTGGGCTCCTTCAAGGGTAATCAATATACTTGCCCTAGAAGTCAACAAGGATTCCTACATGAGGATCCAACATGTAATCCCCTTAAGGAGCAACAAGTATTCCTATGTGAGGATCTAACATGTAATCACCTTGAAGGGTGACAAGGATTTCAACATGAGGATCTAAAATGTAATCGCCCGAGGTGCAATAAGGACCTGGTAAGTTGAACTCCTCTATTAACTGACGTATTGTAGCATCATTTGATGACATTTCACATTATATACAAACCAAATAATAAGTATATTAAGGAAATAGTCACAAAGAAAGCATTAAGGAAAATAAGAAATTGTGTACATCACTCAGCAAATATGACATACCTTTCATCTTTTGTAGTGGCTTTTACTAACAAACATGTTTCAATGAAATGTTTTTTGTCACTGCTCTAGAGGAAGAAACATTGTCAATGAAACCCAGGCCCTAAAAGAAGGCTGCAAATTTTCTCTTCATATAGGTCTCTGTTTGGGACAAGTCATCTAGATTATAAACATAAGATTCAGTTTCTGTCAAGAAATCACTCTGGCGCTATAACTTGGAGATCAACTCAAGCATCGGAAAGGAGGCTCAATTTATATGCCACATATGTTAGATTAAGCCATCTCAGTAAATGGTTAATCAAGTAAAACTTATCCTTGAAGTTCTTCACACAATTGGAATAAGCCTCTAACGTCTTGAAATATGGCCTAAGGGAAATTAGACATTGACCCTGTGTCGAGTTGGCAGAATTGCAATGCACTTTAAAGATATAAAAAATGACTTCCAAGGTTGACACACTCCTCTTGCACTCGAACTAGTACTTGAAGACTTTGAATTAAGTCCGACTTACTGGGTGAAGTTATGAAGGGGTAATTGCATGATAATTTAGAACTCCCACCTCAAAATCTTTAAAAGAAGACAAAAACCAATCAAAGAAAATAAGAATTTATGAAGGGGATGATGCATCCATCATATTGGATGCATATCCTTTTATTCCCTTTAGAGGAAAACACCCCTGATCTGAAGAAGGAACCAACTCGGTGAACGTAGGATCCATACCACCCTTACTGGCGAAGGAGGAAACATTATCCAATGTCTCTTGATCTACCCATGCGCCTAAGTTTTCTTCTGTAGTGTTCCAAGCTCTTAGGAAAGAGTTGTTTAGTTTAAATAAGAATTCAAAAATTTACAAAGAAACAACCATCAGTGGACGCACGAGGTCGACATAAATTTAAGATTCACATCCCTGTCAAAAGTCATATATGACAATGGATTTTGCCAAAATACAAAACAAGAAGGACCAAATCCCTAACATTGTTTTGGAGCAGATATCGCCATCAAACATTCCACCATCGATGGTGAGTTTTTTCTACAAACCTTCCATAACTCTCTCACTACTACAAATAAACCCATTTCACCTCAGACGCGAAGTGGATTGTACCTCAGTTACCCAGGCGAGGTAATGAAGGGCGTGATGAAATGTTTCCAATTTACCCCTCGGTTTTTTGAATAACCGAGGAGAAAAATGTTGAACTTGGAGTGGATTCGATCCCCCACAACTGCATATTTTTATTTTTAAAAGGCGCTGTAACACCTTTTTCTACCCCACAAATATACACGGGAAAATACACAAATTATCAGAGTAAAAATCACCTCAGAAGGGTGCACATTTTTTTAATAAACTCAAAATAAAACATTTGCTCCATAAACACGGGTTTTCCTCAAAATATTCAAAAGCCATCAAAATTAGCAGCGGAACCACCATAACCACAATAATCCAAAATCAAAAGGTTTTAAAATAAAAATCGTAATCATCAACTAACAACAAAATGTCAAGATAACATGTTTCAACTCAACGACCCAACCCGATGTTACACTATTAGAGCAAAACCCTATACGTCGACCAAAAGCACTAAAAACTCCAAAAGGTCCTCGAAGGCATCCACCGCTAAGCCCGATCATCTGCACGTTACCCACGTTGAGGCAACATTCAAACAGGCAGGGTGAGTAATCAAAATTCATTATAATCAATATAAAAACAAGATATGCATAAAATGGCGTCATTATCATATACAACATCATCAAGGTCATCAAAAAGCATCAAAAGTCACAACACCATAAATCACATCAAGATGCCACATAAATGCAATGCACAACAAGACTCATGCATGTGGTACCAATTCATCAAAGTCGATGGACACTTGGCCATCACCCTGCAAAGATCCCTGTCAATAGGATCGATTTCACATAAGAACCGGAGCACGTCAAAATACCTCACATCCACATAATGGGATTGAAGCCACAATAGACCGAGGTCTAACCCGCTGGACCAAAGTCCTATAATTGTCAATAGACCGAAGTCTAACTCACTGGACCAAAGTCAAATAATGCTATGAATGCATGATGCACAACGTCAATATCATCATCATCAACAAAAAGTCATTACGTGTATCATCATTCATCAAAATCTCATGTTAATCTATATCATCATTTAATCATCAAAACATCATGAATCGTCATCTCATAATCATCAATATAGCTCATGGTAATTCACATCAAAATAGTCATGTATCATCATCTCATAATCATCAATATAACTAATGGTCATTCACATCATCATTTAATCATCAAACATCCTGTATAAACATCTCATAATCATCAACATACTCGTGGTAATTCATATCATCATTTAATCATCAAACATCATGTATAAACATCTCATAATCATCAATTTACTCATGGTAATTCATACATCAAAACACACACATAAGTATTCGATAAATTATCCACAAATAATTTCACAACCAGCAGCAAACAGCACAACAATCCATTAATAGAACATATACACAATTGACTTCCCAAACATATTCGATATAAAAATATTGGGCAACCAATTCTATTATCTATACTATGTTGTAGATCTATTCATTAGCTTTCTGATGCTTCGAACGGGGATCAAAACGGACTTACGGATCAAAAGTTATGACCAAAACGATTTCGACCGAAAACATGAACAGTAGTGACGAACAACATGCAGAATTTTCTGCGTTTTTCACCGTTGGAGGCCTTCCGGACCTCCGATTTCAATTCCGTAAACACCCAAACTCTCAGAAAATTACAACCCATCCAATACTATAATTATCTCAAGTAAATTTACAATTTTAACACAATTAAACCATCTAATCATTATTTTAAGATTATGCCTAAAACCTTTGAAATTGATGGACATAAGTTCAATCCTCAAAAGAAAAAGAATACACATATAAGGCATACAAATTCATCATATAATCATCATATAACAACCACCATGGAAATTAGGGATTTTTATCCTAAATATGTTGTTATCCATCATACACTATCATAGCATCAAGGGCACAAAAGCCTACGACTATTAGGCCAATTCATTACACTATCCTAAGCCTCAAAATCACATAAACCTAAAAATACCCCAATACCCCCAAAGTCCTCACAACCCCTTCACCTTCATCATCAACCCACGAATACATCATAATTTCCTCAGTTTACTCATAAACCCACAAGAATCGCATAAACCTCACTAATACATCATAACTTCCTCAGTTTACTCATAAACCCACAAAATCACATAAACCTCACTAATACATCATAACTTCCTCAGTTTACTCATAACCCACAAAATCACATAAACCTCACTAATACATCATAACTTCCTCAGTTTACTCATATACAAAAATCACATAAACCTCAAAATCCACTTTAAATACATCGAATCCCTATATTGAAAACAATGAAAGGCAATACTCCTCATAACTTAGATTGTCGATTCCAAGCCTTTATCACTTGAGTTCTTGGAAACTTTCTTGAATCCTAAGCTTTTCCATCTTTCCTCAGAGGTCTGTCCTTTTCCCTTCTTTTCACGATCTAACAAAATGAATCCTATTCCTCTCAAATTCTCCTTTTTGTTAAACCTAACCCTTGGGCCTCTAAATTGGGCTTTCCCCAATTTACCCTCACTAATCTTTCTCAAAAGTCCATCTTACCCTTAATTCATATAATATTATTTAAATAAATAACAATACAATATATTCCATATTATATACTATTATTTAAATAAATAACTAAAACTCAACAAAATACCAACATCAATACAAACCACCAAAATTTACCAAAATTCACGAATATTATATTTAAATAAATTAAATAAATATTCTTACAAATTTGGAGTGTTACAACTCTCCCCCACTTAAAGAATTTCCGCCCTCGAAAATTACCTCAAGGAAATAGAGTCGGATACGACTCCCTCATCTGATCTTCACATCTCAAGTCCAACTTTCCTCCTTCTTGGATCATCTTAATCTTTTCAGTCGTCTCTTACACAATTTCAGGTCCGAGTACAACACTCTCCCCCGATTCATACCAACACAATGGAGTCCTACACCTCCATCCACACAAAGCTTCATACAGCACCATCCCAATACTAGCATGAAAACTGTTGTCGTAGGTAAACTCGATCAACGACAAATGACTATCCCATGATCCACCTTGATCTAACACACAAGCTCTCAGCAAATCCTCTAAAGGCTAGATAGTCCTCTATGTCTGTCCATCCGTCTGTAGATGATAGGCAGAACTCAACCTCAACTTAGTACCCAAAGCATCTTGCAAACTCTTCCAAAACCTCGACATAAATCTCGGGTCTCTATCCGACACAATACTCGACGGTATCCCATGCAACTTCACAAATTCCTCAATATACATCTCAGCTAGCTTCTGCATAGAATGATTAATCTTCACCGGTAAGAAATGAGTCAATTTAGTTAATCTATCCATATTCCCCCAAATAGAATCATTCCCTTTCTCAGTCTTCGGCAATCCCGACACAAAATCCATGGAAATACTATCCTATTTCCATTCTAGAATATTCAACGGTTGTATCATACCCAACGGATTATGATGTTCGATATTCGACTTCTAACAAGTCAAACAAGAATAAACGAACTCAGCAATATCCTTCTTCACAGAATACTTTTCTTCTCGAAAACTCATCACACCATTCTCATTAATCCGGAATTCACCTCTGTTACCTTGGTTAATTAACATCAATTGGTCCACCAACTTCAAATCCACTTGCTGACCCACTCTAATTTCCTCCAAAATACCACTTGTCAACTTCAACATTTCTAACTTCACACTGTCAGGAGTCTCTTCACACACCAAACTCAAATCTCGAAACTGTTTGATTAATTCCAATTCTCTCACTATAAGCATCAACATATGCAATGACTTTCTGCTCAATGCGTCGGCCACTACATTTGCTTTGCCCAGATGGTAACTCAAATCAAAGTCATAATCCTTTAGTAATTCCAACCACCTTCTCTGCCTCATATTCAATTTTTTCTGATCGAACAAGTACTTCAGATTCTTATGATCACTGAACACTTCAACTTTAGAGCCAAAAAGATAAGTCTCCAAATCTTCAACACAAACACCACAGCGGGCAACTCTAAGTCATGCATAGGATAATTCCTTTCGTGAACTCTCAAATGTCTCGAAGCATAGGCAACAACTTGTCCATTCTGCATCAATACTCCACCAAGACCCATCTTCGACGCATCACAATACACCACAAAAGATTCACTCTAATATAGGAAAAATCAACACTGGAGCGGTCGTCAACCTCTTCTTCAAATCCACAAAACTCTCTTTGCAAGCTACATCCCACACAAAAGCTTGACCCTTTCGAGTCAACTGAGTCAAAGGTAATGCCAACTTAGAAAAGCCTTCGATAAACTTACGGTAATAGCCCGCCAATACCAGAAAACTTCATATCTCGGTAGCAGACTTCAGAGTCTCCCACTATAACACAACATCAATTTTAGAAGGATCAATAGCAATCCCGCCACTTGAAATCACATGGCCAAGAAAACTCACTTCCTTCAACCAAAACTCACACTTGGACAACTTTGCATACAACTTCTTCTCCTTCAATACTTGCAACACAGTTCTCAAATGCTCAACATGTTCTTCTTCAGATCTAGAATATATCAAGATATCATCGATAAACACCACCACAAACTTATCCAAATACTCATGAAAAATCCGATTCCTATACTCTATGAATACCAGGTGCATTAGATACACCAAACGACATCACAATGTATTCATAGTGACCATACCTCGTCCTGAAAGCCGTCTTCAGAATATCATCAGGCTTAACACAAATCTGATGATAACCAGACCTCAAATCAATCTTACTGAACACACAAGCGCCTACAATCTAATCCATCAAATCGTCAATTCTCGGGAGCGGATACTTATTCTTGATCGTCACTTTATTCAACTGTCTATAATCCACACACAATCTCATAGTACCATCTTTCTTCTTCACCGACAACACAGAAGCACCCCACAGAGAAACTCGGTCAAACAAACTTCATCCCAAGCAACTCTTCCAATTGTTTCTTCAATTCTCCTAACTCAGATGTAGACATCCGGTAGGGAGCCATTGACACCGGACTCATACCTGGTATAAAATCCGCCGCAACCTCTACCTCACGCTCTGGAGGCAAATCACTTACGTCATCAGGAAACACTTCTGAAATTTCACAAACAAAAGGCAAAACACCAACTTCTCCACCTTCACTAATACTGAAAGTTTCCCTCAACATAAACATCTCAGCACCATCCTGCATCGACTCATCAAAACAATCTGTAAGCACTTGGCTTAACTCCAAACAATTCACTGCGTACACCACTTAAGCTCGCAAGACACGTCTATCCCATCCAACATGATCCCGTCTATTATCAATAAGAGATTAAGGGTGATCAGTCCCTCAATTTGTCAATAACAATCGACTATCATGAGGCGGTACAAACTATCTTTACCAAACTATCGTAGCATCCAACACCACACTCAGTCATCGCTCCACACTTGAAGCATCTTAGAGAAGCACCATCTTCTCCCCCACTTATTTCATTCCCGACCTGTAAATGGAAAACAAAACAAGCATCGACAGTGTTTTCACACACATATCGCACACTAGGGAATAGACAATATTAGACAACCTGGCCGGACGGACCGACCTGCTCTGGTACCACTAATGTAACACACTTTTCTACCCCACAAATATACACGGAAAAATACACAAATTATCAGAGTAAAAATCACTTCAGAAGGGTGCACATTTTCTCAATAAACTCAAAATAAAACATTTGCTCCGTAAACACGGGTTTTCCTCAAAATATTCAAAAGCCATCAAAATTAGCAGCGGAATCACCATAACCACAATAATCCAAAATCAAAAGGTTTTAAAATAAAAACCATAATAATCAACTAACAACAAAATGTCAACATAACATGTTTCGACTCAACGACCCAACCCGATGTTACACTATCAGAGCAAGACCCTCTACGTCGACTAAAAGCACTAAAAACTCCAAAAGGTCCTCGAAGGCATCCACCGCTAAGCCCGATCATCTGAACGTTATCCACGTGGAGGCAATATTCAAACAGGCAGGGTGAGTAATCACAATTCATTATAATCAATATAAAAACAGGATATGCATAAAATGGCGTCATTATCATATACAACATCATCAGGGTCATCAAAAAGCATCAAAAGTCACAACACCATAAATCACATCAAGATGCCACATAAATGCAATGCACAACTAGACTCATGCATGTGGTACCAATTCATCAAAGTCGATGGACACTAGGCCATCACCCTCCAAAGATCCCCGTCAAAAGGATCGATTCCACACAAGAACTGGAACACGTCAAAATACCTCACATCCACACAATGGGATTAAAGCCATAATAGACCGAGGTCTAACCCACTGGACCAAAGTCCTAAAATCGTCAATAGACCGAAGTTTAACTCACTGGACCGAAGTCCTATAATGCTATGAATGCATGATGCACAATGTCAATATCATCATCAACAAAAAGTCATTACGTGCATCATCATTCATCAAAATCTCATGTTAATCTATATCATCATTTAATCATCAAAACATCATGAATCGTCATCTCATAATCATCAATATAGCTCATGGTAATTCACATCAAAATATTCATGTATCATCATCTCATAATCATCAATATAACTAATGGCCATTCACATCATCATTTAATCATCAAACATCCTGTATAAACATCTCATAATCATCAACATACTCGTGGTAATTCATATCATCATCTAATCATCAAACATCATGTATAAACATCTCATAATTATCAATATACTCGTGGTAATTCATACATCAAAACACACACATAAGTATTCGATAAATTATCCACAAATAATTTCACAACCGGCAGCAAACAACACAACAATCCATTAATAGAACATATACATAATTGACTTCCCAAACATATTAGATATAAAAATATTAGGCAACCAGTTCTCTTATCTATGCTATGTTATAGATCTATTAATTAGCTTTCCGACGCTTCGAACGGGGATCAAAACGGACTTACGGATCAAAAGTTATAACCAAAGCGATTTTCGACCGAAAACATGAACAGCCGTGACGAACAGCATGCAGAATTTTCTGCGTTTTTCACCGTTGGAGGCCTTCCGGACCTCCGATTTCAATTCCGTAAAAACCCAAACTCTCAAAAAATTACAACCCATCCAATACTGTAATTATCTCAAGTAAATTTACAATTTTAACACAATTAAACCATCTAATCATTATTTTAAGATTATGCCTAAAACCTTTGAAATTGATGGATATAAGTTCAATCCACAAAAGAAAAAGAATACACATATAAGGCATACAAATTCATCATATAATCATCATATAACAACCACCATAGAAATTAGGAATTTTTATCCTAAATATGCTATTACCCATCATACACTATCATAGCATCAAGGGCACAAAGCCTACGACTATTAGGCCAATTCATTACACTATCCTAAGCCTCAAAATCACATAAATCCTCAAAATACCCCAATACCCCCAAAGTCCTCACAACCCCTTCACCTTCGTCATCAACCCACATATACATCATAATTTTCTCAGTTTACTCATAAACCCACAAGAATCACATAAACCTCACTAATACATCATAACTTCCTCAGTTTACTCATAAACCCACAAAATCACATTAACCTCACTAATACATCATAACTTACTCAGTTTATTCATAACCCACAAAATCACATAAACCTCACTAATACATCATAACTTCCTCAGTTTACTCATAAACCCACAAAAATCACATAAACCTCAAAATCCACTTTAAATAAATCGAATTCCTATATTGAAAACAATGATAGGCAATACTCTCCATACCTTAGATTGTCGATTCCAAGCCTTTCTCACTTGAGTTCTTGGAAACTTTCTCGAATCCTAAGCTTTTCCCTCTTTCCTCAGAGCTCTGGCATTTTCCCTTCTTTTCACGATCTAACAAAATGAATCATAACCCTTGGGCCTCTAAATTGGGCTTTTCCCAATTTACCCTCACTAATCCTCCTCAAAAGTCCATCTTAGCCTTAATTCATCTAATATTATTTAAATAAATAATAATATAATATATTCCATATTATATACTATTATTTAAATAAATAACCAAAACTCAACAAAATACCAACATCAATACAAACCACCAAAATTTACCAAAATTCAGGAATATTATATTTAAATAAATTAAATAAATATTCTTACAAATTTGGGGTGTTACAGGCACCACTTTACCTCTCAATTATATCTATTACCGAGGGAATATATATATATATATATATATATATATATATATATATATATATATATATATATATATATATAAACTTCAAATCATAGCCATTGAATTGAATCTAATCTAATGGTTAATTAAGTAAAAAGCTAATTTAACCACTAGATTAGATTCAATTCAAAGGCTATGATTTGGAGTAAGTTAAAAAAAACTTACTCTTGGAGTAAGTTGATCCCCACTATATACACACACACACACACACACATACACACACACACACACACACACATATAAACACACACACACACACACACACACGAAAGAAACATATATTTCATATTTTATTAATATAAAATGTTACGTATTTTACATTTTTTTATTATTTCAATCTACAATTATAAATGTTTGATAAATTGTGAATTTGAATAATCTTCATCACTACTCGAATCATCTTTATCACTATAAATCTGGGGTGGGAAATATTGGTATCCCGCTCCATTTGAACCTCGTGGAAGAACAAATGTTTGGTATTGCATGCATTTGTTATGATATAAAAAAAAGATTAGATATATAAAAAAATCCGCAGTTACATAATCATAGATTATGTTAGAAAACAAACCCTGAACTAGATTTTTTTTTTTGCACTTGCAATTCATCACATAAATCTTTGGCAAAGTAAACACATTCTCACTAACCACATATTAAATAAACCTATTTTTTTCTCTTGCAATCTATCACAAGGATACTTTTACTTTGTAAAATCTCATGGCGTTCTGATTACACGTAGAGGGTTTCACAACAACGTTTGACTTTCACAACAACGAGTTTCTTGTGGATTCACTACTATCAAATTTTATACTCAAAATGCTCTTATAATGAGGGTTTTAGATTTTACGAGGATCACTAATGACAGTGTCTTGAGCGTTGATACTCATTAAATGGATGACAAAGATTTATTTATGGACGCTGAAGAAACATGCTTATATTTTACCTCAATAAAATATGTTCCAATAAAATATTTTACCTTGATTATTAATAAAAACCAAGGTAAATGTGTTTCTTTTTAGATAAAAATACAATAAAATATGTTCCATCCCAAGTGCCACATACCTCTCGGTTTCTACTAAAAACCGAGTGGAAAAACCTTTTTTTTTCCTAATTACATTGTTTACACGGAATGTTAAAATAAATCGTTTAAACAAATCCAGATTTTGACAATGGATTCTTGGAGAACAACAAATCTTTTCAAATTTATGATAAGTTATATGTTCCTACCAAGATAACTTTTTGTCTGTACTTGCAATTCATCCTAGAGAGATTTCATTATTTTGAGCAAATGTTTTAATGGCAAATTCTTTCACAAGAAAAAGAACAAGATGATTGTGTTTAAGAGTAAATTTCTCAATGTTTTCTTTGATTGACAACTTGGAACATGCCGTAGACAGGGGGACTATATGTTTTGTATGAGCTGAAAATTCCAGATACTGCAGCCTCAACATCGATTGTTGATTTATCATCATTTCATTTGAATGCATCTTCTACTAGTTTTTATTTATGGCATTCTTGGCTTGGACATGTTTTCACATATAGATTAAAATATTTGACTTCTACTGGAGCTTTAGGAAAGTTGAAAACTAGTGATATTTTTTATTATTGTGGTTGTAAGCTTGCTAAATTTTATGCTTTGCCATTTAATAAAAGTATTTTTTGTTTCATATGCCACTTTTGATCTAATTCATTAGGATGTGTGGAGTCTATCACCGGCTTTTACCAAAGATGGATCTAGATATTATGTCTTTTTTAGTGATTATTATACTTGTTATTGTTAGGTCAATCTTATGAAAAATCGTTCTGAATTTTTAATATCTATCGTATTTTTTGAGCTATGATTAAAACCCAACATAATAATGTTATAAAGTGTTTTCGTTGTGATTTAGGTGGTGAATATACCTCTAATAAATGCTCTAATACCATGTTAATATTAGAAATAGTGAAAAGAGGCTAGGGTTTCTATTAGAATGACAAAAGTATAAAATACAAGGTTTACCAAGTTAATATATAGTAAAATATAAATAGACAATAATATCATTAGCCCAATTATTATAAAAGCCCACTGCACATTATCTAACAGTGTACATGTTTGGAGCAACTACATATAAGTTAGGTGTAGGGTAAAATCTGATTAACGATTAGTTTTATAATAAAATTTGATAATCTAATCTCTCAGTTAGGGGTGGAAAAGTGGGCGGCCCGCCCCGTTTAAGCCCGTTCGAAAGTGGGGCGGGGCGGGGATGGCCAACTTAGGCTTCTGAGCTCAAAATCCAAGCCCGCCCCGTTTACTAACGAGTTGGCGGGTTGGCGGGCCGGCCCGCTAATTTTTTATTTTTTATTTTACAATTTGATTTACTACATAATTTAGAAAAAAATTAATTATTACCAAAGAGGTCGACAAAAGATTTTTTTAACAACGCATAATAGAAATTCAACATGTCTTAAGTCCAAACAGTTCAAAAAATAAAATAAATAAAGACCAATCACAACAAAAAATAACTAAATAAACTCAAGCACAATAAAAAATGTATCAAAATAAATAAACAATACATATCATCCTAATCCTATTTAAAAACTAGCTACTAAAAGAGCCCAATTAAGAATTAACAAAAGACAAACAATGATAACAGTTACACTGCATAAAACATCACAATGCATAACATAGTAGTGTATAACATATCAACACCTAACTTTCTCATTGTTTACATCATATAGACTCTTATATTGACTGATTCCTTAATGGTTAAATCATATTTGTCACACGTATACACTATTTCTAAAGAAAACGTGTAACACCCCATTTAAAATAATTATTCGTTGTGTGTTGTTTATGGAATCTATTGATTAATTGAGGGAATTGTGGCTAAGGGTGAGTGTGATAGTTACCCTTAGTTGTGGGAATTAAATGAAAACTTTAGGATAATAATAATATAATGATAAATAAATAATATGTAGGCATAAGTAGTAATAGTAGTATGGTTAATATTATTAGGCTTAAATAATGTTTTCGTCCCTGTAAGTTGGCGAGTTTTTGGTTTTCGTCCCTGAATCTTTTTTTTTTTTCGGTTTTAGTCCCTATATCTTACTTTTTTTTGCTGTTTAGTCCCTAAAGTCAAAATCTGCAGGAAAATTCGAAGGTTTCCTGCGGATTTTCCTTAAAACCAAAATTCGCAGGAAAATACGCAGGAAAATCTGCAGAAAAATCCGCAGGAAACCTTTGTAGGGACTAAACACCAACAAAAAGTAAGATATAGGGACTAAAACCGAAAAAAAAAAAAAGATTCAGGGACGAAAACCAAAAACTCGCCAACTTACAGGGACGAAAACATTATTTAAGCCATATTATTATTTGGCTAAAATACAGTTTTGGTCCCCCTGTTTTTCAAAATTCACAGTTTTGGTCTCCCTGTTTTTTTTTTAACAGTTTTGATCCCCCACCCCAATTTTGGCCCAAAAAAAGTGATGAACAGTAACCTGTCCGTACATGTCCGTACATGAACAGTACACGTCCGTACATGAACAGTGTGGGGTGGGGGACCAAAACTGTTAAAAAAAAAAACAGGGGGACCAAAACTGTGAATTTTGAAAAACAGGGGGACCAAAACTGTATTTTAGCCTTATTATTATTATGACTAGTATTATTAATATTATTATGATTATTATTATTATTGTTGACATCATTAGTATTATTATTATTATTAATATTATTGGTGTATTATTATTATTATTATTATGACAGTATTAGTATTATTATTATTACTCTTTCCGTCTCACAATAGGTGTCCTCTTTCATTTTTTTATTTGTCTCAAATTATTTGTCCCTTTAGAATACCAATGTAATATTTATTATTTCTTTCCACCAACTTACCCTTATTTATTGTATTTTAATTCATTTAACTACTCCACTATCTATTATTAATAAGGTTATTTTAGTAAACGACACTCGTTTTATCATTGAAATCAACACATTTAATCATTATCTTAAAAAGTGTGAAAATCTCAAAGAGGACACCTATTGTGGGATGGAGGGAGTAATATTTTGGTTAGTGGGAGAGAATTAAGGGAAATATAACAAGTAAGACTAAGTTAGTGAGGGTTTAGGGAGTTAATCACTTTTCACATAGAAAGAGAGCAAGAAGAGGAAGAACAAGGGTGCTAGGGCAGAATTTTCTTCTCCAGTTTTCGCAGGAATTTAGACCCAAATTCGAGGTAAGGGGGGAGAATGGATTTCAATTTAGGTGATTATAACATGAGAGGGTAGTGAGGGTTCCTTCCCCTCGTAGGATTTTATTTGTGTAATTGTGGTTGCAGATCTGAATCTGGTATGTGTGTATATGTTGTGAATGGCATGAAATCGATCATTGTTGTTGTGAATTGGAATGATAATTATTGCTGTTGTTGCCATGTTATACTGTGTTTGCAGATCTGATTTTTGACAGGTTTAAGAGTGACGAATATAGATCTAATAGGTGATAATTTTGCTAGTAATAATAGGTGAATGATAGATGAACAAATGAATATAATCGATGTTTTAGCGGTTAGAATATGGAATAGATTTCGTAGTATAGTCGGGTGATGATGGGATTTAATCGGGAATACTAGTCGGTATGTTTCGAAACGTGTTTAATTGAGTCATTGAAAACCTCACTTTTTCTACTTTTGATAACATTGGTGTTAATTTTTGTAAATGTGTTGGACGACGTTTTAATTGTTAAAATATCATAGTATGTTGAATTTTGAGACCGGGGCTTTTTACGGAATCGAAATCGGAGGTCCGGAAGGTATTTAACGATAAAAATAGAAAAAAATTATGTTTTTGCGCAGCATGAGTCGACTCATGGGTCGACCTGTACGGACCCGCAGGTTGTACAGTTTTTCCAAAATGTCAAATTTTGTTTTCTTCATAACTTTTGATCCGTGAGTCCGTTTTGACCCCCGTTCGAAGCGTTGGAAAGCTAATAAAAATATAATTTCTACTGAGAATGGTTTAGAGGGCAATAGATGATTTATTTATTTCGTGATTTTGGAAAGTTGTCGTGTTGTCAGAGTTTTGTCGCGTTTACTTTCCCGATTTCGCGTCCGAAATAATTTCTTTTGGTTTGTGAGGCTAGTAGGAACATAGTTGAACATGTTAAGACTAGTAATGGTGGTAAGAATGATAAAACGTGATTTAGGTGGATTAATTAAATAATTAGCTAATTAAGGCCATGTGAGGTGTTGTTATTAATCGTGTGAGCTGTGTGAGACTGTTTGGACAGGGTGGTAATTCTAAGGCGACTCATAGTGAGGACATATATATGTATATAAGAACACAGGGAATCTAGTAATACTAGGAAATCTGATAAACTGTATTTTTGTGTGGATTACTTCATTAATGACTGATTAATGCAAATTAATGGATTGTTGTATATGTGATAATTGTATTGGTGCAGGTGGGTAATTCTAGTGGGAATTACAGTGAGTGTATGACTCACGTGAGATCAATGAGTGTTGCGGTGAAAATCGGATAACAAATTATTAATTAATTTGCATCAGTTTCTTTTACAACCGACTTTGATTTATCCAAGGGAAAGGTTCAAGATCGTTAGAAAAACCTAAAGGGAAAGATCTAAGGTTCCGGGGTTGGTTATACAAAGGGAAGGTATTAGCACCCTAAGTATCTGTAGTACTCTACAGGAACCTCTTGTTAAATGTTATCTTATGTTTGCTAAAGGTTCTATGCTAAAGGCTTGAAAACCCTAGGGGCTAGGAATGCTTGAATGTAGAGATGCAAAAAGTAACACGAGCACAAACATATGTACACACAACAAGACATACAAATCCTAGGTTTATAGGTCTCATGAATGGAGCCATGGTCTACCCATCCCAAAGGTATGTACTACTGGTTTTTACCTGCCGAACAAGGTTCTAAAGAGTTCCCAGAGTCTACAATCCATCTTTCGAATTTTAAGGATTTCCCAGATGACTTGGTAATCGATAAAATTCTCAAGAGGATCTCGTCTGAGTGTAGTATCGCGTGACAACCAAGTCAGAAATAGACTCCATCATGGTCACCGCACTACATCTAAAAGTCTTAAGTTGGGTTTGGTAACTACGGTTCTCAGTATCCCGGGCACCCAGGTCGAGAGTAGCAAGCTTTCACGAACGAATTCGTTCAACATAGCTAGACTCGAGAGGGCCTCAACTGAGTGATGGTGTTTATCAATTCGACCTTTTAGGATTCGACTCCCTCAAAGCTTCCTTGAATAGCATCGATCTATAATAAGTGTACACTCAAATCCGGGTATAGGATTTATCTCACTCAAAGATATCAACCCAAATCAAACAGGATAAGCAAAACATAAAACAGATATGACAGGTAAGCATACAAGTAATCATACAAGTAGATAAGCAAACATGAATAACATAAAGCAAAATAGGCTTAACCCTCTTAGGAAAGGACCAGTAATCGGTCTTACTCTCCCCGGTGAAGTCGCCATTTCTGTTGCGGTGAAAATCGGATAACAAATTATTAATTAATTTGCATCAGTTTCTTTTACAACCGACTTTGATTTATCCAAGGGAAAGGTTCAAGATCGTTAGAAAAACCTAAAGGGAAAGATCTAAGGTTCGGGGGTTGGTTATACAAAGGGAAGGTATTAGCACCCTAAGTATCTGTAGTACTCTACAGGAACCTCTTGTTAAATGTTATCTTATGTTTGATAAAGGTTCTATGCTAAAGGCTTGAAAACCCTAGGGGTTAGTATCTAAGTATACTCGATAAAGTATCGCACTTTACGCCTACGTATCCTCGGGAATAGAATCAGAGTATGCGTAGTTCTACTTCTACTGAATGATTGACTATGGCCAATATTTAGAGGGGAAATGAGTACAAGCTCATTGTAGAGTTTAGGAACTCTCTAAGTCTAGTTGTAATGGACCTATGTTGAGGTTTAGTCAGTAGGGGAAGTGATAAATTCATTATGATGAATATCACTAAGAGTTGAGGAACTCTCTCCTAAAGCTAGTTATAATTTCTATGGCTCTGATGAGGCCAAGAAACAAAGTTTCTTCCTAAGAGGTTACTTAGGTTAAGATGGGGGTCATGACTTATGAGTCAACCAAGTTTAACCTTCCTTTGGAATGGGGGGAAAACAGTTATAAGTTACTAAGATAAAGAGATTAGTGCAAATACGATGATACAATAATACATGAATAAGATAAGAGATAAGATAAAATCATGATATCAATGTAAAGTGAGAATTAAACAGGTTAGACGATGATTAAACATGAGATGAAATAAAATAGAAATAATCTCGTCTTAATCAAGATTTCATCGAGAAATCGGTAATCAATGATTCTTGACTTTCATCGACTAAAAGAAAGTGGTCTCATGTTGATCAAAGTTTTGTCAACTCAATGGAATCAACCAAACCGTGAGGTTTGTTATGTCATCGACCAAAATAAAGAAGGCGGAATCGAAATAAAAACGGTCTCTTCAAAATCAAGATTTAATCGACAAATCGATTATCTTAGATTTTTTAACTTTCATCGACCAAAATAAAATAAAAAACAAATTGGTCTTGTTAAATCAAGATTTAATCGATAAATCGATATCTTAGATTTCTAACTTTCATCGACCAAAATAAAATAAAAAACAAATTGGTCTCGTTAAATCAAGATTTAATCGACAAATCGATTATCTTAGATTTTTAACTTTCATCGACCAAAATAAAATAAAAAACAAATTGGTCTCGTTAAATCAAGATTTAATCGACAAATCGATTATCTTAGATTTTTAACTTTCATCGACCAAAATAAAATAAAAACCAAATTGGTCTCGTTTAAATCAAGATTTAATCGATAAATCGATATCTTAGATTTCTAACTTTCATCGACCAAACTAAAAAAGAAAGTGGCCTCCTACAAATCTAGATTTTTTTATGAATAAAAAAAAATCACGATTTTGTAATATGTCATTGACCAAAAAGATTAAAATAAGATGAATTACTAAAAACCAAGTTATTTCAAAATAAAATAAAACCAAGTTAGTGAAAAGAGAGTGGTGTGTTGGAGTCAAGCGGGTGTAAATAAAACAAAAATAAAAAAAGGAAATGCTTGGGCGTAGGCCTATCATCTCTTTACCAAATGAAACACGGTAATAAAAAAACAAAGGTGGGGTGCGCTGATTAATATATGGTGGTGTGAATGAAAGGAACGGATGGGCTACAAAGGCCCATGAACTAACAGCCTTCTAAACATGCTGTAAACAAAAGGATCTTTCTTCTTTTTTTTTAGAAATAAAAGGGCAAAGAAAAACAAGAGTGGCAAAGGATTAGGTCAGCAAGACTGAGTATCACTCACCACCCTCTACACCACTTCATTCGCAAAAGAGAAAAAAAAAAAAGACAGCATCCACCGATTCCAAACTCACGCTTCACCTCAAAACGAAGGCAGCGACGACGCCAAAGACAGATCACTGGTTTCCAATCTTTCCCTTCCTTAAACGAAAATGAAGTAATAAACAAGGTCAAGAAATGTGATGAACACACGCACTGCTTTTCGTTATCGACAACATGGTCCGAATCACATCGCCAGGGTTGTTTAACCTCGTCCAGTGATTCTCGACTCTCTCCTCTTCATCTTCAATTTCTGGTTCTGATTTGTACGATTTGGAAAGGGTTTCGGTTTGATTTGGATTTAGGTCGTGAATTGGGGAAGTTTATGCATCGATTTGAGGTCGAAGAAAATTGTGGGTTTTGGTTGATTGAAGGATTAACGTTGAGTCGGGTTGTTGATGGTTTTGCTGTTTAGGTTTATTGTTGATGTTTGATGGAGGTGAGAGGTTGAAGAGACGAACCATGCCGTCGACAAAGCCACAGGCAAGGTGAGTGTCGGAGAGAGTGAGACAATGGTAGATGAGGGTTTGGGCTGCTGTTCGGTTTAGGGTGGTTTGAAGAAAGGTGGGTCTTTGTTGGAAAAAAGGCATTGTTTGGTTTGTTCTTTTAGCAAAAAAAAAATAAAAATTTAAGGAGTGGGTCAGCTGAATGTTATGGTTTGAAGAGTTTTTTGAGACTGAAACAGATAGTCTGTTGGGTTGTTTTGCAGGTGGCGAGTGATTGAAGATTGAAAGAGGTTTGGTTGAAGATTGAAGGTTTAGGAGCTGAGGTTGTGGTTGAAGGTCGTTTTTAAAAAAAAAGTCGTTGATGAAGAGGAATCAAGGGAAGTAAGCTTTTTCTGGTTTTCGGTCTCTTTTTTCTTTGCTGAACTCCCTTCTCCTTTTATCTCCCTTTCCTCCCCCCTCAATAAAGCAGCGCTTGCATCTTAAATTAATTGAATTTTTACCGTTGTCGCAACGTCGCTTTCGTGGTTTACAGGTCGTATCAGAGGGGATGCTGAGAATGGTAGTGCTTCAGAAGTACTTTTGCTGAAGCGAACAAACGAAACTCAAACGGGTAACATCTTGGAGAATTCAAAAAGAAATTAGCGCCAACGGGTTGATGAAATGATTCACGTACTGTTTAAATCTCCTCCTCTTCTGCAGCTTACGATCACGACATAGGAGGGGACAAAGCTTTGGTTATTTGCCTTCTTGCTTAGCCACGTGTCGCCCCTTTATTGGTTAAAGAGCAAGAGTTGAAAAGTCAAAGTAACATGCTTGGTTCTCATTGGCTGGAGATTAATGAAATTTTCAATTAAATAAACACGGTGGACCAAATCAAATCAAGAGAAAAGGAAATGAGATAGTTTTTCTTAATTTGAATTAATAGTATGATTAATAAAAATAATAAAAAAGAAACTAATTAAAAAAAATTAGAAAGAAAGCTAAATGAGTAATTAATCTCACCCATTATTAAAATTAAAATAAATTAGGATTAATTTAAACTAAAAAAACAACTTAAATATAAAGGAAATAACAATAGGCCATATTGAAACTAAATTAAAATAAAAACAAATAAAACACTAAAATAAATACTAAATTAAAATATAGAGGAAAATAAGTAAAAACAATCAACTAGTAAAAAAAAATGAGGGTAAAAATTTGGGGTGCCACAGTTGCCCCTATTTAAATATCTTCACTTGATGGCATGAGAGATGAAGATCCTCATGTAATCAATTGTGAAGGATATTTAAATACAGATAACCGAAAATTTTACCCTCAGATGCACACACATGTAATGCAACAAACATGATGCCAAGAAGATGCAAGAAAATGCAGACACAACAAGACACCAAGGGGCAAACAGGAAGCAAAAAGACCAGAGAGCTTCACTGGGGAAGGACGAAGGTTAGTATCCATGAGAAACAACTCACTATGGATACAAGCTAACCAACAAAAGAGACCCACTGGGGAGACTCCAAAGAAACACTGGGGGAAAGACCAGAGACAATCTCCACTGGGGAAAGATCTGGGGAGATAGACTACAGACAATCTCCACCGGGGAAAGATCCGGGGAGATAGACTACTGGGGACAAAATAAACCCACATTCTTCCTGGGCACGAAACCAGAAAAAAAAACCTGATCACTAGGGATCAGTCCAAGAGAGACAGACAACCAAGCAAAGACTTCCTGAGGATCCTATACTGAAGAGTTCAAAATGAGATCTTCATAGAAAGGCCAGGAGGACAGAGACAAACCCTGCGCACCAACTAGGAGTCTTATAAGGTTGAAGAAACTTTTATTCCAAAAAACTTAGCTTAAAGCAATTTCAGAAAAGAAACAAGATAAGGAGGTGTTCAATGTCCGACAAGATTCGAACAAAAACGGTTTTAAAACAAAAGACGATGCTTGACACGATTCAAGCAAGGTCCCAATTCAAGTTCGACACGATTCGAACAAGAACGGTTTTAAAACAAAAGACGATGCTTGACACGATTCAAGCAAGGTCCCAATTCAAGTTCGACACGATTCGAACAAGAACGGTTTTAAAACAAAGGGGGTCAGTGTCCGACGCGATTCGAACAAAGACTCCATTCAGGTTTGACATGATTCAAACAAGAACACGGAAGACAGTGCTTGACGCGATTCAAACAAAGTCTGAGTTCAAATTTGACGCGATTCAAACAAGAACACAGAAGACAGTGCTTGACGCGATTCAAACAAAGTCTAAGTTCAAGTTTGACGCGATTCAAACAAGAACGCAGAAGACAGTGCTTGACACGATTCAAACAAAGTCTAAGTTCAAGTTTGACGTGATTCAAACAAGAACACAGAAGACAGTGCTTGACACGATTCAAACAAAGTCTAAGTTCAAGTTTGACGCGATTCAAACAAGAACACAGAAGACAGTGTTTGACACGATTCAAACGAAGTCTAAGTTTAAGTTTGACGTGATTCAAACAAGAACAGCTCTGAAAATCCTTTAAAGTTAAACTTTTTGGGGAACAGAAAAAGATTTTAAAGATTCAAATCTGGCGCGCAGAGGTTAAGACCAAACAAGCACGACACAAAGCAAACCGAGAATGTCTTCACTTCACAGGGGAGATAAAGACAAACACAACAAAAGACTGCAAGCAAACAGAGCAAAATAAATGCAAATATGCTAGGCTATGATGCATATGCTTAGCTATATGTTAGAAACGACGCGAACAACGCAAAACAGGAAAGAAGAAAGAACAACACAAGTCAACACCCTGAAACCCAAACATCCAGGATAACCGGGGCAAACTTCTTTCACTGGAGATGGCAGATCCATGCCAAAGATACAGTACTACTAATTCTTCCTGTACCAACTTGATTCCACGAAACCTCTTGATACTAGAGTAAAACTTGGTTTATCTTTGTGTTTTCTTAAAACTTTCGCTTCCAAGAATCAGATGAAAATGATGAAGTTATTGTATTCAAAGACCAATAACAATTCCAGTGACTAAGAATTTTGTCGTCTAACAGCTGACTTCTCTGGGGACTCCTGCATAAAGAGCTGGGGTTTAAATGGGAACATGGTTAATGAGTCAAGAATAAACTCTGGTACTCAAATGAGAGTTGGTTGAGATAACACATAATCTGCTTCATGAAGGAAAACCGGTAGGAGCCAGAAAGGTAACCTCATTGGAAATAGAACCAAGAAATGGGCTCCAATAAAGGTATCTAGAATGATTGATTATCAAGGCTAAACACAACTAGATGATATTCTAGAAAGGATTCGCAATGACGGTTGAACCGAAAAACGATCTTCACTGGGAAAGGATATCCAAAGTGATGGAACAACAGGTTCAAGTATGACCAGTTGGCACTTTGGAAAAAGAAGAACCTTATTGGAGATTGAACCAAAAAATAGGCCCCAATGAAGTATCTAGGATGATTGATCATCAAGTCAAAACATGACTAAATGACATCCTAGAAACACCTCTAAAGTGATGGAACAACAGGTTCAAGTATGACCGGTTGGCGCTTTAGAAGTAACCTTGTTGGAGATAGAACCAAGAAATGGGCTCCAACAAAGTATCTAGAATGATTGATCATCAAGGCCAAACGCAACTAGATGACATTCTAGAAACGATCCGCAATGAAGGTTGAACCGAAAAACGGTCTTCACTGGGAAAAAGACATCCAAAGCGATGGAACAATAGGTTCAAGCATGACCGGTTGGCACTTTGGAAAAAGAAACCTTATTGGAGATAGAACCAAGAAATGGGCCCCAATAAAGGTATAAAGCCTGGTAGGTTAGTACAGGAGTTGTATAACTGAAGATAAGGCTTCTTGGGGGATACCCAATTACGGTTGCGAAGCGGTTGAATAGTACCAGAGATAGATAAGCTGCTTATAAGAGACTGCCAAGCTTCTTCAAAAGATTGCTGCTTCAAAGATATGTTGATATCACAATATTGTTGGAGAAATAATTCTGTCTTCAATGAGGATCTTGTAAAAGATTCTTCTTGTGAGACGCTAGGCAAAATAAATGCACATTCAAATATAGGTTTAAAAACCACACCTGCCTGGGACCAAAGTTCAATCTAGGAACAAACTAGAAGGAAACGGTCAAACAAGACTCCAATTGAGGAAAGAACTCAAATGGGGATTTATCTTATCCAAATGTGGAAAAGATAACTGAACCAACCATCATCCACGAGAATCAAACTCTGTGGGGAATTCCGAAAGAGCGGGCAATTCATGCCTAGGGCTGACTTTCTATTGGAGAGAATAGACAAACCCATTCACTTGGGGAGACAAACACCAAAGTGAACCGCAAAATAGGTAAACACCAGGAGGGTAGCAAAAATGCAAAAATGCTATGCATATGAGTGCTTATGCCATGCTTATGCTTATGCTGACAAAACAGACAAACGAAACTGGAGGCGAAGAAAACGTCTCGACAAGGATGCCCAGCCAAACTCAAAGGGCTGGACCAAATACTGGGGATGAAGAAGAATCAACAACTTCACCAGTGAAACGAGTATTCCGCTTGAGGTATAACATCATGAGGATTTCCATCATGAGCTTGATTTCTTTATTGGTGGAGAATCCACGGAGAAATGTCAAGATTAGCTGAAGACAACTTATTGGGGAGCTATCAAAGGATATCACAAGAACAAAGTAGTTCTGCATCCTACTGGCATAATGATTGTCTTCAAATCTTATCTACCCCTAGGCTATATGGTCTGTCAGAAGACGATAACAAGAGGATTTTATAGAAGAATTGGTATGCAAGGTGTTTCAATATCTTCAAACTCTTGGAGAGATCTTGACGCAACTGCCCCAGATTAACGGCGTTTGCACAACAAAGCCTTGGAACTTGCTTCAGTCTGATTGTCTTTTAGAGATTTACCGGATCTCGACTTAACTGCCTCTGATTAACTGGTAGGGGAGGGTAAGTCATCAAAAGGATTTTACAGAAGAATTGATATACCAGATGCTTCAATGTCTTCAAACTTTTGAAAAGAAATGAATCTAGACATAACTGCCCCGGTTCAACTGTATTCGTAATACTCAAATGATAGTAGAAACGACTGGGAGAACAACACTTGCCCCTACCAACAGGTCACTGGAGTCCATACTTGTCATGGGATAACCTCAGGGAGACTTGCCCCAATATTTTGAACTTTGACGAGTTCTGCCTCTGATTCGGTAGACTGGCAAATCCTTCCACTTGGTTGCCCCTGACTGAGCTTCCTTTATCAAGTCAAATCCCCTAGCTGGCTGTATTTGTTGGGATTTCTTTGATATTGAATTGTTTTTGCAAACAAGTATCGTTCATCAAAATTGGCAAAGTTTAATGCAAAGTTTAATGCAAATTTTTGATAAAAACGCACAGGGAAATGATTAAATAGTCAAAAACAACGGTGGGTTTGGTCATTAAGGAAGCGACCAACACATGCGAGTAACAAAGATTATTAGGAGTCAAGTTACTCAACCTTGCTGTAGTATGCTTTTCAAAACAACCTTACCTCAATTAGGTTTTTTAGGGGTTGTAAAGTGGTATGGTTCACTGTTTTATGAAACAAAGGATGAAGGCTCAAATCCTACGCTCAGTTAACTCAAAATATACATTCAAATCTCCAAAAGTAGGAAGTCACTTGATTTGAAAACTGACTGGCGTCTTACATGAAGCGCTCGTGTTTGAATGCATAACCGAGTTAAACTGAGAACTACCCTGCCCCCAAGGTTGAGATTTAAGGGTTTTTGTATTTGTGTAAGGAAAGAAAACTCCTACTTCTTGACTCTAAGGGGTTGACAAGGGATTGTCATCCTTCCTTCTCCAATGTTTAGGAAATGTGAAACAATGCCTTACATCCTCGGCGAGGTTAATTTGAAAGTATACCACAGCAATTATGAACATGAGGTTTTCATCATCCTCCCTAATCTTTGCTTTAACAAAAGTTTGAAAAAGGAGTGAAACAAGGTAAATATCTTTGAAAATAACAGTAAATGAGTGAAACGAATGGATTAAATCTAAAAGATGCACAAACATTTCATTAACCTTGCCAGTTTGAAAGTACAACAAAGCTCAGAAGCAAATACAAATTCAAAGTGCAAAGGAAATACAATAAAATTGCTGAAACAGCCAACAGATTGTCAGCTTTAGGGAATCAAATGCAGAAAATCAAAGAGGAGCTCAATCACAGTCCGTCTGATCTTGATACATCTTCCACAGCATTACTTATCTCATGAGCGGGTAAGGATTGTTCCTGATATTAGGCTGGGAGCCATCGAAAGACAAAATGTTTCTCTCCACTAAGTTCTTCACAATATGCTTCAAAGCAAAACAGCCTTCTAAATCATGGCCTGGTGCACCTTCATGGAATGCACAATGAGCGTTGGGATTGTAAGAAGGTGGAAGCGGATCAGGAGGTGGGCCTGATGACCTTGTAGTTATTCATCCTTGTTGTACCAAAACAGGATACAATGCTGTGTACGTCGTAGAAATCGGAGGAATCGGAGGCCTTCCACCCTTTCTCTTTCCTGGAATATTCTGACGAGAAACTTGAGTCCGTTGGAGATAAGTAGGAGTGTTGGGCGCTCATTGATACACTGGTAGTTGAGGAACCGACTGATAAATAGAAGCTTGGTGGTTGAACGTTGGCGCGATGGCGGCCACATAAGGTTGCTGAACAGAATAACACTGTTGTTGCTGCTGACGTTTCCAGTACTGATTCTTCCTCTTTTTGTTTGTCATCACCACATTAGTATCCCCTTCCCTTTTAAAGGATATCTTGGCATCGTCGCTTGGACTACCAGATCTCTTGGTCATTTTCCCACTCTTCAGACCAAGCTCTACTTTAATCCCCACAGCCACAATATCGGAATAACTAGCAGACACGCTACTGATCATCCTTTCGTAGAATTCTGGTCTCACCGTGTCGACAAACCAATCAGTCAACTCCTTTTCAGACAAAGGTGGTTCTACCTGTGAAGCCAGCTCTCTCCATCTTTGTGCATATTCTTTAAAAGACTCAGTATTGCTCTGAGACATGCTCAATAATTGTCTACGATCCGGCGCGAGGTCCATGTTATATCTATAATGCTTTATAAAAGCATCAGATACATCTTGAAAACATTGGATCTTAGATTAGTCCAAAGTCAAATACCACTTTGCAGCAGCTCCTTTCAAACTATCTTGGAAGCAGTGGATCATCAACTTATCATCATCCATATATGCAGCCATTCGTCGGTAATACATGACCAAATGCAACTTAGGACAGGTCGCACCAGAGAATAGGTCAAAATTGGGTAGTTTGAACTTGGGTGGAATTACCAAGCCTGAGATCAAGCACATGTCTTTAACATTAGTATTAGATACATTGCTCCTCTCCATTGCTTCAAATTTCCTCTGATTGTCTCTACATTTTCCTTTAACCTTTTATGTCGATTATCCCCTTCTTCGAACCTATTGACATGATCATGAACCAGAGGTGGATCCCGAAAAACTGGGTGCATCTGGGCTTGCACTGTTGCTGAAGTGAAGGTAGGAATAGCTTGAAAAGCCTCACTAACCAAAGGAACGGCTTGTTGAGTAGAAGTGACGGTTGGATCACGCATGAAGTTAAAAGGCATGCCCAAAGTAGGGTTCACAATAGTAACGGGAGGTTCTACAGTTGTAGTGATAATCTCGGAGACTACTGTCACTTGTGTATCTATTCTGGCACTTATAACTTGAATTGCTTCCATAATCTGCCCCATTCCTCCTCGGAGCTCACTCAATTCATTGTTGACTCTGTCCATCTCGCAGTATTGTTCAGACATCCTTTGTCGAGTTTGGACTTGGGTAACAACTCAAAGACGATTCTGAAGGGAAAACGACGACATAAGACGAAGACAGAGAGGAAATGCACATGTTATGACATGATGCAAATGAGATGCTAATGCAAGCCAAGTGGTTTCAAGGAACTCAAAGGCAAGTTGCGAAAATTTTTGGAAAACAGAAGAAGTTTTTGTTTTTTTTTTTAAATCCAAGCTCTGTTGATCTTTTGAAAAGGGAACAAACATTTGAGTTCCTCGAAACCAAAGGGCTAGGAATGCTTGAATGTAGAGATGCAAAAAGTAACACGAGCACAAACATATGTACACACAACAAGACATACAAATCCTAGGTTTATAGGTCTCATGAATGGAGCCATGGTCTACCCATCCCAAAGGTATGTACTACTGGTTTTTACCTGCCGAACAAGGTTCTAAAGAGTTCCCAGAGTCTACAATCCATCTTTCGAATTTTAAGGATTTCCCAGATGACTTGGTAATCGATAAAATTCTCAAGAGGATCTCGTCTGAGTGTAGTATCGCGTGACAACCAAGTCAGAAATAGACTCCATCATGGTCACCGCACTACATCTAAAAGTCTTAAGTTGGGTTTGGTAACTACGGTTCTCAGTGTCTCGGGCACCCAGGTCGAGAGTAGCAAGCTTTCACGAACGAATTCGTTCAACATAGCTAGACTCGAGAGGGCCTCAACTGAGTGATGGTGTTTATCAATTCGACCTTTCAGGATTCGACTCCCTCAAAGCTTCCTTGAATAGCATCGATCTATAATAAGTGTACACTCAAATCCGGGTATAGGATTTATCTCACTCAAAGATATCAACCCAAATCAAACAGGATAAGCAAAACATAAAACATATATGACAGGTAAGCATACAAGCAATCATACAAGTAGATAAGTAAACATGAATAACATAAAGCAAAATAGGCTTAACCCTCTTAGGAAAGGACAAGCAATAGGTCTTACTCTCCCCAGTGAAGTCGCCATTTCTGTTGCGGTGAAAATCGGATAACAAATTATTAATTAATTTGCATCAGTTTCTTTTACAACCGACTTTGATTTATCCAAGGGAAAGGTTCAAGATCGTTAGAAAAACCTAAAGGGAAAGATCTAAGGTTCGGGGGTTGGTTATACAAAGGGAAGGTATTAGCACCCTAAGTATCTGTAGTACTCTACAGGAACCTCTTGTTAAATGTTATCTTATGTTTGCTAAAGGTTCTATGCTAAAGGCTTGAAAACCCTAGGGGTTAGTATCTAAGTATACTCGATAAAGTATCGCACTTTACGCCTACGTATCCTCGGGAATAGAATCAGAGTATGCGTAGTTCTACTTCTACTGAATGATTGACTATGGTCAATATTCAGAGGGGAAATGAGTACAAGCTCATTGTAGAGTTTAGGAACTCTCTAAGTCTAGTTGTAATGGACCTATGTTGAGGTTTAGTCAGTAGGGGAAGTGATAAATTCATTATGATGAATATCACTAAGAGTTGAGGAACTCTCTCCTAAAGCTAGTTATAATTTCTATGGCTCTGATGAGGCCAAGAAACAAAGTTTCTTCCTAAGAGGTTACTTAGGTTAAGATGGGGGTCATGACTTATGAGTCAACCAAGTTTAACCTTCCTTTGGAATGGGGGGAAAACAGTTATAAGTTACTAAGATAAAGAGATTAGTGCAAATACGATGATACAATAATACATGAATAAGATAAGAGATAAGATAAAATCATGATATCAATGTAAAGTGAGAATTAAACAGGTTAGACGATGATTAAACATGAGATGAAATAAAATAGAAATAATCTCGTCTTAATCATGATTTCATCGAGAAATCGGTAATCAATGATTCTTGACTTTCATCGACTAAAAGAAAGTGGTCTCATGTTGATCAAAGTTTTGTCAACTCAATGGAATCAACCAAACCGTGAGGTTTGTTATGTCATCGACCAAAATAAAGAAGGCGGAATCGAAATAAAAACGGTCTCGTCAAAATCAAGATTTAATCGACAAATCGATTATCTTAGATTTTTTAACTTTCATCGACCAAAATAAAATAAAAAACAAATTGGTCTCGTTAAATCAAGATTTAATCGATAAATCGATATCTTAGATTTCTAACTTTAATCGACCAAAATAAAATAAAAAACAAATTGGTCTCGTTAAATCAAGATTTAATCGACAAATCGATTATCTTAGATTTTTAACTTTCATCGACCAAAATAAAATAAAAAACAAATTGGTCTCGTTAAATCAAGATTTAATCGACAAATCGATTATCTTAGATTTTTAACTTTCATCGACCAAAATAAAATAAAAACCAAATTGGTCTCGTTTAAATCAAGATTTAATCGATAAATCGATATCTTAGATTTCTAACTTTCATCGACCAAACTAAAAAAGAAAGTGGCCTCCTACAAATCTAGATTTTTTTATGAATAAAAAAAAATCATGATTTTGTAATATGTCATTGACCAAAAAGATTAAAATAAGATGAATTACTAAAAACCAAGTTATTTCAAAATAAAATAAAACCAAGTTAGTGAAAAGAGAGTAGTGTGTTGGAGTCAAGCGGGTGTAAATAAAACAAAAATAAAAAAAGGAAATGCTTGGGCGTAGGCCCATCATCTCTTTACCAAATGAAACACGGTAATAAAAAAACAAAGGTGGGGTGCGCTAATTAATATATGGTGGTGTGAATGAAAGGAACAGATGGGCTACAAAGGCCCATGAACTAACAGCCTTCTAAACATGCTGTAAACAAAAGGTTCTTTCTTCTTTTTTTTTTAGAAATAAAAGGGCAAAGAAAAACAAGAGTGGCAAAGGATTAGGTCAGCAAGACTGAGTATCACACACCACCCTCTACACCACTCCATTCACAAAAGACAAAAAAAAAAGAAGACAGCATCCACCGATTCCAAACTCACGCTTCACCTCAAAACGAAGGCAGCGACGACGCCAAAGACAGACCACTGGTTTCCAATCTTTCCCTTCCTTAAACGAAAATGAAGTAATAAATGGGGTCAAGAAATGTGATGAACACACGCACTGCTTTTCGTTATCGACAACATGGTCCAAATCACATCGCCAGGGTTGTTTGACTTCGTCCAGTGATTCTCGACTCTCTCCTCTTCATCTTCAATTTCTGGTTCTGATTTGTACGATTTGGAAAGTGTTTCGGTTTGATTTGGATTTAGGCCGTGAATTGGGGAAGTTTATGCATCGATTTGAGGTCGAAGAAAATTGTGGGTTTTGGTTGATTGAAGGATTAACGTTGAGTCGGGTTGTTGATGGTTTTGCTGTTTAGGTTTATTGTTGATGTTTGATGGAGGTGAGAGGTTGAAGAGACGAACCATGCCGTCGACAAAGCCACAGGCGAGGTGAGTGTCGGAGAGAGTGAGACAACGGCAGATGAGGGTTTGGGCTGCTGTTCGGTTTAGGGTGGTTTGAAGAAAGGTGGGTCTTTGTTGGAAAAAAGGCATTGTTTGGTTTGTTCTTTTAGCAAAAAAAAAAATTTATTTAAGAAGTGGGTCAGCTGAATGTTATGGTTTGAAGAGTTTTTTGAGACTGAAACAGATAGTCTGTTGGGTTATTTTGCAGGTGGCGAGTGATTGAAGATTGAAAGAGGTTTGGTTGAAGATTGAAGGTTTAGGAGCTGAGGTTGTGGTTGAAGGTCGTTTTTAAAAAAAAAGTCGTTGATGAAGAGGAATCAAGGGAAGTAAGCTTTTTCTGGTTTTCGGTCTCTTTTTTCTTTGCTGAACTCCCTTCTCCTTTTATCTCCCTTTCCTCCCCCCTCAATAAAGCAGCGCTTGCATCTTAAATTAATTGAATTTTTACCGTTGTCGCAACGTCGCTTTCGTGGTTTGCAGGTCGTATCAGAGGGGATGCTGAGAATGGTAGTGCTTCAGAAGCACTTTTGCTGAAGCGAACAAACGAAACTCAAACGGGTAACATCTTGGAGAATTCAAAAAGAAATTAGCGCCAACGGATTGATGAAATGATTCACGTGCTGTTTGAATCTCCTCCTCTTCTGCAGCTTACGATCACGACATAGGAGGGGACAAAGCTTTGGTTATTTGCCTTCTTGCTTAGCCACGTGTTGCCCCTTTATTGGTTAAAGAGCAAGAGTTGAAAAGTCAAAGTAACATGCTTGGTTCTCATTGGCTGGAGATTAATGAAATTTTCAATTAAATAAACACGGTGGACCAAATCAAATCAAGAGAAAAGGAAATGAGATAGTTTTTCTTAATTTGAATTAATAGTATGATTAATAAAAATAATAAAAAAGAAACTAATTAAAAAAAATTAGAAAGAAAGCTAAATGAGTAATTAATCTCACCCATTATTAAAATTAAAATAAATTAGGATTAATTTAAACTAATAAAACAACTTAAATATAAAGAAAATAACAATAGGCCATATTGAAACTAAATTAAAATAAAAACAACTAAAACACTAAAATAAATACTTAATTAAAATATAGAGGAAAATAAGTAAAAACAATCAACTAGTAAAAAAAATGAGGGTAAAAATTTGGGGTGCAACAATGAGGATCATGTATTATGCTTGATAATAACATCTCATGCATAAATTTTGCGTGTAATGATATTGTGATACAGGTGTAGTAATTCAATGGTGAATTACGGTGCGAGTGTAACACACGTGTGATCAGGAGGATCGTGTAGATGTATAACTGATTGTTATACATGTGTTTGTGCATCTTTTGTGTCATGCATTTCATGATGTGTCTGGTGGAGACAACTAGGTGGGAATCCATGATGGGTGCCTAGTCTTTTCCGGACTCTAATGTGGAGTTGTGATGGAGATAAATCATTGCTCAGTGGGAGTGTATGTGATTTATCCAGATTCCAATAGGAATTGGGTTCGATTGAATGAACCATGGTGTATTGGTACCACATGCATAGTGTTAATCATCGAGTCACATTGCATTACTATGTGTTTATTGAATTATGATTGAAAGTGACAAGTGTATTCGTGATGGTGTGCTGTTTATGTGTGATTGTGTGATGACTACTCCTTAACATGTATTAAACACCGTTAATTATTAAATGTAGTTCTCACCCCTTTGTTGTTTGTTGTGTCTGTGCTTCTCGGGAAGTACAAATAAGCAGGTACCTGAGTAGTGCGTGGAGCTTGTGTTGCTTGTTCGAGTCTTAGGAGTCGCTATGATACGTAACACGGGATATTGGGGGATTTGTTATGTTTTATACCATGTTATTTCATTACGTATCTCATTCATTAAACTTGTATTAGACCACTTTTTATGTGGAGAGTATTGTGGTGAAGGCCTTAGTGCCATAGATTGAATTGAATTATGATTCCGCTGTAAGAACAATTTTTTTATAAGTAATAAAGTGAATGAAGTAATTGAGACTTCAGGCAATTATTATGAGATGTGACATCCTACTTTGTTGTAAACTCTGATTATTTTCATATTATTTATGTATTTTATAAAATGAGAAAGTGGGGTGTTACAATTGGAATCAAAGCAGGTCGGTCCGTCCGGCCAGGTTGTCTGACATGGTTTGATCTTTAGTACGACATGTGTGTGGAACATTGTCGATACTTGTTTGTTTTCTAACTGCTATCTGCAGGAGTTGGGGATGAAATAAATGGGGGAGAAGCTGGTGCTTCTCCGAAATGCTTCCAGTGTGGAAGGATGGAGTAATGCGTAGTAGAGTGATGTCGTAGTTGGTAAGGATGGTCTATACTTCGTCATGATAGTCGGCTGTCTATTGACAAATTGAGGAACTGATCACCCTCAATCTCTTGTTGATAGTAGAAAGGATCATGTTGGATGGATAGACGTGCCTTGACAGCTAAGATAGCGTATGCTGTGGATTGTTTGGAGTTATGCCAAGTGTTTACAAATGGTTGTGAAGAGTCAGTATAGATTCTTATACCTGAAGATGATGTGGATGAGTGGTACTTGTTTGTCAGTCAAGTTAGGGACGTCTCCAAGCAAGGACGGTCCGGTATGGTTGATGATTGCTTCTCAGTGAGTAGAGAGCATGGTTGCAAGAGCAAGAATTGTCTCTACAAGTCAATCTATGTTTTGATGATAGCAATAAGTATTTGTGAAAGAACCATTTTATGGTCTAACGTGTGTTGTGTGTAGATCATAAGAACTAAAGACATCAGAACCAACATACACCAGCCAGATGTACTATGATTGAATATATATATATATATATATATATATATATATACTATGTGTGACTAAAGTTGCGAGAAGCAAGAATGCTTGTTTATCTAGTCATAATCAGCCAGATCCAAGGATGCCAAGATTGTTGTTACAATGCTCTTGTAGATGCTCTCAGAAAGTGATTAAGATTCTGAAGATAGCGAAGCTTCTGAAGAAGTACACTCAGAAAGAACCAAAGTTCTGAAGACTTCTATGACTTAAAGTTCTGATGGCTGAAGGCGCTGAAGACCAAGTGCAGAAAGAATCTGAAGACTGACGAGTTCTGAAGATCAAGGTTTCAAACAAGAAGTTCTGAAGACTCTGAAGACAAGCTCTGAAGATTCGGAAGACTTAAAGCAGAAAAGGATAACGCTCTTAAAGACTAAGTGCTGAAGTTCTGAAGACTGATTCCTAATGGACTTCTTCAATTAACGGAAGAATTGAAGCATCAGATATTCTGCTATAAAGACTCCACTCATGCTTCATCAAATTAACATCAGAAGCCACTGAAGTTTCGAAGTCTAAATATTACCGTTGTGAGTTAAATATACACACTGCCCAAGAAAATATCTCCTCTGCAAAAAGAAGATGTGTGAGTATAACTCATTATATCACAACGTCTCTTTTCCAAACAGCCAACAGTATTCTCTAACGACTATATTTCTACTGGCTATTTAATGGAAAGAGTTTTTGCTTCTGATGTGTCGATCACTTATAGAATTACGAACTAAATGTTCATCTACAAAATTAACCAAGTCATTGTGTGAAGATAGCAACAACGATGAGTTCTCGTTGTAATACTTAGAATATTCAAAGCTGTCATTAACTCCCTCATGGTAATTGTTGTTGAATCTCCAAAGAACAAATTAACACAACAACAACAATCAAACAGAAGCTGTTGATGAAGAAGACAATAATTGAAGATCAGTTAAGTCATCAACCTACCTTCTCATCAAAGCTACATTGAAGATCTGAAGCAAGGAGTTGCTGCTCAAAGCTTGCTAAACAAGAAGAAGAAGAAGAAGAAGATCTACAAGATGTCAACAATCATAATATCTAAATACATCTTTGTAGTTTCTTAGGAAAGCAAGGAGCTGATTGCTCAAAACTTGCTTGAACACATGTGTGTGTTCTTTGTACTTTAATCTAGGAGAAACTTGCTTATTAAGAAGCACAATTTGTAATCTCCAGTTTGCCAATTCAACTAGACGAATTGAGACTCCTCAAGTGAACGTTATATCCTGATAGGATCCCTGAACGGTTCAGCTGTGAGTTGAGGCCCTTGAGTAGATCACGTGGTGATCAGATACCTGAGATGACAATGGATGAGGGTCATTGTGGAAAATCCTGACATATGGTCAGTAGCGTTATATTCATTGTGATGAATCCCTGAATGGCTAGCTATGAAATCCCAGCAGTGGGTCTGCTCGATCAATGAACGTTATATCCTGTTGGATCCCTGAACGGTTCATTGGGTTGTTAGTCACAGTGCGGCTGTGCAAGTGGTTAGTCACCGGCTGTTGCCCGTGCAAGTGTAATCATGATTTTGTTATAGTGGATTAAGTCCTTATGTTTAAGGCGAAATCACCTGAGGAGGGTGGACTGGATTAGCCCGCGTGGTGAACTAGGATATATCGTATATCCTTTACTCTTTTGTTTAGTATCTCTATTTATGTTCCTGCTTTGAATATCAGAACCTCATATTAAGCAAAGTCAGAACCTTGCAGCCTATCTCTGATAAGCTTCCGCATTGCAAGTTCTGAGTATCGTATCTTATGAACAGAACTTATACGATTCTCATACTCTTTAGTTAATAGATCAGAATCTCTCAACGAACATTGAAGGTTCTTGAGCGTCAAATTAACAAGATGCGAAAAGTTATAAAAAGAGTAAATACACAATTCAAACCCCCCTTTCTTGTGTCTTTCTCGCACTTTCAATTGGTATCAGAGCTCCGGTTCTGTTATTGATTCACATCAAACACTTAACAGTTTCAGAAAAAGATCCAGACGTGGTGCGTAGAAGTACTCTTGGTGAGATTGAAATCCACTTACAATTTCTGTAACAGTTCAGCAGTTAACTATGTACAAAATTGTAATCAATCTGATTACTTCGTGAGCAAGTCACTGATTCTAGATGAAGCCTCACTAAAGTTGAAGAATCAATTGATAATATAAATTTATCAGATAAAAGGAAGTATCTGTTGAATGCTCATTCTGGAAAATACGTGTGGATAAAACCACGTATATGATTAAAAGATGAATCATCAGAAAGCAAGAAATCTTGTTTGCTGAAGATTAATTCGTTATGAGTTTTTGAGATGTTTTCAAGAAACAGATTAGGTCCACCCTTGACTTTCTCATTTAAAAACTCATTTTGGATCTCTTCATGTAAAGAAGGAAAATTGATGATTCTAAGACCTTGAATTTCAGAAAGAAATCTGTTAAATTCAGAATCTGAAAAATTCAAATTATTAGAAATGATTCAATGTCAGAATCTGGAATGATCAAAAGATTCAATGGAGAACTGAATCCCAAAGACTCAGTTGATTCCGAATGAACTCTTAACTGGTTCGATGATCAAGATCCAACAACCTGAAATCATCCTAGTAAAGATCAAATGTTGATAATCTGATTTTCTACAGATCAAGTGTTCTCAGAACCACTTGTGCTATGAAATTGGATGCTATCATTTCAGGTATCTAGGTTCTCCAACTGATGTCATAAAAGATGACGTTAATGATGTTCGTTTGAAGAAATTAGTTAACTCATAGATATGTGTAAACAACCCCAAATAAGTTGATCATCATTGTGAGAATAAGAGGCTCATGCAAATCATGTCTAGTGATGTACACAAGGGGCATGATGATGTTTTAGTTCTGAACAAGTTCTGAAACAACCTTGAGGAACAAAGTCAGATGTTGATATGTCAACTCCTTCCTGAATAACCTCTCAAAAGATTCTCACTGAACTGGTGAAATCAATCATCTTTCAAAGAAATGAAACTCTCACAAAAACAAACTGAATACGGGCTATGAAAGGAGAACTCAACCAATTCTGAAAAGTTTGTTGTTTAAGATTCAGATCCATATCTTGGAACTGTATCGGAACTAAACAGGTTCTATGGATCAAGAAAATGAGAAGTAAGAAACATTCAAAACATATGTAATCTGTTATTTATGAATGGGGTCATCAAATGAAATTTACTGTTCACTCAGTACTGCTCCCACGCATATGAGTGTCGCCTTATCAAAAAGGATTGCATGGAATTGGCTTAGTTCAAATAAAATGGTCATTCTGATCATGCTAAGTCCCAATCTCGGTTACTGTAACCTAAAGAACTAAAAGACAAGGTTGAATAGGAAAAGAGAGAGAAAGTTATTATCCAACCAGGATCAATTTCCAAGAAAATATTCTCTTTAGAAGTCAGAAGACAAGCTTATCTTGAAGAACCCAAGAAACATCTGCAACTTACTCGAAAATAGGCAGAATCAGAAAGATGCTCAGAGCAAGCCAAGTCTGAAAGAAGTCGATCAAAAGCTCAGAAGAATGCACTCACGAAAAATTACGAAGATTTCAAAATTCATCAGAATGAAGACCAAAGTCAAGACAAAAGGTACACAGTTAAGTCTGAAAAATCTAAGGTACACTTTTCTTTTCACTTATAATCTGTTAAACTCATGAGATGCCTTAACTATAATTCTTTCAAATTTGTCATAGCATGTTTTACTAGATAATTATTTAGGAATCCTTACATGTTTCTTTAGGGAAATATGCAACCAATAAAAAATCTGTTAAGCCTAGATGAAAGAAATTGCTAAATACAAGAAACCCTTTAACAAAAACTACACGTAAAAGATACAATCATAATTACGAATCTATTAAAACCACAACATATCTCTGACAACTTAATAAGATCTTACTAAAATCTTTTGAACTGACCTATATCTACCCAAGACTAGGCATAATTCAAACTACCTCTTACTCTATAAAGTGACGTCTCCCTTTCATGCTCCTATACTCAAAACCCTAAAACTCCAAGCCTCTTTGTCCATCCACTATCATGCCTCCACTAACCTTTCTCGGTAATTCAAACCTTCTTGAACTCATTCCTGAGAAACGATTCTCATTCAGTACTCCTTCATTCTCAAGAGACACTGCATGTAGTATAGCAGATATTTTGTATACCCAACAATTAACTAGGTACTCCATGATGCTAGAAAAACCCATCTATGTAAACCTGGTCAAAGAATTTTGGAAACATGCCGATCTTGACGTTGAAACAAATTGCATCACTTCCTATGTTTTTGAAATTCCTATTGACATCAACCTATTTTCAGTGATCCTTGCAACTGGTTGTGAGGATGTTGGAATTCATGTTAAGTTTGACAAACACAATTTCTTTCCTGCAAGAAATTTTGCATCCCTTCACGACTTATCTTCCAGATACATACTCTACAATCCTGAGAATCTCCTACCAACTCCCAAAACCTGGTACAAACTCATGTTGTCAAATTTTTTTCCCAGAATAAATAGCAATAATCTAATTCGATTTCACGACCATAAGTTCATTTATTTACTAATGAATGACTTTCAGATAAATTTACCACACTCACTCTTCAACTGTCTCTAGAAAACTATTCTTGAGTCTCGGAACCTCACAAAATCCTACATTCCTTATGGAAGAGTTTTGTCTGAGATTTTCATCAGAGATGGAATTGTGGACATGATCAAGGAAAGAGTTGAAGAAGATGGTCCTGAAGAGTTTTCAGAAAACTGTCTGTTAAAAACATATTGTGAAGTCTTTAGTGACTAGAGAAACTATGTTAATTGTACTTTAATTCCTTTGTTTGTGCTCAATTATCCTTAGACTATTTAAGAAACACGTGTTGTCAAATCTATGATCATTAATTAAAGTCTCTCTTTAAACAATACAATGTTCCATAGATAACAAGCCTTATTAGAATTTTACAGTTAAAACTTAAAAATATTAACCCATTAAAAATTATTTTCTGTGAACTCAAATTTATTACCATCATTAATGTACCCAACTCATTGACCACTCATCGAAAAGCCATCATTAACTCTAGTATCCTTCCCAATAAATAGACAACTAACTCTTCTTTTTAGCTACACGCGTATACATCTCTCTATATACCCAAGATTTAATACAATATCTAGGAAATAACAAATCAATATCCCCAAAAGCGATCATCACACTTCATCCTAACTCACCCATAAAAGGTAGGATTCCTCTCTTCATCGTTCAACTCTCAATTACAAAAGTCTAAACTTACTAAGAACAATGAACTCTCAAAGGAGTGGACCAACCTTCCTTGGAAACAAAGAAAATCTACACCTTATTCCTGAAAAGAAACTCAACTTTGCTCATCCCGGAGAAAATGGTTTGGAGATACTTAGAAGCATGCAAGCCCAAAATTGGCAAGGCTATTACGCTCTCCTATATGGTCCCATCTATCCAAACCTAGTTAAAGAGTTCTGGAAATTTTCCAGAGTTAGCAATGATGGAAAAACCATCTGGTCGGAAGTCGACCTTCAACCGATTGCTGTCTCTGTCTCCTCGATAGAGAAAATCACCGGTTGCATCTCCTCCAGAGTCACGATTGATGACTATCAATCAAATCTAAGCCTAGTGGATCAGTGCAAAATCTTATTTGACGATTAAGTACCTTATGAACCAAACAACCCTGAGAGGCTTCTCCCTTTTCCAAAAGCTTGGTTCAAATTTTCTCTGACCAACCTTCGTCCTCGTATGACTCCTGAGAACATCCTAACGCACAACGACAGAATCCTTATCTTTCTTCTAACACATCATGTTACAATAGATCTCCCTAAAACCATTTTTAATCATATGAAACAATTTATCAAAATCTCCAGAAACAAAGTACAGGCCTTCATCCCATACGGAAGAATAATTTCGGAAATACTTCTACAAGAAAAGGCTTGGGATTTAATTATCAGAATTGAACCTCGTACTTCTCGTGTCGAACTCAGTTGTGAAACCATGAACAATGTTGAGGATTCTGATGATTAAGGTGATGGTGTTCATTTAGCAGCTGCTATGTTTTGTCTTTAAATCGTTATGTACAATCACCATTGAATTAATGAAAATGTCTTATTTGTCTCTTAGATAATTTAACCAGCATTAGAAATCAAAATGGCTAAATTAAAAGAAACTCATTAATTTATCCCATCTAGGAAATCGCGTACAAAAGGCTACTTCCCTATTTCTTACTAGAAATTTCTCAGCTGTTCAACTCTCTTGAAATACGCATACAGTCGTTCGACTAATAAACTAGTAAGGAACATCTCAATCCTTTATAACACGGAAATACGTAACTCTAAAAGTTTTTCTCTTATAAGAATCTGGTTTTGTCGAGTCCAAATCTGTATCTGTATGTTTGTGTTTAAATCCTTATCTAATATATGATACAATTAGACTGTTTAATGAGCTTCTTATTTGGTTATGTCTAAATTTTTCTTCTGATTATCTATGCCATAATGAAAATTAGTTGCCTTTAAGGTACCTGAACACTATTTCACTTCTCTCACAAGTGGCTTCCATCCTTCAATTAAATACATACTGAGTATAGATGTGTTTCCCTAAAATGAGTCTAAATGCTTCTAAATTTACAAATAGCTCGGTGACTCTGTTTCTCTTAAATGACTACATGCTTAAATGCTCATATGCCCAGACACTTTTTGATGATGTCAAAAAGGGGGAGAAATATATTAATTGATTTTGATTGAAAGAAGGAAATCTGAAAGAATGCAAAACTCAAACAAAGTACTCTTATAAAATGCGTTACTACTAACGTTTGTTGTTTGATGTTATCCAAGGAACTCTAAACAAGTTCACTAGGCATTCTAAAGACAGGATAAGAAGAAGAACTACGATCATAGAATAAAGAATCAGATTAAGTAAGAAAACTCTGAAAGCAGTCAAGGCAAAGTCTACATTTCAAGATTCTCACTCAGAAGATCTGTGCAAATCAGAAGTCAAGAACTGTCTGAAGATCCAGATTAAAGATCCAAGCAAGAAACCTTTCTGATGTTTATCAGGAACCATTTGAATTAAAGACGATTTGGTATCAGACTAAATCATCAATTGGAAATCAGATTCAGTACACAAAGATTAGTATCAGACTCTCAAAGCAAAGCTGTGAACTACTGTCAAATACCTTCATTGGTATCAATATCAGCACTCTAATGAATTACCTCTTAAGCGTATGAGAAGAAATTCTTCACTTGGTATCAGACTCAAAATACTCTGGTATAAGAGTCAACACATCATTTTTACATCCGATTAAAACAAGATGCACCAGATCCAGAATTAAGCGTTGATTGATCACAAGCTTTAACCTTCAATTGGTATCTGATCAAAAATCAAGCTTTGATAATTTAACTGAGTTGTGACAATAACAAGGTCTGAAATAAACCTGTGTTCAAAGTCAAACTCTGAAAAGTCATGATCAACACTGGTGATTAAATTTAGAAACTTTGAATTTCGATTCTGAAAGATCCCAATATCTGACTTATGGAAATTAGGGGGAGATTACCCAGAAGACTAAAATGCAAAACCTAAAATCTTCATATAGCCTGAAACTCAGGGGGAGTGTCTCAAAAGACAGTTTCTGATATACAGTGAATCTATGTTTATCAGTCGAAGAACTGCTTTAATTCCATGCTCAATTGAATCTACTGAAAAGTAGAAATGCTTCAGATGACTCTAAAGATAACAAGCTCTGGTATGACAACAAAGGAAACTGAGTTCTGAAGATCTGAAGATGGAAGTTCTGTTGAACTAGTCCAGATGCTAAAGACTCTTTGTTTTCCTAAGGACAAGATAGAAAAGTAACTTTTTTCTATTTCTGTTCTGGCAACTCAAGTTGTTACTCTTTATATCTTTGGATTATATAAAATCCTAGATGATCTCAGATAAAGCTATGAGGATAATTCATTCAGGGGGAGCTGTTGTTCCACACTCTGAATTTGTTTGCTTTGGTGATTACCTTGTATAAAATGTTCAATCAAAATACTTGATTTTGTCATCATAAAAAAGGGGCAGATTGTGAGAGCAAGAATTGTCTCTACAAGTCAATATATGTTTTGATGATAACAATAAGTATTTGTGAAAGAACCATTTTATGGTCTAACGTGTGTTGTGTGTAGATCATAAGAACTAAAGACATCACAACCAACATACACCAGCCAGATGTACTATGATTGAATATATATATATATATGCGAAGTTACTATGTGTGACTAAAGTCGCGAGAAGCAAGAACACTTGTTTATCTAGTCATAATCAGCCAGATCCAAGGATGCCAAGATTGTTATTGCAATGCTCTTGTGGATGCTCTCTGAAAGTGATTATGATTCTGAAGATAGCGAAGCTTCTGAAGAAGTACACTCAGAAAGAACCAAAGTTCTGAAGACTCCTATGACTTGAAGTTCTGATGGCTGAAGGTGCTGAAGACTAAGTGCAGAAAGAATCTGAAGACTGACGAGTTCTGAAGATCAAGGTTTCAAACAAGAAGTTCTGAAGACTCTGAAGACAAGCTCTGAATATTCAGAAGACTTAAAGTAGAAAAGGATAACGCTCTTAAAGACCAAGTGCTGAAGTTCTGAAGACTGATTCCTAATGGACTTCTTCAATTAACGGAAGACTTAAAGCATCAGATATTCTGCTATAAAGACTCCACTCATGCTTCATCAAATTAACATCAAAAGCCACTGAAGTTTCGAAGTTTAAATATTACCGTTGTGAGTTAAATGTACACACTACCCAAGAAAAGATCTCCTCTGCAAAAAGAAGATGTGTCAGTACAACTCATTATATCACAACGTCTCTTTTCCAAACAGCCAACAGTATTCTCTAACAGCTATATTTCTACTGGCTATTTGATGGAAAGAGTTTTTGCTTCTGATTGTCGATCACTTGTAGAATAAGGATTAAATGTTCATCTACAAAATTGACCAAGTCATTGTGTGAAGATAGCAACAACGATGAGTTCTCGTTGTAATACTTAGAATATTCAAAGCTGTCATTAACTCACTCATGTCAATTGTTGTTGAAGCTCCAAAGAACAAATTAACACAACAACAACAATCAAACAGAAGCTGTTGATAAAGAAGACAACAATTGAAGATTAGTCAAGTCATCAACCTATCTTCTCGTCAAAGCTACATTGAAGATCTGAAGCAAGGAGTTGCTGCTCAAAGCTTGCTCAACAAGATGACGAAGAAGAAGAAGATCTACAAGATGTCAACAATCATAATATCTAAATACATCTTTGTAGTTTCTTAGGAAATCAAGGAGCTGATTACTCAAAACTTGCTTGAACACACGTGTGTGTTCTTTGTACTTTAATCTAGGAGAAACTTGCTTATTAAGAAGCACAATTTGTAATCTCCAGTTTGCCAATTCAACTAAATAAATTGAGACTCCTCAAGTGAGCATTATATCCTGATGGGATCCCTGAACAGTTCAGCTGTGAGTTGAGGCCCTTGAGTAGATCACGTGGTGATCAGATACTTGAGATGACAATGGCTAAGGGTCATTGTGGAAAATCCTGAAATATGGTCAGTAGCGTTATATTCATTGTGATGAATCCCTGAACGGCTAGCTGTGAAATCCCAGCAGTGGGTCTGCTCGGTCAATGAACGTTATATCCTGTTGGAACCCTGAACGGTTCATTGGGTTGTTAGTCATAGTACAGCTGTGCAGTGGTTAGTCACCGACTGTTGCCCGCGCAAGTGTAATCATGATTTGGTTATAGTGGATTAAGTCCTTGTGTTCAAGGCGAAATCACCTGAGGAGGGTGGACTGGATTATCCCGCATGGTGAACCAGGATATATCGTGTGTCCTTTAATCTTTTGCTTAGTATCTCTATTTATGTTCCTGCTTTGAATATCAGAACCTCATATTAAGCAAAGTCAGAACCTTGCAGCCTATCTCTGATAAGCTTCCGCACTGCAAGTTCTGAGTATCGTATCTTATGAACAAAACTTATACGGTTCTCATACTCTTTAGTTAATAGATCAGAATATCTCAACGAACATTGAAATTTCTTGAGCGTCAAATTAACAAGATGCGAAAAGTTACAAAAAGAGTAAATACACAATTCAAACCCCCATTTCTTGTGTCTTTCTCGCACCTTCAAAGGTGATGGCTAGAGATATGCCGGTAGTGTGTAATTCCTGATGCCTTCCAAGGTGTGGATTTGAGTTGGGTGATAGCAGAGGACTGCTGTCGTGGTGTGCTAAGCAAATAGATTAGTTTATATTGGGCGAAGCCTCGATGTCTTAATGTTCGCATCGTTGCCAGTTGATCGTGAAGTTACATGGGCTGAGTTACCTGTTGTTGGAGGATTTTTGGATGTATTTCCGGACATAGGGTGAAGTAGGATTGACTATTGATTTAGCACTTGGTACAAATCTGATGTCAATGACTCCGTACAGAAAGTAAACTCCAGGGTCTTGTGAAGAGATAATCAGAAGGATTACTCAAGGAAAGGTCTGTCCGACCAAATGTTTCTTGGCGGGTTACGTCCGTGTTTTCGGTTAAGATGAAGGGTGATAGTATGCGTATGTGCATTGAGTGCCACCAATTGGATAAAGTGACCATTAAGAATAAATATCCACTTCCAAGGAGTGAGGACTTGATGGATCATCTTGTGGGAGCTCTTGTTATTAGAAAATATGATTTGAGATCGGGTCATCATCAGATTCGAGTGAAGGAGGATGATATTTGGGGGATGGCGTGCAGAAGTTGTCACGAATATTGCGAAAATGTAGTGATGCCTTTTGGAGTGTCTAATACGCCGAGTGTATTTAAGGAGTACATGAATCGTATCTTTCACACTTATCTAGATTTGGTGGTTGTGGTATTTATTGAGGATATTTTGATTTAATCGAAGTCCGAGGAAGATCATGCAGAGCATCTGAGGATTGCCTTGCAGGTGCTGAAGGATAACAAGTTATTTACGAATTTCGAATAATGAGTTTTTGGTTGCAAACTATGAGTTGTTGGGACATGTTATTTCTGTAAATGGTATAGCGGTGAGTCCGTCTAAAGTAAGTACACTGCTTCGGTGGAGACCTCCGAAGACAGTGACAGAGATTAAGAGTGTATTGGACTTAGCAGGTTATTATCGAAGATTCATCGAGGGAATTTATGAGTTGGCGTTGCCATTGACTCAGTTAAATAGAAAGGGTTAAGTCTTTGTTTGGAATGTTGTGTGCGAGAAAAAGTGTTAGAGAGCTGAAGAAGGAGCCGACTACAGCGCCAGTGTTTGTGCTACCAAATTTGAGTAAACCTTTTGGTATACTACGATGCGTCTAAAATGGGATTAGGCAGAATGCAGGTGCGAGATGGTAAAGTAGTGATGTATGTTTCACGACAATTGGGGATAAATGAAGGGAATTACCCTACTCATGATTGTGAGTTAGCTGCAGTGGTTTTTGTGTCGAGAATTTGGAAATATTGTTAGTATGGATCGAGGTTAAAAGTGTTCAGTGGTCGCATGAGTCAGAAGTACTTATGGGACCGGTAAGAATTGAATATGGGAAGAGAAGGAGTTACAACCTTTGAAGGATTAGGAATTTAGTTTGAGTTATCATCCGGGAAAAGCTAATGTGGTAGAAAATGTTTGAGGAGTAAGGAAATACATATGCCGATCTTGTTGATGAGAGAAACAGATTTAATTGAACAGTTCAGAGACTTGGGTATGGTTTGTAAGTTGACACTGGAGAGCGTCAGGTTGGGTATGCTTAAAGCGAATAAGATTTTCTTGATGTGATTAAGGAGAAACAGAAGCTGGACGTGAAGCTAGTTGATTTGATGCCTGTAGGTGAGGGCAGTTCGGATAGTGACTTCAAGATGGATGGTGTGGTGTGTTGAGATTTCAAGGAAGAATTTGTGTGCCAGGTGACATTGAATTGAGAAAGAGGATCCTAGCGGAAAGTCATAGAGAATAGCTTGAACTTTCGGCTGGGAGCTACGAAAATGTATTAAGACATTACGAGATTATTTTGGTGGCCAGGCATGGAGAGTAATATAACTCGGTTATGTATGATTGTTTGCTGTGTCAGGAATCAGAAGTTGAGCGTCAGAAACGATTAGGTTGATGCAACCTTTGGAAAATTCCGGAATGGAAGTGGAATAATATTTTGAGGAAATTGTTATTGGATTACCGAATAAGGCGAAAGACTTTTGATGCTATTTGAATAATTGCAGATCGATTGATGAGATCAGCATATTTTATATCAGGGTGTTAGTGAATTTGCATGGGGTTCATTGGGCATAGTGTCGGACAGGAATCCGAGGTTTACTTCAGAGTTTTGGAAAAGCTTGCAGGAAGCTTTGGGATCTAAACAAAAATTGAATTCGGCTTATTATCCATTGGCGGACGGTCAGTCAGGAAGGACTATTCAGTCGTTGGAAGATTTATTGGGAAGTTGCATGTGGAGAAAGATGGTATATGCGATACTCATCCGCCATTGATCTAGTTCACATATTATACTAACTACAATTTTAGTATTGGGATGGTGTCTTGCAAAGCATTGTATGGTAGGAGGGCAGAACACCTCTATATTAGTGAGTCAGGTGGAAAGTGTTACTTGGACCCGAGTTTGTGTAACAGATTACTGAAGTGATTGAGAGGAAGCAACCGAGAGGCAAGGATAGTTCCTTGGTGAGAGTAGCTTGAGAAGGAGCTACTGGGGGAAGTGTGACCTGGGAATTGGAAAGCAAGATGCGAGAGTCGTATCCAGAATTGTTTCCATCAGGTACATTTTCGAGGCCGAAAATATTTTAAGTGGGGGAGAGTTGTAACACCCCATTAAAAATAATTATTCATTGTGTGTTTTTTATGGAGTCTATTAATTAATTGAGGGAATTGTGGCTAAGGGTGAGTGTGGTAGTTACCCTTAGTTGTGGGAATTAAATGAAAACTTTAGGATAATAATAATATAATGATAAATAAGTAATATGTAGGCATAAGTAGTAATAGTAGTATGGTTAATATTATTATTATTATTATTATTATTATTATTATTATTATTATGATTAGTATTATTAATATTATTATGATTATTATTATTATTGTTGGCATCATTAGTATTATTATTATTATTATTAATATTATTGGTGTATTATTATTATTATTGTGACAGTATTAGAATTATTATTATTAATATTTTGGTTAGTGGGAGAGAATTAAGAGAAATAAAACAATAAGACTGAGTTAGTGAGGGTTTAGGGAGTTAATCACTTTTCACGTAGAAAGAGAGCAAGAAGAGGAAGAACAAGGGTGCTAGGGCAGGATCTTATTCTCCAGTTTTCGCAGGAATTCAGACCCAAATTCGAGGTAAGGGGGAGAATGGATTTCAATTTAGGTGATTATAACATGAGAGGGTAGTGAGGGTTCCTTCCCCTCTTAGGATTTTATTTGTGTAATTGTGGTTGCATATCTGAATCTGGTATGTGTGTATCTGTTGTGAATGACATGAAATCGATCATTGTTGTCGTGAATTAGAATGATAATTGTTGTTGTTATTGCCATGTTATATTGTGTTTGCAGATTTGATTTTTGACAGGTTTAAGAGTGATGAATGTAGACCTAATAGGTGATAATTTGGCTAGTAATAATAGGTGAATGATAGATGAACAAATGAATATAATCGATGTTTTAGCGGTTAGAATATGGAATAGATTGCGTAGTATAGTCGGGTGATGAGGGGATTTAATCGGGAATACTTGTCGGTATGTTTTGACACATGTTTAATTGAGTGATTGAAAACATAACATTTTCCACTTTTGATAACAATGGTGTTAATTTTTGTAAATGTGTTGGATGGCGTTTTAATTGTGAAAATATCATAGTATGTCGAATTCTGAGACCGGAGCTTTTTACGGAATCGAAATCGGAGGTCCGGAAGGCATTTGACAACTAAAAATAGAAAAAAATTATGTTTTTGCGCAGCATGAGTCGACTCATGGGTCGACCTGTACGGACCCGCAGGTTGTACAGTTTTTCCAAAATGTCAAATTTTGTTTTCTTCATAACTTTTGATCCGTGAGTCAGTTTTGACCCCCGTTTGAAGCGTTGGAAAACTAATGAAATATTTTTTCTATTGAGAATGGTTTAGAGGGCAATAGATGATTTATTTATTTCGTGATTTTGGAAAATTGTCGTGTTGTCGGAGTTTTGTCGCGTTTTCTTTCCCGATTTCGCGTCCGATATAATTTCTTTTGGTTTGTGAGGATAATAGGAACATAATTGAACATGTTAAGACTAGTAATGGTGGTAAGATTGATAAAACGTGATTTAGGTGGATTAATTAAATAATTAGCTAATTAAGGCCACGTGAGGTGTTGTTATTAATCGTGTGAGCTGTGTGAGACTGTTTGGACAGGGTGGTAATTCTAAGGCGACTCATAGTGAGGACATATATATGTATATAAGAACGGGGAATCTAGTAATACTAGGAAATTTGATAAACTGTATTTTTGTGTGGATTGCTTTATTAATGACTGATTAATGAAAAGTAATGGATTGTTGTATATGTGATAACTGTATTGATGCAGGTGGGTAATTCTAGTGGTAATTACGGTGAGTGTATGACTCACGTGAGATCAATGAGGATCGTGTATTATGCTTGATAATAACGTCTCATGCATACATTTTTGTGTGTAATGATATTGTGATATAGGTGTAGTAATTCAATGGTGAATTATGATGCGAGTGTAACACACGTGTGATCAGAAGGATCGTGTAGATGTATAACTGATTGTTATACATGTGTTTGTGCATCTTTTGTGTCATGCATTTCATGATGTGTCTGGTGGAGACAGCTAGGTGGGAATCCCTGATGGGTGCCTAGTCTTGTCTGGACTCCAATGTGGAGTTGTGATGGAGATAAATCATTGCTCAGTGGGAGTGTATGTATTTATCCAGATTCTACTAGGAATCAGGTTCGATTGAATGAACCATGGTGTATTGGTACCACATGCATAGTGTCAATCATCGAGTCACATTGCATTACTATGTGTTTATTGAATTATGATTGAAAGTGACAAGTGTATTCGTGATGGTGTGCTGTTTATGTGTGATTGTGTGATGACTACTCCTTAACATGTATTATACACCGTTAATTATTGAATGTAGTTCTCACCCCTTTATTGTTTGTTGTGTCTGTGCTTCTCGGGAAGCACAGATAAGCAGGTACCTGAGTAGTGCGTGGAGCTTGTGTTGCTCGATCGAGGCTTAGGAGTCGCTCTAATATGTAACACGGGATATTGGGGGATTTGTTATGTTTTATACCATGTTATTTTGTTACGTATCTCATTTATTAAACTTGTATTAGACCACTTTTTATGTGAAGAGTATTGTGGTGAAGGCCTTAGTGCCATAGATTGAATTGAATTATGATTCCGCTGTAAGAACAATTTTTTTATGAGTAATAAAGTGAATGAAGTAATTGAGATTTCAGGAAATTTTTATGAGATGTGACATCCTACTTTGTTGTAAACTCTGATTATTTTCATATTATTTATGTATTTTATAAAATGGGAAAGTGGGGTGTTACAAAACATGTAAGCTAATGTTTGATAACTTAATAATTCAGCATGTCATACGATTGTTCTTTTATTTCAAGTTTTTCCAATCAATTGAAAGTTATAGAAAGAACGTTACAATTATAATTCAATTTGTTTGTATAATATTTTATAATAGAATTCAATCAACATAATCCTATGAGAAGAGTGTTATTTTTATAGTTAAAGTTGTTTTAATTCTAAGTAAAAAATAATTTTTTTTAATAAAAAGCCCGCGGGAAAAACCCGCCCTGCCCCGGCTCGGCCCACTTTTCAAGCGGGTTAGGAGGGGCAGGCCAACTTAAAGTACCGAGCCGAAAACCTCAGCCCAGCCCGCAAAAAATGGCGGGTCAAATGGGCCGACCTGGCGAGCCTGACCCGTTTTGCCACCCCTATCCTCAGTTATTAAATATAACTAAAAGAATATATCATTAATTTATAAAAATAAAGGCACTACCTGTAAAGAATTAAAAATATAAACCGCTGATGTTGGCATTCGAAGCATGTCCTGAATTATTTTCCCCCGGTTCTATTTAGAAACCGAGGAAATATATGGTATTTATTTAAAACAAATTAAACATGGTGCGCCTTGACATTTTATCTTAGTTTTTGGTTGGGTGAGATGAAAGTTTTGTCATGAAATGTATTATTTGTAATAGTGTCTTATTCTAAAACCCTATTAATGCAAATAAATATAAAAGAAATGAAAGGTTTTCAAGTGTTATCTTGTATAGGAAAAGCTTACATACTCACACATTGTATGCTCTACTAATGAAGGGGGTGCAAATGTATCTGAATGATGGTCAACTAGAGGATATTGACAAAGATGAGAGAAGTCGTAAACACACAAGAAGTGCTTTCAAGACTCACGAATGACGAAAAAGGAGACAATAACCCCAAAAATCCTCTAGCAAAGATGAGAGTACGATCCAAAGTGGTAAATGTTGGAAAAAGTGAACCACCAATGATCTAGATCTTACCTCAAGTTGTTCAGAACACTCAACTAACCTAGTACAAATAGACATCATTGCTGTCAGACGTAGGTTCCCACATCGAAACTCACTTTCAAAACATTTTCCAATCATTTGGGATATATTTTATATGTTTGTTCTCAAAGTCATTGATGTCACATAAAGGCTCTTCCACTTCCTTCCACTAGTAGCTAGATTGAAGGCATGCGTAAAAAACCCTTGCTCTATGAGTAAGAACAAGGGCTTGTGGGGGAACTATTCAAGACTATTTTTCAAGCCCACGATGGAAGGCCCAACAACAAGTATCCTACAACACGTGGTTTTGACCTCCAACGTATTTTCCACTGTTATGTCATATCAGACCACAACCCGTAAGAAGTGTCGTATCTCACGAGGACGGTTTTAACTTCCCACACTATATTAAGTTCAATGCACACCATTTTAAATATTCTCTCATTATACACTCAAACTACTTTCTCACTCATTCATTGACTTAAACGTTGAAGTGTTAATATTGTAGGTCCACCCCCGATCTGTCATATTAGAAGCTCGCTACCACACAAGAACCCTATTCCATTCGATAATAACCAATATCTGGTTATAGTTATGAATATATTCTTTGTATATCTTATATTGAGAGTATTTATTTGACTGTTTGTTCAACGAATGTAATATTAAATTCAATGTTAAATATCTCTTTATTTATAAAAAAATGTTCTAAAATAAATGTCATTTTATTTTTATAATACAATATTTAATTAATTCTTACGAATTTTTCTTGATTTAAATTTTATCTTTATCTTAACTGTTATTGTCTACACTAATTTCAAATTACTATGTTTCACTATGAATTATAACAATATATAATAATTACAATTTTGCAAAATATTATTATATTTATTTATTTATTTGTACGTTATTTTTCAAATATGTGTGTAAGAAGTTTTAAAAACTTTTATTTTGATATAGAGAGAATGTCATAACAACACGTGTTATTAAATAAAAAATTTAAATAAAAATATTTTTTAAAAGTAATGTATTCACATTTAGCTTAAGACCATATGAGTCATCTCCTAACATACTGAGTGGCGTTGGAGATATGTTCTGAAATATATTACTAATTCTGTTTTAAATTATATAATGTTTTGATTATTTCTTATAAATATAGTTAACTTTGTATGATAAAGTAAAAATGTGTGAGAATTTACAGGATTACCAATAATAGTAGTATTATATAATTTAAATAAATAATGATAGAAAAATAATAAATAATAAAAATTTAAATATTAATATTTTTATACTATTTTTTAAAATAATACTTTTTATATAATTTTTGTCATCTATTTAATACTTTATTTTTTTCGAACAAACTTCTATTTACTCTACACAAAACATTAACAAATAAAACACAATAATAAAACACAATGTTTTCATACACAAAAATTAGCATGCGTTACATCTAAATACACATCAAAAACTATTTTCTAATTAAATTAAATGAAGTTTCTCCGCATAAAACAAAAAAAAAGTATAGAAAAGTTAAAAAAATTAACTAAAATAATATAAAATTGAAAAAATGATAACTATAGCTATCAGTTCAGTTTATTGATTTGCCGGTTTTTAAAACTTAAAACCGAGAATCAAATCAAACCACTTCGATTTTTATCGGCTTGATTCGGTTATTGAACCAAATTAAAAAAACGGTTTTGTTTACGATTTGATTTGATTTGGATTGTTAGTTTAATTATATTTTATGATTCATTTACACCTCTAGACCCGCCTCGCAAAAGACGATAAACACCAGAACAAAAGGCGAAGTACACCTAAATGAGTGTGAGTCAAAAACCTTGGTCTGCTAAAAAAAGCCTAAAGATTAAAAACTACAAAAATTCTTATTAATATCATGTCTACAAAAATCTCTAAAAAACCGGAACATTTAAATGAGAGTGCAGACCAAAAATTTTAGCATGTCCTAAATAAACGCGGGTGAGCAGAATAGACATGCAAAATTTGTACTCTTAAAAACTAAAAATTACAAAAACAAATATTGGGTAATGTCCACTCCGTAAAAAGTCAAAAAATTGGACGATATTAAAGAAAATCTTGACCCGTCTTAATAAAAAAGTGGGAAAACGGGGCCACTAATTAGTGCATCACTCATAAAACAAGATTGATTAAATAAATAAACCATATGAACGAATTAAAACAGTTAACATGAAATGGTCATGGAATACGCATACATTGGTAAACTAGTTGGAAAAAGATAAACCAAATCTAGTTACATTGAATGGTACAAAACAATTTTGTTTTCGCAACAAAAATACAGCACCTAGTTTTTTAGGCACCCGGTTTCATTATGGTCCTCCACTCTTTGACCAACATGTGTGCCAAAAAATCAGGAATGACCCCCCATTGGCATCAAGGGCCAACTTCATCCTCATTCAAATCTCACTATAAAACCTTTATCCCTACAAAACTCTAAACATCAACCATTTTCTCACTCCCATCATAATTCACAATAGTTCAAAAAATATGGGCACTTTGGATACAAAAGGTTTCACTGAAGAGCAAGAAGCTCTTGTGGTAAAGTCATGGAATGCAATGAAGAAGAATTCTGCAGAACTAGCCCTCAAGTTTTTCTTAAAGTAATTATTAACAAACCATTTTTTTCTTTCCGCTAGTCCTTAATATAAGAAAAAATTTACTTTTTACATTCATCGAAGAATCAATGTTTTTGGATTATATGTAGTCTAGATAGATTAATTCTTCAATAAATCTAAAAAGTAAATTTTTTCTTATATCAAGGATCACAAGGATTATTTTGACGATTGAACTGAAAAAATAAACTTGCAATTTTGTAGAATATTTGAGATTGCTCCATCAGCTCAAAAACTGTTCTCATTCTTGAAAGATTCAAATGTTCCTTTGGAGCAAAACACCAAGCTCAAGCCTCATGCCATGTCTGTCTTTCTCATGGTAAGTTACCAAGGTGAGGACTTTTGAATTAATAAGAAAAAACCAGTTTATAATATTGTTGTTTTGTTGTTATTGTTATTGTTGCAGACATGTGAATCAGCAGTTCAACTAAGAAAGGCTGGGAAAGTAACAGTTAGGGAGTCTAGCTTGAAAAAAATAGGTGCTACACATTTTAAAAATAGTGTAGTAGATGAGCATTTTGAGGTATATAAATTTTCAGAGTGTGTGTGTGTGTTTTTTTTTTTTGGTTGCAAATGTTAATGATATTTGATGTTATTTGTTTTTGATTTTGTGAAGGTAACAAAGTTTGCACTATTGGAGACGATAAAAGAAGCAGTGCCTGAAATGTGGTCCCCAGCTATGAAGAATGCATGGGGAGAAGCTTATGATCAGTTGGTTGATGCAATCAAATCTGAAATGAAACCTTCCTCTTAAAATCTTTTCTCACTATAATGAATAAGATTGATGTAAAGACACTTTGGTCTCTGATAGTGGTCCTTTTAATAAGAGATATATCAATCAACGAAGGTTTAATGTATTTGATTTATATATTAGTTTAAATACATCAATTTTTGTTGATTCATATCCGGATAGAATTGAATAAAGTTTGAGTTTTGGGTTTGTTTATTTTTCTTTTTATGAATATAATAGTGTAGCTATTGGAGTTGACAGGTAAAGTTTTTGTATTATAAATTTTGTAATTGAAAGTCATCTTGTGACTAGCAGTTGTGTGTTTTTTTATTTTCAAATTTAAATTTTGTAATTGCAAGTCATCTTGTGACTAGCAGTTGTGATAAAAACAAAAAAATTTGCAACCTATTTTAGTTTTGCCTCTAATTTTAATCATTATTTTAATTTTATTTAATATTTTTTCGTTTTAAAATGACTATCGTTTAAGATTTTTGTATACAAATTAAAAAATATAATGACATTAATATTATAAATGTGTTAAAAATAGTATACAAAGGAATAATTAAAAGGTATAATTTGAAAAATTATAATAATTTTTAAATTATAAAGTGAGAATGATATTCATTTTAAATTTTTTTTCTTCTAAAATGGCAATTATTTTAAAACAGAGATAATAGATAGTTTATTCGTGTGGTATAACAAAATTAAAATAATACATAGGTACGGATACGATATCGGATACCAATACGAGTATTGATACAATATTTTAATAAAAATAAATGTGAGAACATGTCAATAAAAAGTAAGAATTTGTCAACAAAATATATTAATAAAAAACTAAATTATTTAATTTACAACAAAACATCACAATAAAAATATAAATTGAAATTCTGACATTGCAGACAACAGATGTCCTAACCCATGTCAAGACATTGTTATGCATAAACATTTAAACAAAGAATAGAACAACATACTAATACCTTGAATATCAGAACTGGAGAAACACGGAAGTTACGACATCTGATCCAACATGTTAATCAAAACTGAACTGTAAATTGCAGAATGATAAACAACACAGAATACTATGACCCAGTTCGGTGCAACTCACTTACATCTGGGGGATACCAATCCCGGAAGAAAAATTCACTATCAGTAGTATAGTTTTATGTAAACAACCTCAGGTTTACAGAAAGCACCCACGCTAACCTATCATTACCCAATGAAGACTTTATCATTAGAAGTCACATCTAATGGATAAAAGAAACACATCTTACTCCCTAAATCACAACTTGTGATTATCTAACAGTTAATACCTCATAACTGTATCATCCCTATTGAAAGACACCCCTTCCAATACAAAGTTCAGTCAAGCATTCTTGACTAACAAGTTAACTTGGATTTACTTCAAAGCTTCATCCAAGGACACTACACGATTCATTGCCTACGGGCTTCTGAATCTGTACAAGTACCTATGTCTACCACAATGCATCAAATCGATACAGAGGGAGACTTACAAGAGAAACCTACGACTCTCAAAACTCTTGGAGCTTTCAATCTCCCCCTTTTGACAAATTTTGGCTATAACATTCTTCAGTTTGATGGTGCATGCAGTGGGAAAACCTGAAGCAAGTGTCAAGAAAGAGGGAGAAGATAATCTCTAGACCCTCTTCTTATTTATGAGGGAAAGAGAAGATAATTTCAAGGTCCCCTCCTCATTTGCCTCGTGATACTGAGTACATAGAGAATATAACTCAGATCACAAAACACAACTTGCTTCCTAACTCTGATCACAAAACACAATCTACCCAAGATGTTAGAACCCAGAATGTTAGAATATCCTTTGAGACATTTATGCGGATCAACAACTAAAATGCACATAACCACTCCATAGCACCAACACATCCATTATCCCCCTTTTTAGCCAAAAGATGGAAAAAGTGACCCATGCACACCACACCCAAATAATGCTTGCCCACACACGAAAAAAACTCATTTGATCTCAACCTAAGAAAGATGTTCTAGCTCGATCTTCCTTAAATATTAAGAAGTTATGTAGGTAGAGCAAATCCAAACAAAAGACTAGTCAATGATTCCACCGTTTCTGACTTGTCCTCGAAACTGCTTCTGAACAGTGTCTTGATACCTAACCTGATTTTGTCAGGCTTATTGTAACACCCCCAACTACACCCCCAATAAAATAAGGCGATAATAAATAATCAGAGTATAAATAAAACGTTCACGGCATAGACGGAGGCGTCACATCAATTTGAAACAAAAGCAAATAAACCTGCTCATTTAGATATGCAACAATCAGGTAGCAATTAACAGAGGAACTTAGTTCCTAACACCCACAAATCAGATACAGAATAAAAGCGAAAAATCTGCAACTGAATCTCATATATATATATATATATAACATAAAAGTTTGTCTGTCATATACAACATCATACATGTACAATCCAAAAGATACATATACATAATAATCACACTCGACCACCCCGACTACCCGGTGTTACATATCAGAGCCGACCGACAAAAGAATGAAGACCTAAGCTTCACAAAAGACCTCCAGCATCTAATCTGCAATGCCTCATAGAGCATTCAAAACAGCAGAAGGGTGAGAAACACAATCATAATACAGTTGCATACAATTATATAATCACACTAAAATACACATGTAAAATGTTCTCACCACGACTCACACCAGAATTCAAATACCAAACAACACATTTGATATCTCATATATCCATCACCAAGGTCTATCAACCATGCACAATGCATTTATCACCAACATATAAATATATCTCAACACATCAATTACATTCACAATTCCACACAAAATCAATCTATTCATGATTTATGCAAATGCACAGAGACCGACACAACGACTCTATGCAATGCAATACGATACCATCCATCCATCATCTCATCACTAGTTCACTCAGAAACTACTGGAATCATCGCTTGTTACTTAGAACCACTCATGTAACACCCTGTCGGGCAAACGATGTTCCCCGTCGCTTTAGGTCCTCTTTGTATAAGGCACACGACGTTTATGGATCGCTTTAGGTCCTCTTTGTATAAGGCACACGATCCGATCGCTTTAGGTCCTCTATGTATAAGGCACACGATCGTCTATAATCATCGCTTTAGGTCCTCTTTGTATAAGGCACACGATGTTATAGCGGATTCCCTCTGGAATCGTTTCATCGCTCACACCCACTAGGGCACACGGCATCACAAGAATGCATATCATGATGCTTGGCATACAATGACTCATGACATTCAAATGCACACATATACACATCCATAATCATGCATATATAATCAAACACAACACATTGCATTTACTTGCCCTTAGGCCATAAACCATCATCACAACAGGTCATCACATGCATTCACATCATATAACATCACACAAGTCATACAGCATATATATCAATAACACATTGCATGATACACATCAATTACACACAGTTAAGACGGTAAAAGTCGGCAAAACAACACTATTCTAATTCCCGACATAATTAAATCAGGCCACAATCTCAAAACCATTCTAATAAGAAAGAACATTTCATTAGCTCTCCAACGCATCAAACCGCGCCTCAAACCGACTTACGACCCAACAGTTATAAAGAAAACAATTTAGAAAAGCTGTCATGTTCGCAATGCGAAGCTCCCAGCGAGTCCTTTGCTTTCCTCATTCGCAGTACGAATGCCCCAGCGAACCATGGCAGAAATAAAATAGCCTACAGTTTCGCAGTGCGAACTCCCAGCGAACCTTCGCTGTCCCCTTCGCAGTGCGAATCCCCCAGCGAACCGTGGCAGAAAGAAAAATAACACAACGTTCGCAGTGCGAACCTCACGCGAACGTTCGTTTTCCCCTTCGCTGGCCATTCGCAGTGCGAACCTGTGAAACTAGAAAAACCCAGCAGCGCTATAGATCACTCCCAACCAACATTTCAACCCCCAAAACACTTCCAAACCAAAACATAACAATCCGAACATAACCCAATCATGGTAACAAGTATTCTACAACATTTATATCACATTTCATCCGCGAACGCATCGATTCTATCGTTCCGACCTAGAATTGAAAAGCTATGGAACACCGCAAACAATCTAACACACACATACATAATCATACACAAACATATTATAACCGAGTTTCGCACCCTTACCCGATTAAATCGTGTTTGAAAAGTCCGTTGATTGATTTTCTTCCTTTCCAAGTTTTTCTCTCTTTTCTTCTTTCTTTCTCTTTTCTTTCTTCTCTTTTTCTTTCTCTCTATTTGTCTCTCTATGTTTCTATTATATGAAAAATATAATATCTACCCAAACAAAAGACCAAAATACCCCTACACTCAAATATCTCGCAAACGCTCCCAAAACGCGATAAAACATAATCACAATGAAAAATAATATTTTAACAAATAAAAGTCAAAATAAAATAATATAATAATAAAAATAATTAAATCGACTCGATTCAATAAAACTAACAAAAACTGGGGCGTTACACTTATGGTCCCCATAGATAGGACTTTCTTAATTCAGATTTAGCAAACTTGATTACAGCAGAATTCGTTCATTTACCTTTCCATTAGCAGAAACCTAATTTCTTTTAGACAGCAAATAGAATTTCCCAAGATACTTGTACCACTTCTAATTCAATCCATTGATACCCAACGACAGAATCAGAACAACCTGATAAGTTCACCCAGAACTTATATCAATAGAGCAATGTCACAACATCTTGTCTGACATATCAACCTCACTTGAGGAAATCTATCACAAACAGCTTGAAACCATAAACAATCTGCACCACTGCAGCAATACTTCTTAGATCAAGGAGCAACTCCCCCTATCTAAGATAACCAGTGCTCCTCCAACGAACACTTATGTAGATGAATGGAAAACATAAGACACATCTTCATGTCTTCAAGAGCGCACCCTTTGTCCAACCTACCTACTGAACACAATCATCAACTGCACTTATTGCTTCTTCTGACAAGAACCAATAATCACTCATACATAAACACCATCATGCTTCCCGTGAGATCACATTAGGATCACCATCCTAAATTAACAAACTCTTGGATTGAGACCAAAACTCCATTGATCCCTCTCTTCTTGAACCTATCTATACACCACACGAATTCCTCTTGAATTCTCATGTACAGACCTCCATGTTCCTTGAGATAAAATCCAATTGATCTGGAATGCTCCACATTCCTCAAAGAGATACCTTACCTCTTAGTTTGTTATCTTCTTAACGATGTCAGATATCGTATACATGCTCCAGAAATCTTCAGCCCATTTGCTACACAAGCACCAAACTGATTCACTTCTAGCATGTCCCATTCACATCAGACTTCCAAGACAGTCCTTTACCCATCATTATCCCATATGATAAGATAAATACCTCTTAGACAAGATGTGAGTGTCAAGTTCTACACTCAGAACTTAGTATCCTACTCCAAGGATAACCAACCCAAAAAATGTTCTAACATCAGTTTGGACATTCTTCACACATTACAGACACCACACACCATGGTTCTTGATATGCTCCACTACTGGACTTACTATCTGCATAGTAATCCAACTGAAGATCTTTAAACAACACTGCGCCACCAGCTTGATCATCAAGAACTCCAGAAACCCAAAGAGAGAAATAAACTCTCATCCACCAAAAGAAGGTAATCTTCCATCTTCAACCTAGAACTTCTACCACAAGCTCCAAGATGAACCAGACCCTCCTTACGTTTTCAACCAACTACCCTTCTGCCCTAGAGTAATTAGTTCCAAGCACCCTGCTTGAATGCACACTAAAGATAAACCAAATGCCAATTTTTGACTGATCTCATTCTTCTTCAGAACTCCCACAAGATACACTGATCCGCCAATGAAATTTGATCAATCAAGTTACATGAACTACTTGCTCCATAGCACGACATCTTGGATCCACCAAGCCTCTAGACATGTAACATCTTCTCCATCCACAGCTCCCGCAAACTGCATGAGATAGACCTTTTTGAAGCACCCATAACTTCCATTCTCTTGTAGATCACCTTATCTTAAGCTGATGTGCCACATCACCAGCTGAGATTCTGATGTTAAGCTAGATATCAGAACATTCTGATACGACATCCATCTGCTAAATTCAGCTCCTCTTTCTGCCACTTAGAAGAACCTCATCCCTTTAACAGAACCAGAGTTCCATGCTCTCATAGACTTGATTCAACAACCAAGTTTGAGTAGACAACCTACATCCTGCTTATCACATAGATTCCCTTCAAGCTCACACATTGATGAATAACTGCTTTGAAACTCCAAAAACTTCACACCTGCCACGTCTGAATCTTCAGAAGATAAAGTAGTCCTAGACTACACCATAGCCATACCAAAGTATGCCACTTTCCTTAGTAGAGCAGTCTGTAGAAATTCAGAGATAACCGCCACTTAACCTTGACCTTCAAAATGAGCAAGCTCTCATGCTCCTAAGTACCTAGATTAGAAATAAACTGATCCAAGCTGTGCCATCACCAGCACTCCATTCTGGACAAGTCTCTTGCTAGGACACTTTCCAGATAAACACCAGATGCTTCTAGTAACAACTTAAACACACCTGCTGCACTTCAATACTCTTAGATCAGAAATAAACTGATCCAAGAACCATCCATCAAGATTATGATGTCTTCTTCTTCATCTTTCACATCAGCATTGTCTAGACCAGTTTTTTTCCAGGAAACTATCCAGAGATCAGATGATTTTGCCTCACCATACTGAGCAGATTCTTAGGTCAACACCCAAGAGAAATAGAACAAAAAGCTTATGCAGTACCCCTCCCATGATTCTGCACAAACCAGATGAAGAGATGTTCCAACATCGTATAGAACATCAGCAATCTTGAACTTCACATGCAAGGATAATCAATTAAATACTTGTGAGTAACATAAATAGCAATTGATCTTAAATCCTTGTTCAATAATCTTGTTTCACTGTTGAAGCCACACTCCACCATATCACTTCATGAACACTTATCAAGTATCAATCTTTTTCAAGTATCTTCTTTGACGCACAACTTGTTGAGATACCAAGGCTGCCACCTTTGACTCAAGTAACTAAGATTCTCTCTGAACGAACCCTATTTACCTCAACAGTTCTGAACACTCCATATAGATTGGATCCTCCTTTAGGATTAGGAGAGATGAACCCTTCCTTGCTGTTTTGGATGGTGAAAATAAATCACCTCCACTTTCTTCAGATTTGTGTTTCATAGAAACACTTTCTAGTCAGAAGAATAACTAGAAGACTCCAGATTCACGACTGATACGCCTTTATGAGTGGACTTAAGATAATTCTCAAGTATCTTTGACAACCTAGCCGATCAATAATGTACCAAACTCCCAGGGTAAGAACTTGATAAACCTAAACTCAACTCCTCTCCTCTTCAACTGACTTCAAACCGCACCATGGAACCAAGCTTCCAAGTACCAAGTCACCATAACAGACATTCTTCAACAACTCCCTTCATTCCATCGCTCCCGACATTGGAATAAAAGGATGCAGATATCTTTAAACATAGAGGCCGGCGATTGAGATCTTCCACCATCTATCTTCAGTAACAAATCCAGAATACCATAATTCTAGAGTTCTTCCATCAGAAACATATGCTGCGGAACCACCAAGGAACAAATTCTGCTTGCCCTAATAAGATGTCAGAACATCTTATAAGACACCCCAACAAGAGAACTAGCCACTTCTCCTGCAGTTGTTGTAGAACCTCCTCAGCAACATGAACAACCACCGGGTTGTTACCTTCGATCCAGAACATCCATCCCATCCATTAATACCCTTGGGTATGTCTGAGTTGATTGATCTGATCTTCAAAACTCCTCCTTGTTTAAACGCCAGAAAGTATCTCCCAAAGATCTCATCCAGAACCAGACATGATGCCTGCTCTGATACCAATTGAAATTCTGGCATTGCAGACAGCAGATGTCCTAACCCATGTCAAGACATTGTTCTGCATAAACATTTAAATAAAGAACAGAACAGAAGACTGATACCTTGAATATCAGAACTACAGAAACACATATGTTACGACATCTGATCCAACATGTTAATCAAAATTGAACTGTAAATTGCAGAATGATAAACAACACAGAATATGATGACCTAGTTCGGTGCAACTCACCTACATCTGGGGATACCAATCCAAGAAGAAAAATTCATTATCAGTAGTATAGTTTTGATCGTGAAGGCTGGATCAGATCCTATAGAATTGGGCCGCCAAGTGCGTCAGGGATGCTGGTCGTATGGAGAGGAGGGGGGTGTACCTGCAAGGTACTCTGACACTCAAGTAAGAAAGGGTCAGAGAAAAGGGGCAAGTACAAAGTATGAATTCTTAGGGTGAATATTGCATACCTGACCCTCTCAAGCGAGAGGTTTATATAGAGCCCTCAGCGCGTGGCCAACGGTCTTATTTTCGGGACGAAATAACCGTTTTCCCCAAAGAACAGGTAACTACCCAAACTAGCCGTTATGTCGGGCAGGGTGCCCAAAACTAGTCGTTATGCCGGGCATAGGCATAGTTCTGGGCACCTACCCATAGCTGTTCGTGGAGCAATGAAGTCGTGCGTGACGGGAAGTAATTCCGGGGAGGAATGTTGCATTCCTTGCCCGGTTAGAGGGGCAGAAAGGTAACTTTTGCCCCTTTGTGGATTGGACTTAGGCAATTTGGGTCGTTTTGGAGCAGAAGCGGATTGGGCCATGTCTAGCCAGTGGTCCAGTCTAGAACAGGAGCCCCCCAAGTCGTTGCTCCTAGGCATGGGAGTGATGACTTAAGGACAATTCGTTGCTCCAGGGAGCTAGCATGGAGTCGTCGTTTGAAGACGAGGAGGATTATCTTAATGCGCCCATAACCCCTGGTGCTCGTGAGATTCGTGGTCGTGACCTTGTTGCCCGGTGTTCGGGGAGAGTAACGGTCAGACAGAATTGGAAACGATGGGACGCCACGTGTGCCTAGAGCTCCGTGTAGCAGTTAATAGGCAATGATGGCTAGTGGATAGCCATCATGGCCTACGAGCGCGTGCTCGCATGTGCCCCTTTGTATAAAAAGGGGAAAATCGTTCCATTTGGAACTTTTTGCTCTGATTTCTCTCCGTTTCCTTCAGTATTATTTCCCGTAACCGTCGTCTGCCTACTCCGACCACCGCTTCAAGCTTCGAGCAGCTACTTTCGTCTACTTAAATCAAGTAAGTTTTCTGATCCTTTGCTTATTTTACTCCTTTTTGTTGTCAATGGTAGGTTGCATGTGGTTAGGGCTAGGTTTAGAGGACGAAATGAGTGAGTTTCCGGCGATTGCTGGTGGTGGACGGTGGCTGTGCCATTTTTCTACCTCTAACATGTCGCCGGAGTTAGTAGTATGTTTCAGCGAGCAGGGTGGTCCACGGCGATGTTGCGACAGCTATGTATGTGTGACTGCCATGTCTGTTCATCTTCTGAGTGGGTGATGAGTTTGCCGGCAGGACATTCCCAGATTCCGGTGACGCTTTGTGATTTTCGGCGAAGCTTCAAATGGAAACTGGGTATGAGTGCGGGGAAGCTCCTCGCTCGGGGATGATTAGCTTCGAGCGTCTCCTTGCAGGGAGGTGTCAGCTTTTCCTTTGATGTTAGGGCTTAGGCCGGGGACGTTGTCCTCAGCCCTTTGCGCGCCCTTTCACTTGACTTAGCGGTGGAATGGTGGATTTGATTTGTTGTCGAATTCACTTTCTTCTCTGCTTTTCAGATGATCGTAATGGCGACGGGGCCAGATAGAGAGGTTATCCTAGATACATCCGAGGAAGAAACAGGCTCTTTGGAAAATAGTAACTCGATGGCGTCGAGCACCTCCAGTGATGTCGGGGAGGAAGAAGACTTGGAAGTTATGGACGAGGACGCCGCCAAAGGTCCTGATGAAGAATGGGAGGTGGCCGAGCCTTCCGAACGTGTGTCCACTTTCGCAACATATTTGGCCGATGTCTTCACGGAGGTTGGACCGGAGGGGGAGTGGAAGGTGCACTTCCCTACTGAGGAAGAGCGGGTTTGCACGAACTTCGGGGACCGTTTTACGATGTATGAATATGCCTTTAAGGAGTTGGGCCTGAGGTTGCCGTTCACTGAATTTCAACAGTCAGTGTTCATTCATTTGAGATAGGTCCCTACGCAACTGCATCCCAACTCGTTGGCCTTTATCTGGGCGTTTGAGCTGGTATGTGAGCATCTCTCCATAGGGGCTACTCTCCCTCTGTTCTTCACTGTCTTCCATCTTCAAAGGTAGCTATCGGGGAGGAAGTACGACTGGGTTTCTTTGAAACAGCTGCGTAAGCTGTTCAAGCCTTTCTCTGAATCGATACGGACGTTCAAGGAGCGATATTACGTTGTCGAGCCCCTGTTCGAAGCTGCCCAGGACAGTACATACGTCTGGGAGATTGAGGTGGACGAGGCTGGGAACGACCTGCGTGACGAGGAGGGAAAATTTATTGGGCGGAGAATCTATAAGTTCCCCATCCATTGGGCGCCCGATCATTTCGCCAAGAAGCCCTGCGACTATGTCCTCCAGCCGAACGAGCTCCACGGGCAGGATGCCATGGCGTATGAGGAGTTGGTGAAGTGGGTCAACTCCTTCTAGCTTGTTGAGTGCTGAACGAACAAGGGTAATCCGATCTTCGAGGAAGATGGGAGTCAGAGGGTTGAGCGTTGATTTATCAATATTAAGGCACTGCTGGAGTGCAAGACCCCCGAGGATGCCGGGAAGCTACTTGGTAGTCTTAGTTGTTTAAATTTGTTTGCTTTATTTCTTTTCCTCGTATCTAACGTGCTCGTATTTTGTTTGTGCAGGTGAGATGCCTCAGGCTCATGACCGGGTTGTGAGGAATGCTCTCACGAGGAACAAGACCAGTGCGGCTCCTCCGAAGTCTCGGTTTGCCGGTGCTCATGCTCCTCCTTCGGCGCAGTCTGCTGCGGGGACCTCTTCCTCTCCTACTCCTGCTCCCCGGGGGTCTTCTCTTCCCTTGACCGGTCGATCCAAGCCGCCAAGAATCACTGACGCTGTGGATCTCACTCAGACATCAGAGAAGGGGAAGTTCGAGCTTCCTCCTTGCATCCATGACAGGAAATTCTTCTAGGGTAACTCTCTGATTGTGCCTCGGGCGGAGTCTCTTTGCTTGGAAAGCATGGACCGCCCGAGCAAGAGGGCGTTGGTGGCTCAAGATGCTTCTGCCTTGGTCAGGATGCTGGAGATGGCGGCCGTTTACGCCGAAGGGGACTCTGCAACAGAGGCCAAACTTACCACTGCTCGGGCTTCCATGGCGTCCCTCAGAGAAGAAGCTAAGGTTACCGAAGATGCTCGGAAGAAGGCTGAGGAGAAGGTGGTTCAGTTGAAGAAGGAGAACTCTACGCTGGCGGCGGAGAAGAAAGTTGCTGAGGAGCTGGTCCAACGGCTGAGGGCGGCCAATGCCTCGGGTGATGATGAGCTGGAAGATGTGAAGGCATTGAAGATGAGATACGAGCTGGTTGCCCGTTTGCTGACGGCCGAGGATGATGGTATTGTCGTCGCGGAGGAGTATTTTGGGAACGCCGTGGCTCAACTGCGGGTGGTGAACCCTGAGCTTGACTTTTCTGTCGAGGACACCCACTATCTGGCGCACGTTGAGGATGGCAGGATCGTTATGCCCGATGCTCTCCTTGAAGGGAATAACGAGCATCAGCCCGCGGAGGACCAGAGGCCTTACTCCGAGCCTGCCGAGCATGTGGATGAGTGAGGAGTTTGTATTTTTGATGTTGTAATTTTTCTGACTTGCGTGCCGTGTAACCGTTGTAATTTATTTATTGGGGGGCGTGGCCCCCATTTGATGTAACCCAGTATAATCGTGGTCCTTGTGGCCACTTATCATGTTAAGTTATTATATGTTCGATTCTGTTATCTGCATGAACTTACTTGCTTTTATTTTTTGGCTAAGTGTTGTACTCATGCTCGTTGTGAATGTATGTCCGCCCGTGATAGGGGGTATTTGACTTGTGCGAGTAATTTGGGGGGATTGCTCATTGTAGATGTGTTCAGCAGTGAGGGGAACTGGTCGAACGGCCAGGGAATATCCTGGCGGGGGTGCGGAGCTCAGGTCGCGTTTGAGGCCTGAGTTCACGGCATGAATGTCCCATCACGAGCTGGGGTTCTGCCAGTCATGGTACTTTAACGACAGTGATGCTCGATCGAGGACCGCTGTCGAGCAGTTACCCGGCTCGTTACTGAGCGAGGTTCTGCTTTATTCGTATGTGACGCTTGTACCTAGACGTGCATATTGGTCGGTAGCTGACGTTTGTCGTTGTGACGGGTCGAACCGAGAATTTAGCTATAATATTTTTTTAGCTTTTCAGCGTTCCATGGTCGAGCAAGTTCTTCCCCGGTGAGATGTTCCAGGTAGTAGGCCCCATTTTCCATTTTTGCTCAGACGCGATAGGGCCCCTCCCAGTTGGCTGCTAGTTTTCCTTCTCGAGAGTCTTTGTGGTTTCTTCTTAGAACAAGGCTTCCCACGTCGAACTCTCGTCCTATCACCTTGGCGTTGTGCCCGATGGTAATTTTTTATTTCAGTGAGGCTTCGCAAAGGGCTGCTCCGGTTTGGATTTCCTCGACAAGGTCGAGTTCTTCTCGCAATGACTCGTCGTTCATCTCCTCGTATAGGGGCGACTCTGTCCGCCTAGAGGGCACGTGAACTTCGATGGGAATTACAGCCTCGGTCCCGTATGCTAGACAGAAAGGTGTTTCCCCGGTCGTTGAGTGTGGAGTTGTGCGGTATGCCCAGAGTACGCTGTGCAGTTCCTCGACCCATGCCTTCTTTGTTTCGTCCAGCCTTCGCTTGAGGCCTCGAAGGATGACTCGGTTGGCTGCTTCAGCCTGCCCGTTTGTTTGAGGGTGCTCTACGGATGCAAAGTAATGCTTCGTGCCCAGTTGGGCGACGAAGTCTTGAAACTTTCTGTCCGTGAATTGCGTCCTGTTGTCCGTTACTATCGCTTGGGGGATACCAAAATGTGCAAGGATGTTTTGTTTGTAGAAACGCAGGATGTTGAGGGCAGTTATTTTGGCTAGAGCTTCCGCTTCTATCCATTTTGTGAAATAGTCTACTCCCACTATTAGGTACTTGTTCTGGCTTGATCCTACCACAAAGGGTCCTAGGATGTCTAGGCTCCACCAGGCGAATGGCCACGGGGAGGACATAGCCTTGAGCTCGTTAGGCGGAGCTAGGTGCATGTCCCCGTGCCGTTGACATTTATCGCATTTCTTAACGTGTTCTTTCGCATCGTGCTGCATGGTCGGCCAATAGTATCCTGCTCGGAGGGCCTTTCGGGCAAGCGACCTTCCGCCGAGATGTTGGGTGTTGATTCCTTCGTGGATTTCGCGCAGGATGTGCGTGACCATTTCCTCCTCGACACATTTGAGCAGCGGGATGGAGAATCCCCGCCTGTAAAGTTTATCTTCGACCAAGACATAACAGCAGGCTCTTCGCCTGACTGTGCTGGCCTCCTTTGGGTCGGACGGAAGTTCGTCTTTGGCGAGATAGTTGTAGACGGGGGTCATCCAGTAGTTGTTGTTGCTGATCACCTGTACGTCGAATATCGGGGAGACTTTATCGATGCTGGGTCGAGGAAGTACTTCATGTATGACGGATTTGTTTCCGCCTTTCTTCTTTGTGCTGGCTAGTTTGGATAGCACGTCTGCTCGCACGTTATGTTCGCGGGGAACATGTTTTACTTCCACTGTTGTGAACTTCGCCATCTCCTTCTTGACCAGGGCCAAGTATTCGGTCAGGTTATCGTTTTTGGCTTGGTATTCTCCCCGGCCTTGGAGGGCCACGAGTTATGAGTCTGTGCAGATGACGACTTCCTCTGCGCCCAGGTCCTCGACCAGGCGTAGCCCAGCGAGGAAGGCTTAGTATTTAGCCTAGTTGTTGGAGGTTGGGAAGGACAGGGTGAGTGATACTTCAACGATAATGCCTTCGTTGCTTTCCAGTATGATGGCCGCACCGCTTCCTGCCGAGCTGGAGGCACCGTCCAAAAAAATGGTCCATTTGCTTGCTTCGTTCGCGGGGGAGTCTGCAAATGTCATTTCTGCGACGAAGTCGGCCAGAGCCTGGGCTTTCCTGCTTTCGTATTAGACATCGAATTCGGATAGTTCCAACGACCATTTAAACATCTGATCGGCCATGTCTGGTCGTCCGAGCAGCTGATTTATGGGTTGATCTGTTCAAATCACGATCGTGTGAGCCTGAAAGTAGTGTCTTAATCTCCTGGCTGCATTGATGAGGGCCAACGCCACCTTCTCTATATGTTGGTATCTTAACTCTGGTCCTTGCAGCACTTTGCTCGTGAAATAAATGGGCTTCTGCCCATTAGGTGTCTCGCGGATGAGAGCGGCGCTCACCGCTTCGGTTGCCACGACGAGGTATAGGTATAACGTTTCGCCATTGTCCGGGCGAGAGAGGACCGGTGGCTCTGAAAGTGCCCATTTCAGATGGATAAGGGCCTTGTCACACTCCTCGGTCCATTCAAATGCCGCCTCCTTGCGAAGGAGTTTGAAGAATGGTGGGGCGTGCTGGGCGGACTTAGCCACGAAACGGGATAGTGATGCAAGCATCCCGTTGAGGGACTAGATGGATTTTTTGGACTTGGGCGTAGGAAACTCGGAGAATGCCCGACATTTATCGGGATTGGCCTCGATTCCTCGTTCCGTTAAGTAGAAGTCGAGGAATTTGCCTGCCCGGACACCGAACGTGCACTTCTCCGGATTAAAACGCATTTTGTATTTCCTGGCCTGTTCGAAGACCTTTCTCAAATGGACAGTATGATCGGTTTCCTCGTGGGACTTTACGATCATGTCGTCCATGTAGACTTCGAGCATGTCGCCTATTTCTCCCCGAAATACCTTGTTCATCATTCATTGGTACGTTGCTCCGGCGTTCTTCAGGCCGAAGGGGATTACGTTGTAGTAATAGTTGCCCGATTCGGTCATGAAGGCCATATATTTTTTGTCGGACATTGCCATCGGAATTTGATTGTATCCCGAGTAGGCGTCCATGAACGATAAAAGTTTAAAACTAGCAGAATTATCAACAAGTTTATCAATATTGAGGAGGGGGAAGGCATCCTTCGGGCATGCCTTATTGAGATCGGTGTAATCAATGCACATGCGCCATTTTCCATTAGATTTTTTAACTAATACAACGTTGGACAACCAAGTGGTGTACTTGGCTTCTGAAATAAATTTGTCCTCGAGGAGGTCCTTTACAACTTTTTCAGCAGCCTCCGTCTTCTCCGGAGACTGATTTCTCCTACGTTGTGCTATGACCTTTACGGCTGGATCAATTGTCAGCTAGTGGCATGCGACGGATGGATCCAAGCCGGGCATTTCGGAGGCGCTCCATGCGAAGAGGTCGACATTCTTGCGGAGGCATGCCTTGAGCTGCTTCCTCACGATGTCGGGCAGATCTGCTCCAATCTTCACTCCCCACTGAGGGTCATCGCCGAACAGAATGATCTCAAAGTTGCCATCCGGTATTGGGCGCATCGGATGGGAGACGCTGCTGGACGATGTGGACGGGTTAGCTGAAGCTGCTCGTTCCTCCTGATGGTCTTCTTCCTGGAAGCGACTGTCGAGGTCGATGGAGTCGACCTGGGGAAGAGGCTTGGCTTCCTCGGAGCTGCTTGGCAATGCTGGCTTGCCCGATGCTTTTGGATTAGACGCAATGGCGTTGAGCCCCTTTGTAGCTGCCTCGAAACACCTACGTGCAGCTTCGATATCGCCGTACAGGGTGGAGACCATTCCTTTCGAAGTGTAATACTTCATCTTCAGGTGGACTGTTGAGGGTACCGCTACCAACTCGGCCAGAGTTGGCCTTCCAAAAATGCACTGGTATAGTGGCGGGTAGTCGATCACCAGGAATTGCACCTTGATGGATCTGGCCGTCTCAGCTGATCCGAAGGTCACGATCAGTTCGACGTAGCCCCACAGCTTGGTCACTGATTTGTTAAATCCCTGTAAATCGGACCCTACATAGGGGGTAAGGTGCGATTCATCCAGCTGAAGCGTTGAGAACAGCTGGGAGTACATGACGTCGACCGAGCTGCCCTGGTCGACTAGGATTCTGTGAACGTCAAAGTTCGCCATTCGGGCTCTGACGAGCAAAGGTATGCTCGAGTTCGGGGATCCACCGAGGAGTTCTTCCCGGTAGAAGAAGATGGGCACGGAGCCTTTCTGGGCCTGATCGAGCGTGGTCACTTTATTGGAGCTCGTGTTGATCAGATGCTCGAACTTGCGTTTCACAGAGCCCACAGTGACTTTGTTGAAGCCCCCGCCAGAGATGACCATGGCGGAGGGAAAATTCTCCCACGGGTTGTGGGCCGTGAAATAAGCAGGGGCGCTGAGCCCGTCCGGGACGTAGAAGTCCTTCGGTCGCGATATGGACATAGCGACCTGTATGTTGGCGTCTTCCGAGGAGGGCACTTCCTCCTCTATCTTCTTGGACTCCTGGGCGTCCTGCCGAGGAGTGTCCGTCTTCTTCGCGAATTATTTCAGGTGCCCGTCCCTGATCAGTATCTTAATGGCATCCTTCAGATAGATGCAATCCTCCGTAGTGTGGGCGTGACTCTTGTGGAAACGACAGTATTTTGATTTGTCTACGTTTGGTCTGTTCGGCAGCTTCTTGGGGAAGCGGACCCCTGCCTGCTTAAACTCCAAATTGTCACATTCGGACAAGATCTTTTCCCTGGAGACGGTCAGGGGAGTGTAGTCATGGAACCGCCCGGAGGGCCCCTTATTGTCACGGGAGTCACGAGGACGATCCTCGCGCCTCCGTTCGCCCCGAAGAAATGTCGAGGCTTCCTCTCCTCTGGATGCCCGAGCATTCTCCTGATGGCGTGATGCTCGGACGTTGCTGGCCGCAACCTTCTCTTCGTACTGAATGTGTGATTGGGCTTTGAGGAGGAGGGCTTCTAAGTTCCTCGGTGGTGCGAGGCCAATGGCTTTAGAAAACTCGGAGCCTGGGCGGAGCCCTTGCTCGAGCAGAAACTTCTTCATTTCGTCCGTTGTAGGGACTTGTACAGCTTCCTTGTTGAACCTCTCGATATATGCGCGGAGAGGTTTATCTTTTCCTTGGATTATGGCTCCAAGGGAGACCTTAGTTTTAGGGTGGCGGCGAGATGCTGTGAAGTGCCGCAAAATAATCCTGCCCAGCTGTCTCCACGAGGTAATGGACTCCTCGGGCAGTTGCTTGTACCATGTCATTGCTCCCTTGCGGAGCATGGTCGGGAGCAGTCGGCATTTGATGGTGCCTCGTACGCCGCGGTAGTCTAACAGCGCATCAATGTTCTCGATGTCCTCGTCGGGGTCAGTGGTTCCGTCATACGTGCCAAGTGACGGGGGTTTCTCCAACCCTTTTGGGAGACGGGTAGCCAAGATCTCCTGGGACAACGGGCCGCGAGGCTCGTCGTCGCTGCTAGAACTGGTGTATGATGGGGACCGAATGGGATGCTCGCGGCGGCGGTTCCTTTGGGGAGAAGGGGAGCGGTTCCTTCGCGGAGAAGGTGAGTGGTTCCTTCGAGGAGAAGGCGATCAGTTCCTTCGAGGGGAAGGTGAGCGGGCCCGTCCTTTAGACTTGACCGCGGAGATTACTCGTTCCTTCGAGTCCTTTTGCGGTCGTGAGCGGGCTGGTCACGCGGGGAAATTTGGTCGCGCTTTCGGGCTGCGCGAGGATCAGGCTCTTGGCGCATTCTTCGGTCGATGTCTCTCCGAGGATGCGGGCTCCTTGATCGTCTTTGGTTCCTCCACGTGGGAGGGGATCTTGGACGGTTGGACTCTTCTAACGCCCCGATCCTCTCGCTTTGCTGCAGGATCAGGGTGTTGGTTTTGTTGATCGCCTCCAGGAGGGCTGCCATGGCCAGGTCGGCGTTGGACGGAACAGGAACGGACTGGACGTCAAGTGAAGGTTGATCGTTGTTGCGATCAGCAGGGGTAGGGGAAGGAGAAGCAGTGGCTCCGTCCCTGAGGAAACGAGTATCTCAGAGGAGAGATGACTGGCCGTCAACGTCAGATTTGTTGATGGGGAGGATGGTGGTTTGGAGAGCATCCTTGGTGCGATCTTGGGAGGCCATGATCGTGATGATGTTTGAGAATTGTTTTGATCTTCGGTTTTTGGGGAAAGAAAGATGGGGAGAATAAGGCTTCCCACAGACGGCGCCACTGATCGTGAAGGCTGGATCAGATCCTGTAGAATTGGGCCGCCAAGTGCGTCAGGGATGCTGGTCGTATGGAGAGGAGGGGGTGTACCTGCAAGGTACTCCGACGCTCAAGTAAGAAAGGGTCAGAGAAAAGGGGCAAGTACAAAATATGAATTCTTAGGGTGAATATTGGATACCTGACCCTCTCAAGTGAGAGGGTTTATATAGAGCCCCCAGCGCGTGGCCAACGGTCCTATTTTTGGGGCGAAATAACCGTTTTCCCCAAAGAATAGGTAACTACCCAAACTAGCCGTTATGTCGGGCAGGGTGCCCAAAACTAGCCGTTATGTCGGGCATAGGCATAGTTCCGTGCACCTGCCCATAGCTGTTCGGGGAGCAATGAAGCCGTGCGTGACGGGCAGTAATTCCGAGGAGGAACGTTGCATTCCTTGCCCGTTTGGAGGGGCAGAAAGGTAACTTTTGCCCCTCTGTGGATTGGACTTAGGCAATTTGGGCCGTTCTGGAGCAGAAGCGGATTGGACCATGTCTAGCCATTGGTCCAGTCCAGAACAAGTTTTATGTAAACTACCTCAGGTTTACAGAAAGCACCCACGTTAACCTATCACTACCCAATGAAGACTTTATCATTAGAAGTCACATCTAATTGATAAAAGAAACCCATCTCACTCCCTAAATCACAACTTATGATTATCTAACATTTAATACCTCATAACTGTATCATCCTTGTTGAAAGACACCCCTTCCAATACAAAGTTCAGTCAAGCATTTTTGACTAATAAGTTAACTTGGATTTGCTTCAAAGCTTCATCCAAGGAAACTATACAAGTACATATGTCTACCACACGACATCAAATCGATACAGAGGGAGACTTACAAGAGAAACCTATAACTCTCAAAACCTAAACCCTACTTTACAAAATAGGATTCCTAAGTCTATGTCGTCCTCTCTCTCTCTCTCTTGTGCATTAGGTCCTAGTATTCTTTTATAGCCTTCTGCTAAGTTGGACTTCATATTTTTTATCCATGATCCACTGCTAATCGCGTCTAAAATCTTGGAACAGATTAAAAACAAGCCTGATGTGATAGTTATGATGTCGAGTCTTCATGCTGAGACATTTCATTCGACATCTTCAGTCTGGGACAAAAACCTTCATGTTGGAACATCTTTTACAACATTATGTTTTACTAAAATTTAGTCAAACTCTTGAAGCTTTCATAAATAACAAAAATTGTGTTAGATTATCATAACAAATAAACTAAAATACTATTTTCTCATATATGAATATATGAGAAACTCATAAATTTATCTCAAACAAAATAATGAAAAAAAATATAAGTACATAAAACTCAACATTAATAAAAGTTTCTATACAACTCAATAAAAGCAAACTATAAACAAATGAACATGTAATTGATGAGTACATAATTATTGTAAATATGAAACAATTTGGAACAATTGTTTATATTAAGCTTAGTCTACATGCTTAATGTTGCTCATATATACTTGTGCAGTACATTAGTATAATCTAATGGGAATATCAAAGAGACGCGTTCGAAAGGGTAGGATGTGTTTGGAAACTTCTAGTTTGTGAAACAGAATATGATTCTATCATTGAGGTAAGAGCAGTGTTAGCCATGATGGCTAGAGAACATAGATCTTGCAGAGATAGTGGAACGTTTGATTTGGAGAGTGGAAGAAGAAAATAAATATGATCCAATTGAAGCTCTTGATTTGGAGGCACAGAAGGTAAATATGATCCAACATACATGGTTTCTGAGGAACAAAGGAAGTGGTTTGGATTCTGAGACAGAACATGCCATGCTTTTATTGGCTCTTTCAATTGTTGTAGCTTTCCATTTGAGTGTACTATGTTAACAACAATAGTGGATTTGTTTCCACTTTTGTTTGTTTTAAGATTTGATGCACAACTACCCATGAATGTTTTTGATTTTGTGTTTGTGGGATTATGGAAGGTTAGAAACATTATTTATAGGGAAAGAAAAGAGAAAAAGGGAGACATTATTCATCAGTACTGTTTGTTTATTTAGACAATGATGCATGCAAAACACGAATGGTGTAGAGTTTGATATTGACTATTGCACATTCTCTGTTACTTCCTTTTCGGGCATATTTTTTTTTGGCAATAAATTACGGCGGTGCTTGACTTTACTAAACATCACCGGCCGTTCATGGATAATGCTATGATGTTTCGAGATGCTTTAATCCATTTCCATAAAAATTCAACAAATTAATACCTGATTTTGACAAAATTGGTTAATACAATAGTTAGTTTAAACAAGATTTCTCTTGAAATACACTAACAATCTTTTTAAATTGCAGTTAGAGTGGCACATAAAATTATTGGTATTAGAATTGTGGTTGTTGCACCTGAAGCCTGAATGTTAATTGAGAGGATTTTCGAATACGGTTAATGTTAATAAATCTCATTACTTTTAAAGATAGTTTTTTTTAAATGAAAATTTAATATTTGGTGAGAAAAACAGAATAAATTGAGACAAAATCTTTTAATGTTGTTACGAAAGAAAATACATAGAAACGATTTTAAAATACACTATGATTGCGGTCTAATACTATTGTCAAGATTATAATTGTTCCGTTCAAAAATTAGAAATGGAAGTTGTTGGATATTTGATGATCTTGAACCGTGGCTCGTATCTCCTTTACGGTGACGCGGGGTGGATTAGTATGGTTTGCACTTTAACGTTCAAGTCAGTTCAAAATTCAATATCAGTATAGTGAAAATGGAGATTAGAGAATATATCTTTGTTCTTTGCGTGTGAACTGATGTTTCTACCTTAACTCAAGTGGAGTGGATTTGATATGGATTGTGTCTTAGTCATTTGGGTCTTTCATCGGCTCAGAACAATAACATTAGCAACACTGTGACCGCTAATTTAAAACTATACTCACCGACTTAAATATCAAATTTAATTCAAAATAAAAATGTCTTAATTTTTTTTTTGAATTTTGAAATTTATGTCTAACTTCGTACACTACAAGAAAATCATGTTTTAGCTGCTAAAATTTAGCGTCGGCCCCGACTTCGACACTGCTAGCGTTGTTAATATGTCACCAAAGACCGACGCTACCATGTAAAAATCATGTTTTTGTTTATTTTATTATGTTAGTAAAGGTAGTGTCGGTCACAGCCGACGCCAAATATATATTTATTTTATGTAATCTTAATATTCATTTTTCAGCGACGGCTTTCTCCAACACTAATGCGCATTTAAACGTAATTTTATATTTTTTGTTTTTTTAACTTTAGCGTCACGTATAAATCGACGCTAATATTAGTGCGAAAAGTTTTTCATTTTCCTCTAAAACTAGTAGGATACCCGTGCGGACGCACGAGTTCCGTTGCGGACCTTTGAAATTGGACCAATATATTTTTATAGGAAAAAATGTAAATTCACAATTTGTAAAGAATTGTGTTAATAAAAAAAATGTAATATCAAATATTGATAAGTCAGAAAAAAATAGTGGACTACGGGATTTTCTACCAGTTAGATTATGAAACTCAAATAATAAATACAAAATATTTAAATGTAATGTAAAAAAAAAAAAAACATAAAATAGTAAAAGAAAAAAATATAAGTCAATCAAAGAGAAATATTGAAATGAAAGACATATTTATAAAAAATAAAAAATTTAATCAAATTTCCAATTTTTAAAAGAAAGAGAGCATTAATATATATTTCAATTATTCATATATTATCTTTAATAAAATTGTATGTTAAATTAAAAATAATTTCAAAAAAACAATATTAAATATCAATGCGTTTAAACCGATTTTGCCCCGGTCGTCACCGCGTTTACACGGTACTTATGTACTACCCGTGCGTTCACAAAAAATTTGCCATGGGAACCCGTGCATTACGACACGGTACTGATGTGTTACCCGTGCATTTGGTTTGGATACCCGTGCGTGCACACGGTATTGGTATAATATCCGTGTGTTGCCACGGTACCGGTGTGTTACCCGTGTATTCACAGTTATTTTAGTCTAGTTACCAGTGCGTTCATACGACACAGGTGTGACCCGGTCTTTCGCACGATACGTGTAAATCCGGTAGGGAGGCTTGTGTTTTGAAAATATAATTAAATTGTTAAAAAGAAAAGCAAAAATAATTTACAAAAATTCTTAATTATGTATAAAAGAAAGTAAATTTTTTAATAAAATATATATTTATAAAAGAAAGTCAAATTCTTAATAAAATTTAGTTAAGAGTTGAGTTCTTAATAAGATATAGTATTATTTATAAAAGAGAAAATTAAAATGCTGCTAAGTCTTCATCTGTATATAAATATATCTTAATCAACAATAATAATAATAATAATAATAATAATAATAATAATAACAATAATAATAATAATAATAATAATAATAATAATAATAATAATATCATCATTGAACTTATTTGTCCCTTAAATTTAAAATAAGATTTCCTAATGTTTTTTATATGAATTTTTGTCCAAATTTACATTTCCACGACACTATCTGTCCGGTTTCCATTGTTAATGGTCTATATGACCAATCACTCAATTGGAAGATGATATAATGTGGGATGTCATAATATATATTATAGCATAGTTGTAACAGGATGTAAAAACATCATTCAAAACATATAATCCATTGTCATGTGCGGGTAGAAAAAATTATTGAGCAATTTGTGTTTAACATTGTCAGTTTGTATCAAGCAGCCTGTCACTACAAACATTACCCCAGTATTATATGAGGGTTGAACATTAGCACTCAAAACATAAATGAAATTGGAAAATAAGTTGCAAATTTAATCAGAATCTCTAAATCTCCAGGCAGACATAGAGTTGTTCCATGTGTAGTCCCGCTCATCGTCATCGTCAGAATTAACCGGTTCGTAGTTGCGTTCTTCGACTTCATCAGAATCATGAAATGTATATTTTCTCAGATATCTGGATGCTTTTGTTTTTATTTTCCTCTTTCTTCTGTTACGTACCGCATGGGTGGCATGTGCCTGAACTTGAAAAGCAGTTTATGAAAAGTGTAAACATTGAAAACACAAGGGACCGTCGACTAAAGTCATCATAATACATTAACATTTAGTGAGAAGAAATATGTACCAGTCGCACCTGCAGAAGTGGTTGAAACTAGGGAGGCTGTTGGTCGGGTTCAGCGGGGGGGAATTCCGTAGCTGGTTGAACATCCGAAGGTGTTTGGTTGTCAGGAAGAGCTTCATTATCGACAACAGGTTGAATAATTTGTTGGGTCTATTAATGTTATGTACAGAAAGAGTTAGTGATTAAGTACTGTAGACATAGATGTTTTGATGAACAAAACGTGCACAATTTGTAAATTCCAAACCTGTAGAGGCCGTTGTCCCTCAACACGATGATCGTTACCATCTGGTAGTTGGAAATCAGGTGAAGGTTGCAGGAGAGGCGGTGTATGGACATCAGTAGCCTCTGGTGGCGGTTTCTGAACAGCAGCAGGCACCGGTGCATTGATACTGTGGTTGGATGCCATAGAGTAACTGATTTATTCTTCAACTTTGGTGTGTTATATAGAGTTTAGGAGGCATGAATATATAATGAGGGTTGAGACCCTACACCTTCCCCCTACATTGGAATTGGAAATGAATTAATAGTTTAGAAAATGTAAAGTTTGAATACTCAGAGGCAAATTAATAATGAGGAATGATGGTTAAGCGTACCATGCAGTTCGTAATACAAAGTATAGAATTATTGGTCATTAAATGAAATGAAAAGTAACCATGAAGAATTAATTTGTAACGTAAAATGAGATGTAAACCATTTGACAAACATAGTACTCATGTTCTTACTAAGCATGCTAGAATTAATTTGTCGAATAACAAAAGTAATCAACATGGAGGAGAATGGTGCAAAATATGGAAAAATAGGCATAGTATTTGATGTTTTACCTTAGGTGTGCAAAGAGATTGTCATTTCGACAGGGTTTTCTCAAATGATTGTGGAGTATCTGTGCCAGTTTCAGTTACCAGTGATACTATTTGAAGATCAGTGGCCAAGGCTACTGGTTTAAACTTATTTGAATGTGGTAGAAACACTGACACTGGTAACCTACAGCAAGCCCAACAATTCAAGGGCTGAAATAGCAACAATTTACCATGGCTCAACAATATACACTGAAAGAAAGCAGACATGTACACAAAATATCATTTGGATGAAAACAATCAATACAAATGGGAGTCGTACCTTTAAAGGAAGAAACTCCACTTCTGGTGACGCAAGATGAATATTGACACAAACACTGGTTTTTGTGATCCATTTGAAGTCCGGTTGCAGCAAGAAGATCTAGTTAGCTCAATCAGGCGATCCTGTGCCTTCCTCCTGCAAGAAAAGATATCAAAGTATAAGTTCACCAATAAATATGAAACACCAGTTTGAGACTCATGGGTTCAAACCTCTGCTGTCATGGTCCAAAGTGAGCTCAGCAAAAATATGAAACACCATATTCATGCATTTGATTACATATCCCGCATTCAGTAATTCTATACCACAACCAATGATATCATAATTTAATACAACTTTTAAAAAAGTGATGGGCAACAATGCAAACTAACTTTCTATCTCTATTCAGAATCAACACTTAACTGTATTTTCTTCTGCTGGTTGGGGGAGAGATGGCAGAAGATCCAATATTATGCTTCTAGTTGGAAATAGCTCACTCCGAGGACAACCAGAGCAACATCACCACAATTTTCGACGTCTTGATTGGCTTATCTGGTTCTGTTTTTTAACTTGCATAAACAATGCCCAAAACCATAACAAAGTAAAGAGAAAACATGCTTAACAATAGAACAATGTTCTTAATGAGAAAGAACACACCATCATAATGAAAATGTTAGACTATACATGTTAGGAGATTTTGAACAATGTGAGGATTTGGACCTTGAACATCATACAGGGAAATATAGTATTAAGTTGAATGTTACAAGCTATGTTGCAAAACTAACCTGGCAGATTGTTCTAAAAAATCTGCCATTATTTGAGTATATGACCTTTGTATAAACAATAAATCAAATGAAATCTTCAACCACTTTTATATCCATCATCAGCGAAATATGTAATAACTGAAACTAAAATAAGTTTCTACAAAGTTTCAAATAACACATCTCCAGAATATTCCTCAGCCAACACGTTATTCCTTAACCACCAGCGAGAAACCCACAACGGCACATCAAAGGATTCAAGAACGAAAGTTCATAAACCTTCCATATTTTAGAACATACCTTTGACAATGTACGAAGCGGCATATGTAGGATGAGTTCATGGCCTTTTCAGTTTCCGGTAGGGCTTTGTAAGAGATTCTGTTGAGAACAGATACGGGTTTTTTGGATTAGTTAAATATTAGTTAAAAAACCTAAACAGATCATATACAATAGAATAAGTTAATAACAAAACCTAAATTGAAAATGTCAAAGAGAAACCTTTTCGAGTCAGATCACCACCACAGACCACCACCACCCACCATCACACTCGTTGTCGAAAACCCGTTGCGACGACCCCAGATCTAAATGTATCTTAACTGGGATCTTCCCTAACTCTTTGCGGACGTTGATATCGCTGATGAGTTTGAAAGGTATGGCCATTGTTGAATCGTTTGTCGACGGTGTCCTATCTCATGATGTCGGAGAGGCGAAGTTGGACGGATCCCTTCTCACTATCAGTTCCATCACCATCTCAATTCTCTCAGCTTTCATCACCTCTGATAGTCTCTTTCTCTGCATTCAGACAATCAGAATTCAGTATAGTTCTGTCAAGAGCAAACAACTTATGTTCTTACCAAGAATTTTAGATCTAATTTACAAAAGCCAGAACATGGATCCTCTAATGTTCATCTAACAGTTGCACAGAATACAAATCTGATTATGCACATGAGCAGTGGAGTATCAATGCCAGTTTCAGTTACCAGTGATACTATCTGAAGGCAACAATAAGAAACATAAGTTCACCAATAAAAGAAAACAACATGCACTAAATATGTTTTCATTCAACAAATGACAAATGAACAACATATTAAAGGGTATGTTGAGAGAATTAAAATACCTTTCAGATCCACCAAAACCAAATCTTGCAGCAAATCGCCAATCACTACTACATCCATCCGTCAACACGTTATTCCTCAAACACCGGCGATATAGTTCAAACCTGCAAGAAACCTCCGAAAGGAGCCAACTCAGTGGCAGGACCTATCACGTTGAATCAATTTAGTCAACAGCATATTGCAAAAAATATCATTTTATTGAAAATCTTCAGTTGTGTCACCTGGTTACTTCACTCCTGCAACATACATACACATATCAAGAATAACCGCATATTAAATTCTCTCTGGAAATTTCAAGCTTAAGATAATGTTTATTTTCAAGATGAGACACCACTCACTGTGTGTGATGAAACAATACCAGTGGATCCATGGTAGATCTCACCTTTCACAAAAACCAGAAAAAATGATAGAATAATCAAAATGACAAACCCTAAATTACCATAGAATACTAAGATATGAAATGAAGAAAAATTGAACACAAACAAAAAGTATGATTTTTTAAACTGATATGAAAGGAAAATCAGAAAAGGTTTGAACTTTTCACTAATATATGAAAAACAACATGTAGCAAAACAAAAAGAAAATCGCCGCCACACTTCTCACTGGAAAACTGCGAATCTTGACCACCACACGTTCCTCACGAATCCATCACCACCACTGAAGTACCCTTTCGTCCTCTGTAACGCCCAAAATATTTGATTATTAATTTAATTGAATATTTTATTATTTGTTTGTGATTATTCGGTCGATTTTGTGTTGTGATAAATTAAGTCAGAATATTAAGTCGGAAAGTCGGGGAATAATATTATTAGTAATATTATAGTCGTAGGAGAGTGTTTGATTAAGTGGGCTTGGTTCGTGTCGGAATTAGTAAATTAAGGGGGTATGATTTTAGGCCCATTAGATATCATATTAGAATAATATTATTTTAATAAAAATAAAACAAATAATAGGAAAAGAAACAGTTAGGTTGTATCAGTAGAGGAGAAGAGGAGATCGTGAGAAGTTGAGAACGAGAGAGAGAAACCGCTACCGGTGCCAATTTCCCGGAATCCGATCGATTGTCGAGCTGCCTTCAATCCAAGGTAATGGTGGGTTCGACTATTATAACCGGGTTATGATGTATAATATAAGGGTCGGGGATTATATGATTGCTTCCATTGATTTTAGTTGTTGTCTGTGTGGAATCGTGATTCTGCTATTGTGATGTTGTTCAGTGTTGAAGTGTTGAGTTTTATCGTTGGGTGGAGTTTGTAAGTACTGCAGTGAAATTGATTGATTCTATAACAATGTTAATTGATCGATTTTTATGGAATTGGTTGCTGGTGATTTTATGAATGTTACCGTGGAGATCTGATTTTTTTTCCTGGGAAAATCTTGGTTGGGACGAACCTGCATTAGGGGTGGCGCAGGCCACCCATCACTTGCATAGGGGTGGCGCAGGCCACCCAAAATAACAAGGAAATAACATGTGGCGGGAGCCACAGGGGGATATGGCACAAGCCATGGGGTTTCTCATAAAGGGTGGCGCAAGCCACCCATGAGGGAAGGGGGACCCACTTCCATTATTCTCCTTTTCCAATTAATTCAAACTAATGTCACCATTTCCTTTTGTTTTAACAGAAAGCATTACTAAACAATTATCATGTTTTCTTTATGAACTGCTTAGGAATGTGGCGCAAGACACTGTTCCTTTTTAGTAATTTGTTTTGTTTTTAGTGATAGGCATAGCAGAAGGAACAGAAAGTTATGAAATAGTAATTATTATACAATTACATTATTAAGTCATAATTGTTAAGGTTAATGGATTAATAGAAACCACATGTTACTGAATCAATATATTAGTATCAGTATGTAGCAGAAACTTAATAGATTTTCATAGCAGAAAATCAATTGGAATCAGAATTATTTGAAAATAAGTAGCAGTTGTAATTTTGACAGAAAATAGAACAAGTAGCAGAAACATAATTTTTGACAGAAACAGGATTAATAACAATTCATGACAGAAGCTTGGAATTGATTTTAATGGCAATCGTAACAGAAAGTAGAATTTTGTAATAAACTGGGATTAAATAACAGAAGTTAAAAACAATACAGTTTTAGTCGGTTTAGCCGGTTTAGGCGGAAAATTTAGTTGCCCGGAATTTAACGAAAATTGTCGGGGTAAGTCGGGTGAAGTAGTAGGTGAATTTTGTTGAATTGTTTTGTTGAAATTCTGTCGGAAAAGTTGATTTGCAGGTACAACTAATTTTGTTGTTTCGTTCCGATATACGGACGGATTTTAAGTTGAAAGCGTAATAGCCAAAGTTGACTAAGTTGCTCATGTCGTATAAGTTGCTTACGTTGTTGACGTTGTTGTGTTGTTTACGTTGTTGAGTTGTGCATGTCATAAAACATACATTGCATTTTATGTCAGAGCCGTTGCTCCCACCATGTTGGCCTGGATTGGCATAAGTTGAAAGTTAGAAGTTGAAGGCTTACGCCTTGATGCCTCGATAAACTGGCAATTTTAAGTTGGGAGTTTTACTTCGATGGTACCACATGCATAACATTGTCGAGTCGCATTAAAGTTGCATTTTTTTGTTGTTGTTGATTTTGTTGGCTGTTGATGTGAAGTGGTGATATTTGTATGATTTCCATCTATGTATTATTTATCATACTTCGTTTATAATATTCGATAACTCACCTCTTCTGTTTGAATGTTGTCCCTATGTTGGCAACGTGCAGGTAATCATGAGGATTAGCCGGTTACTTTAGTTCGATTCGGTGGTTGTCGCTCTGATACGTAGCACTTGGGGGGATGACGCATGTCTTTTGTTTATTTATCTACATGCTGAATTTTTAATGAATTTGCCGAAACATACTTTGTTGTTTAATTTGAAGTTGTTTTATGTTGGATAAAGATGCTATTAATTTGTTTATGAATCCGCTGCGTTGCATTTGCTAAAGTTGAAGATTATTTGTTGGTTTATGTTCCCTTGAATTGCTATGTACCTTTCATGACTAACTGTTATGTGATTGTTAATAAAGTTGAAATTGTGATATCCCGTTTTATGTCGAAAATTTTATAACTCTGATTTTTAATTTAATTACCGGGTAGAAAATGGGGTGTTACATCCTCTGCTCGCAAGTTTGCACCACCGTGGCCACCGATTTTTCCTCATTTCTGATTGATATTCCTCCATTTTCCAGTTTTCATTTCTGCATACAAAAGAAAGAAGAAATAAGAGGAAGAGGAAAATAACGAAGAAGACGAAGAAAAGGTTTGATTGGGGAAAAATCGTTGCTGTTTTCCAGATTTTTCAGAAACTGAAGTGATAGACGTGAGAAAACATTTGAGTGACAATTGAAAGAGAAGAGGAAAGAGAAGAAAGTTTGAATTGGATAGATAGTTTTGGAACTAAACAACACCAAATAACATCATCAATACATTCAAATCAAAATAGCAAAGGCATAATACACAAAATAGATAGTTGAAATTCAACAATATGACACAATTGGTTGCAAAAAGTAATTTTAGGACAAAAATTACCCTTAGTTTGGCAATGTGGCAAGATTAGAGGGAAGGGTAGAAATGGATTTTCCAGAGCCTCAACTTTTCTTATATAGTAAGATTTCGTTTGCCTCCTTTTATATTGTCTAAGAAGTTATTAAATATTTTTATTAGACGTGTCGGTTTTAGCCGACGCTAACTGTGTAATTTTTTTGACGCTAGCGCCGCGCTGATGCGACGCTAATAGTGGTGCGAAAAGTTTTCATTTCCCTCTACAAATTTCGTTTTCCCTCTATAATTTTGTTTGGCTCCTTTATAATTTTTTATGTTTTAATTTTAGCGTCTGTGCAAGGCCGACGCTATGTATAATATTATTAATTATATATTTTACTGAATTTGTAAATTATATCTAGAATTAAAATTAAAACTTTATATTAATTAAATAAATAAAATCTAATTAATAAAATAAAACTAAATTAAAATTAAAATTAGTAAAATTGATAAAATAAAAATAAAAATTAATAAACTAAAATAAATTTGATAAAATAATTATATATTAATAAAATAAATAAAAAATTTGATTACTAAAATAAAATAAAAACTAAATTGAAATTTAAATGAAAATATAAAAATAAAATTATATATATTAATAAAATAAAATAAAATTACAATTAAATTAATAAAATAAAAATAAATAAAATTAAAATTAAAAATTAATTAGTCTTCTTTCGCTTATACACTTTCAGCACAATCTCAATCGCTTCAGCACAATCTCAATCTTTCCGTCTCAATCTCTCCGTCTCATTCGCTTCAATCGCTCAAGGTATACATTTCTCTCTTCTCTACTCTGTTTCACTGCACTTTGTTTACGTTCTGTTTGTGAATTACACTTTCAGTTTTCATTCTCGTTGTTTTGTCTTGATTGTATTGTTGTATTTAGGGTTTTGATTTAGGGTCTTGATGGAATAGTTTTCTTTCTTTCACCGATTAGGGTTTCTTTGACCACAGGGGTTCTGGTTTCAAGTATCTCAGACATCGAGATAGGATTAAAGCTTGCTCTTGCAGATACTTATTCAAAGCTTGTTTATACCTCTTTTGTGGACAGTGAATCTTGAAATGGAATTTGGATTCATGTTTTAAAACTTTTTTAATTGATGGCCTGATTTTTGAATTTGGATAAACCTGTTAAATGAAATCATGTCAGTTAGTTAATCAATGACCTGTGAAATTGTGTTTGAATTGGTGAATCAGATTGAATAACCAACTAAGTTAGTCGTGAATTACTTTATGCTATGCTTAGGTTTGGACTTTACCATGCTTGAGATTGGAAATGTGAATAATATGTGCAATGCGTTGGGTTAAATTGTGATGTTGTTGTTAATAAATTAGTATTGTACCTTACTGTAAAACTTATACTAGAAGTTAAAAATTAATGATCTCATGCTATCTTGTCTCTAAATTGGAGGGGCTGTTGAATTTATGTTAACTAACTAAGTCTCTTAACTTTGTAAACGTATGTAAGAACAATAATTAATGAAGAGTTTTGGGAAATGTTAGAAAATTAGTTATGTGGAGAGTTAGTTATGTTAGGGTTCAGTTAGTTCAAGTAGTTAGATGATGAAAACACTGGTGAGCAATGAAGATGGTTGAGCATAAGGGAAAAGATTGAAGAAACAGAAAGGCGAAGGGTGATCAATTTCAGAGTCAGTTGCAAATGTGTTTCTTTTCTATAGAATGGGGTGAGATTGCCTTTTATACCCTCTCTAATTTTTCTTTTTTCTAAGTTACGATATGTGAAGTTGGTTATAGAGTGAAATTTTGTTAGGACAGTTGCGGGTGGTTATAACAGTTAGTGAATATGTTAGGTTGGTTATGAAATTGTTAGTGAAAATGGTATGGAATTTGGAATAGCTTAGCTCATGGGGTTGCAATTAGTTAGAGCAACAAAATTCTGTTATGCAATTAGTTTAAGATGCCTAGTTGTTAAATGGTTCATGTAAGTTGGTTAGAGATTAGATGATTTTGTTAATTGTTCTGTTAAAAATTGTTAACTCATTTATGAATCAATTAGTTAACTATTATTTTTTTCATTATGTATTAGTTAAAGCCCAATGTTGAATGCTTAGAGTTTGAAGGTTGTGAAATGCTGTCATGACTTGATGCTTTGAGATGCAATTAAGTTGCCTTGCTTAAATGATGTTACTTAAATGCTGTCATGACTTGATGCTTTGATAATTTTATTGTAATTTGCAACCTTGACACTGTTCATTTTCATGAATTAGGTATGTTTTCGTCCTATATTTACATTTATGCTTTATTATTAGGTTGATCCGTTGGAGAAGTTAGATCCTAAAGTTGCAGACATTCTTGGCGATATAGATGAAAATTTTCTGGAGTCTGTGAGTATTTTTTTTCTTTCTTTTTGGTGTGATGTATTGTGTTGTTATGGACTGATGGGATTTTGTTCACATAATTTGAAAATGGGAGTATTGTGTTGTTATAATTCAGTTAGCTTGTGTAAAAGTCTGATTTTATTATTGCTTAGTTGGTTAGTGTTGTTGAGCTTAGTTTTGTGAGTATTGTAATTGAAATTCTGTTAACTTATATGAAGATTTCGAAATATTGCCCTGTAGCTTATTGTTGCATAGATTAAGGTCTTCTAACGAATACGATGAGATTACACTAATATGCCCTGTAAATTGATTGTTTGATAGAAGTAAATTTTTCAAACAAGGCAAAGATAACAGGGAGGAAGGAATTGTTCCATTTAACATGTTGTTATCTAAATAAAATGCAATTAGTTTTTGAAACCGCCCAATTTTTTTGGGTAGGGGACCCACTAATTTATTATGAGATCAATTTAATGTAACAAGTTGATTCAAGGTAAATAATGAAGAAGGAATTTGTCCTTTTAAATTGTTTGAATATAGAAAGAGTTGGTGCAGTTTGGTCATCCCACCAAACACATATGGAATCTATTAGATTGGTGAAATACATTTGGCAGTTATCCCTTGTCGTAACCCGGAATTTGACCTCCCTCTTTTGCCTTTTGCATAAGCACGCGCATTCGCATCGCTAGCATACACACTCGCATCTTTTCCTCTTCGATTTTGTTGCAGGAATTTTCATGTTCTCCAAGCCCGAGTAATGGCATCCTCTCAAGATTATCTCATCATCAAAACAAGCTCAACATAAAGTTTTCCATGCTCACTCATCAAATCAAGAGGTGGAAAATCGAAACCGGGACTTCAGTATCATTTCCTAAGAAATTTGGGCAAAAATTGACTGAAGTAACCGGTTACTCAGTGCAAAATTGCGGTTCCTGCTGCATTTTTGGGACAGCAGCCATGCACTCTCTTTGGTCTTTGGTTCCACTTGATTCTAGTAGCGTGTGGAACATTCTAGACATCTCTAGACATTTCAAGACATTCCAAGTGCATTTGTTCCAATGCTTCACTCTAAAATAAGTGCACCATGTTCCTTGCTTTCCAAGTATGTGGACCTTTGGATGTTGGAGCTCACATTGGGATTGTTATCGAGTTGGTTCTAACTAACCGAGTTAACCACCTTGACTCAGTGAGTCAAGTCCAACTAACTCCTAGCCTAGTTCTAAACCCAAAGCTAAGTCCATAGCTAGCTCCAAACCTCTCACACTCCAAACCAAAAATCTATATAAACAATCCTTCACTCACTTTTCAAAGCCCCCACCATTTTTCAACCAAAAAAAAACCTTCAACCATTTGTACAATTCACTCTCAATTCTCTCACATTCTCTCTGATTTTTCTCTTCTACATCTTCATCTTCATCTCAATTCTCTTCCAAAACCTCACCAAAGCTCATTTCTACTTTGAAGGATAATCACTTTTACATCAAAAGTGATTATTTCTTGAGCTCAAATTTCATCATTCTTGCTATTACACTTGGATTTCTGGAGTATTTTCTGAAGGGAAATTTGCGATATATACGCAGTGGAAAACAAAAAAAAATTCCCATTAGAGATCCTTACGAAAGATCATGATCTGTGATAGAAAGGTTACCTCTTGTGGCGATGAAACCTTTGATTCCAAATCTATGGATGATCACGAGCGTTGTACGATGAATAACGCCTCAACTCAGTCCACATGAACAGCTTCCTTCAGTCACAGTGCTAGCTGATTACGATTGAAGGTTTTGAGTGAGGGAGAGGAAAAATAGAATACGGCCAGGGTTTCAACAACAACTACATTGAGCTTCTGCACAAGGGTTCTATTTATAGAACTACTTGTGTGGGCTATAAGCTAAAATGCCCAACTCAATAATAATATTATTATATTATTATAATAACTATTATTATAATAAATATAATTTTATTATTATTATATTTTATTATTATTATATTTTATTATTATTATATTTTATAACTATTATAAAATTAATAATAACTATTATTATATTACATGGTACCTTACCATATTCCGTATTCTATTCAAGTGCACCGTACCTTACGGTGTTCCTTATTTACTTTATCTCTTCTCCAACTGTCCTTATGTGTGTGACCCTGTAGGATTTCGCAACATTGGCAATTATATTAAATCATGTATTTAACATAATAAATAGTGAGCGGTATCTAGCAACACATCACTGCTACCCAAGTCACAAAATTGTCATGTGATCTGACAAAACCTTTTGTGATAGTACTTGTGTGTAAAATTACCCTTTTGCCCCTATGTCTATATTGAACACAAGGCATATACCGTGTCATCCTTGTCCAGTTCAATATTGGGCCCTTAGACATTTATCCTGTTATGCAGGATGGGCAAATTCCATCTAGGCTACTCATGTCCCTCAGCAAGCTTTGTGAAGTACCCATTAATTGTCTTTATGATCATCCAGTTACGGAGAATGTTTGATCAGCAATAAAGTACTTGACTCTACATCTAAGGTACATAGTAGTTTCAGGTCGAAGGGTGGTATACACCACTATCACCATGAGAGTAACTTATGACACTTTGCATAATATTCTATGTAGTACTCTCATAGTGGGTCAATCCAGTATAAATATTACTCCTAATATTCATACCTATGACAAGACTTGATAACTCCTTATCCATGATCCATGAGATGTGATCATCAGTCTATCTACATAATAGTCTTAATGCTTTAAGGCTATCCCATTTCACATTAAAGCTCGACTATGGATGCTTTAAGAATAGTGTCCTTATGTTTAATGGAATCTCATGATTAAGTCATACTTAATGTTTCATTAAACGAACTAGCTATTCTAGGGACTTATCATTTTGGAAAAACAAACATAATAAAGAAATGCCTTTTATTATTAATAAATAATTTGATACAAGTACCAAAAGTATTGACCTCTAGGACTTACACCAACAATCTCCCACTAGCACTAGAGCCAATCAGGCATACCCCTAATACCCATAGATCTAGTATGACCATCATGCTTCAGCTGCGCAAGAGGTTTTGTTAGTGGGTCAGCAATATTGTCAAGTGTAGGTACTCTGCATATCTTCACATCTCCACGATCTATTATCTCTCGAATGAGATGCTAACGCCTAAGTATGTGTTTGGATCGTTGGTGAGATCTAGGCTCCTTAGCTTGTGCGATAGCACCATTGTTATCACAATAGAGATCAATGGGGTCCACAATGCTAGGGATTATGCCAAGTTCACTAATGAACTTTTTGATCCAAACAACTTCCTTCGCTGCATTTGAGGCAGCAATATACTCGGCCTCGGTTGTAGAATCAGCAATTGTTTCTTGCTTTGAACTTTTCCAGCTCACAGCGCCACCATTTAGGCAGAACACATAACCAGATTGCGATCTAAAGTCATCCTTATCAGTCTGGAAGCTAGCATCGGTGTAACCAATTACCGCAAGCTCTTCCTGACCTCCATATATCAAGAATGAGTCCTTAGTCCTTCTCAAGTACTTAAGGATATTATTGACAACTACCCAGTGAGCATCACCAGGATCAGATTGGTACCTACTCGTTGCACTTAAAGCATACGAGACATCTGGTCGAGTACATAACATGGCATACATGATAGATCCTATTGCAGATACATATGGAATCTTATTCATGCGATCCCTTTCTTCCTTTGTTGAAGGGGATTGTGTTTTTGATAGACATAGGCCATGTTGCATAGGTATGAATCCTTTCTTGGAATCATGCATATTAAAGCGTCTTAACACTTTGTCTATGTATGTACTCTGACTTAGACCAAGCAGTTTTTGTGATCTATCTCTATAGATCCTGATTCCTAATATATAGGCTGCTTCACCAAGGTCCTTCATAGAAAAACATTTCCCTAACCAAGCTTTTACTTGTTGCAAGGTAGAGATATCGTTTCCAATGAGTAATATGTCATCTACATATAATACCAAGAAAACGATTATGCTCCCACTAACCTTCTTGTAGACACAAGGCTCATCTTCATTCTTTATGAATCCATATTGTTTTACAGTTTCATCAAAACAAAGATTCCAGCTTCTAGAAGCTTGCTTTAATCCGTAGATTGATCGTTGTAACTTGCATATCTTTTGGGCTTCTTCGGGTATGTCAAATCCTTCAGGTTGTGTCATGTACACATCCTCAAGAAGATTCCCATTAAGGAAAGCAGTCTTGAAATCCATCTGCCATATTTCATAATCATGATATGCAGCGATAGCAAGTAAAATCCGAACCGATTTAAGCATTGCAACTGGTGAAAAAGTTTCATCATAGTCTACACCATGAATTTGTTTATAACCTTTAGCAACTAATCTTGCCTTATAGGTATGTACCTTACCATCCATGTCAGTCTTCTTTTTGAAGATCCACTTGCATCCTATAGGATTAATTCCTACAGGAGGCTCTACCAAGGTCCAAACCTGGTTTGTGTACATGGAATCCATTTCAGATTTCATGGCTTCTAGCCACTTCTCAGACTCAGGACCAGTTATGGCCTCTTGATAGGTTACAGGCTCATCTTTATCCATGAGTAATACTTCACCTTGATCATTTATGAGATATCCATATCTCTCTGGTTGGTGACGTATCCTGCTCGACCTACGCTGGTCTTGTTCTACTTGAGCAGGTTGCTCTTCCACAACTACTTGTGGTTCCTGCTCTAATTCCTCCATAGGTGTATTAATGCTTTATGATTCTTGAATTTCTTCAAGCTCTACTTTCCTCCCACTGATTCCTTTAGAAATAAAGTCCCTTTCCAAGAAAACTCCAGTTCGAGCGACAAACACTTTGCCCTCAGAAGGATTGTAGAAGTAATACCCTCTTGTTTCTTTAGGATACCCCACAAATAGACATAACCATATCTAAATAGACATAACCATATCTACTGAAATCATCGGTAAATGTGATGAAGTATTGAAAACCTCCTCTGGCTGGTATGTTCAGTGGTCCACATACGTCAGTGTGTATGAGGGCCAAAAGATCATTAGCCCTTTCACCTTTTCCTGTGAATGGGGACTTTGTCATCTTTCCAATTAAACAAGATTTGCATGTATCATATGATTCGTAATCAAAAGAGTCCAATAGTCCATCTTTATGGAGTTTGGAGATGCATTTCTCATTTATATGGCCTAAGCGACAATGCCAAAGGTAACTTGGATTTAACTCGTTAGGTTTCATCCTTTTAGTATTAATGTTATAAATTGGCATTTCAAGATCAAGGACATATTGTCGCTCCCGGGATTTTCATCCAAGTACAAACGCGAAAGTGGCACCGAAACAGAGTCGCCAGCAATGTGTATTTATCCCAAGAGAGGGAAAGGAAACACCGCGTAAACCTGAGAGAAAGGAAAAGCATGGTCTTGCGACCAAGAGAAATGGGTTCGGGAGTCGGTTACGCGAGAGGAAGGTATTAGCACCCCCACGCGTCCATCGTACCCGATGGGATCCACGCTTGCTGCTTCAATCAAAAGGTGTAAGAAAAGAATGCTGGAAGAGGAACTGAAAGAAAGAAAGGAAAAGGAACAAGAAACAAATGTAGGGAAAATAAAAGAAGTGCTCGCATGGGCCCTACCCCACTGCCTACGTATCTCATCGGGAACATGAGAATCAGAGCGACGTAGTTCCCCTCACTAGGGATGGATTGTTTTTTAGAGAACGGCTTACGTTCTAGCTCAGGTGTTGCAGGCTCGCTGGTCCGAGTGCGTTACCATCTTGCAAGAGAACGAGTAGAAGCGCGTTCGTGCGTTGAGAATGAATGAGATGAGAAAAGAATTCCCGAAGGAAAGACGTTATTGTTTGTTTTTGTCTTTTAGAAGTTTTTTCCATTTATTTGCATATGACAGTGTATCTGAATCTTAGTCATTGGAATGTGTACATTCTCACATTCCAAGATGGAATGAGTAAGAAAGCACACTAAGGGTGAAGAAGACCCCCACACTTAGTTCCAATTGTCAAGGTTCAAACACACTAGCATACTTGTATTTATTAAGTGTTTTTGTTGATTAAGAAATGAAGAAGTGTTTTTTATTATTTGCACCTTCAACAAGTATTGCATTTAAGTCCCTCATACAAGATCAAATGTTTAACACATTGACCCAAGATGGGCTATATGCTACACATTCTAAGATTACAAGAGAAGACCCCTTATAATCTTTTCTTTATATGAAAGGCCTAAATGCAATAAATGCCTACCTTTATTATATGTTTTGAATTTTCTTTGAGATGAGAAGATGAAAGACTCAAGAGAGGGTAAAGGTAAAAACCTATATGGACTAAGACTCAATCCTAATTGATTAGTTAAGGGAGTGATCCTAAAGTTTGTGAGGTTTCAACCTAAAGTCTAAAGAAAGAATGAATTAAACAATTCACTTCTAAAGTAGAAGATGAATTGTAATTCAAAAAGGGAAAGTAATGAGTTATTAAAAGAAAGCACATAAGTGCTTAACAAAACACAAAATGGAATTGTAAAAAAGAAAGGATAGAAGTTGAATGTGGATTCCTTATCCACACTCAATTGAAACTTACCAAAGCCCCTACATGGTTAGTGAACATGTATAAGAAGTATAAGAAGTAAAAGAACATGTAATGCATCATAAAACTCAAAAGAATTAAAGGAGAAACCAAATCCTAGAGCCACAATCAGAATGTACATCATATGGAAACCAATGGTTATCATCATACAAGTGCAAGTGAATAAGCAATAATCATCACCCATTAGCATTTAAACATGTTACAAGAAGAAGGGGTAGATGAAAGATGGAAAGAAATGAAGAGGACATGCATAAATGGCACATGTAAATCAACAACCAGAATTGAAACTAAATGGAAAATAGTTTATGAACATCTCAAAAGTATCCATGAATCAACCATCAAGACATTCAAGAAGTAATATAAGAAGAAGTGAGATGAAAACTCAAAAAGAAAGTGCAAACAATACATGTTAATGATGCACAAAGTTCAAATTGAAATGAACATGTGAAGATGACCTATAATGTGCAACAATGACCTATAATATCATATGAATGGCTCATAACATATGCAAATGCTCATACAAATGTGCACAAAAGAATTCATGTAAACATGCACTAAAGTTGTAATGACATGCCATGGATTATACATCCAATGTGATGCATCAAACAAAGACCAAATGGATTCATGAAAATTATGCCAACATATCATTGGAATGCCTAGGTCAGAAATGCATCATACATCAAGATAGCATGTAAAAATTCAGAGCAAAATGACTTCAAACAAAACAATTAGGTCAAATTGAAACATCATGCAAAGTGGAGCCAATATAGGCATCAAGACATATGATAAAGTGACCTAAAAAATCAAACAAAAATCATCTAACATGCTTCAATGTATTAGTGAATCAATGCAAAAAGAATCATGTCAAAATAGTTGGTAATGAGCAAGAACAAAATTAAACAAATTCATGTATCATGCTTAGAATGCATCTAAGTGGAAATTCAAAGAAAATTATGGAACAGGGGCAAAAAGGTCATAAAATCAGAAAATAAAATCATGAAAAATTTCCTAAATGTTTTAAGAATACACATGAATTTTTGTAGAATTTTCCAATATGTTTTGGTATTTTTAAAAATTAGAAATCAAACGTGTAGAAAGAAATAAAAATGAAAAATAAATGCAAAATGCAGGGGGGTATGAACATAGCAATTGGACAGTTCAAAATCATTTGGGCCTTAAAACAGTGAGGTGCGAATAGCATTCTGGCTAAGTCCACTAAGCGCGCAGAACACACTAACAACCATGCACTTCAGTCAACAATAGTCAAAGTAATAATAACCATCAGATTAAGTCAAGTCAAGAAACAAGTCAAGGTAATTACATCCAACGCGCATACATGAATGACCACCCAACATACCATGCACCACACCACAAAATGCTTAAGTGAAATCAAAAAACACGCACGTGAGGAGCACATGAATTTTAATGTGCTGTCATCATACAAGCCACCCGATCATAGAAAATGGACGGCCGAGATTAAAACGTAACAAAACCCTAGCAATCAAAGCTGCCGGCCGGAGAGAGACCTCCGGTCACCTTCTCCGGCCAATCACCACCGTCTGCAATCTTCAAACCTCACCAAAATACACAAAATGTATACCAATCGAAAGCCAAGCTTATGTACATCATGGATATGCTCATAAAAATCACAAAACACATACACATAGCACGAACAGAGGAGATCAAATCACGCCCTAAGATTTGCAACTAAGCCTGTAAAAGGCCTATCAACTAGCCGGTTGGAGCAGAGCTTCTATCAAGCATAAAACACCAAAAACAAGTAAAAATAACCAGAGATCGTGCAATATAATTTCAAGAGTTCAAACCTGAAGATGATGAAACTTGGAAAGCACAAGAATACCAGAAATAGATGCCTCTTCCTTGAGTTTCACTTGGCCAAATAAAGGCTTGAGAGCTTGAATTCGTGCAGAAAATCAATTGGAATTTGATGCTGAGCTTCTTTAACTGAACCTATGCACTCTTGTTCTTGATCTCCAAAGCAGAATAATGATGAAGATGGAGATGAAATGTAGAAACAAATGGTTAAACCCGTGTGCAAGCAGAAGAAAAGTGGAGAGAATGTGAGAGAGATTCAGTGTGAAGAATGAGAAAAATGAAGCTGAGACTAAAATTAGAGGTGAGATTTCTATTTATAATGTGAGTTAACCATGGTTTAGTGAGTCAGTTAAGTGAGTCAATGCTTGGTTAACTGAGTGCACCCTAACTAACTGAGTTAAGTTAGTTAGGGGCGAGTGAGGTTGGCTATGATGTGGTGATGGTGATTCATGGTGTGCTATGGTGGAAGTGAGGGTAAAACAACAAAGCTGTTGTGGCAGAAACTTGCTTCATAAGTTTGCCCTTTCCATTTTCATGCATGGCACGTGCTGGTGTATGATATTTGTATCAAGTATGCTTGGTTTAATGTGGAAAGCAGATGTTATGAAGTGTTTGTGGTGTGTGTGAACCAAAATCGTGCACCAAGCTGTCAAAGCATCAGTGCCAACATAGGGCTGTTTGCAGGTGAAATACTTTCTAACCATTGAACAATTTGATGAGATTTTGGAGTCTTTGGAAAGAGGACACATTGGAGCACAATGTTGATGTGAAAATTGAAGTGAAATGAGGTTTGGAACAGGTTGAAAAATGACTTAGAACAATAAGGTTTGGAAACTGGTTATGGGCGGGGAAATGAGGTTGGTTGGCAAGGTGTGCATGGCATGGATTTTCAGTTGTGTTGACCAATCTTTGAGCTATCATAACTCCTTGTCCTTTGATCAAATGAAAAAATCATAAACACCACTTTTGAAGATCTCACATAGAGGAACAACTTTCATGTTGAAAGATTTTTCATTTGAGGCCTCTAACCATGAGTAATTGATCAATACATTTGGCCCACCATGTGTTTGTGAAAATGACTGCGCGCGTGCCTTGAAAATCTTGGTCATGACCTAATTTTGAACCT